>CM051026.1:30843101-30920601 GCA_027627225.1 Congeria kusceri | reverse complement strand
GACATTGACATCATTAATTCGGCCAGTCTATTTTCTTCGTTCGATATTTTTATTGCTTTTCTGAGTTCATTAAAATTCAGTTTGCGTCATTGTAGCGATTCATAATTAAATGCGACGTGGATGTTAAATCGACCGACAATTGGTAATTAAGGCAATATTTATTTATTTATGTATTTATTTATTTATTTATTTATTTATTTATTTATTTATTTATTTATTTATTTATTTATTTATTTATTTATTTATTTATGTATTTATGTATTAATGTATTTATGTATTTATGTATTTATGTATTTATGTATTTATGTATTTATGTATTTATGTATTTATGTATTTATTTGTTTATTTATTTATTTGTTTATTTATTTATGTTCAAATTTTGTGTAGTTCTTATAGTTATGTAAAATAACTATTATTGTATAGCATAGCTACTAGATTTGTCCAAATACATTGTCTTTCTTTCTTTCTCTCTGCCTGTCTTTCTTTCTTTCGTTTTTTCTTTCGTGCTTGCTTTCGTGCTTTCTTTCGTGCTTTCTTTTGTGTTTTCTTTCTTTCTATTTTCATTCTAGCCAAGGTTAGTAAAAACATCTAGCTGTAAAACAGGCCTTTGTTTGCATTTTGATTTAAATATTCTGCATATTATTTCCAGAAAAAACAACAACACTGATTAAGAATTAAAGGGCGGCGGTTTGTATAATGCGCGTCGTGGGAAAACCGGACTTAATGTATGTGCATAAAGTATCGTCCCGGATTAGCCTATGCAGTCTGCACAGGCTAATCCAGGACGGCACTTTCCGCTTTTATGGTATTTTCTGTTTCAAGGAAGATACTTCTAAACATAAATCCGCTGTCGGCGGAAAGTGCCGTCTCGGATTAGCTTGTGCGGACTGCACAGATTAATCCGGGACGACACTTTACGCACATGCATTAAGACCGGTTTTCCAACGACGCGCCTATCGTTTGCCTTTGTTTGCATAGTTGTTTGTTTGCATTTTCAATTAAGAAATCTCTAGAAAAAATCACTGATTATCGTAGATTAAGTATTAAATGTGTGTGTGTGTGGGGGGGGGGGGGGTAGAATAATAAATGTGGATATAAAGAACGCATTTGTTTGTATTTTGATTTAAGTACTCTGCATATTATGATAGCCGTGATAATATACACTTCTCACATTGTCGCTATAAAATAATAATAATAATAATATGATGATATTTCTGACGATGTTTATTGGGACTTTAATCTGTAATGATGTCATAAGCAAATAGCAATATTTGTTTTAAATTTAACAAATACTTCTTAAAATCAATCCCGACAACACAGCTGCTCTCAAATACAAACCATTTCATTGGCTAACGAGACGTATGCCGTGTTAATTTGTCGTCAACGCTTATTACTAACGTAAAACGGTAACGTTAGTAATTTATTAGTACCTGTCTTACGTAAAAGTGTCATATACATGCTCCCTCATGCGTTCAAATGTGAGAGTACTTAAGAATAAGTTCGATTTAGTAATTCTACACATGAACTTTAAACTGTGACGATTACACATACTTTCTATCTGTCCATTTACTTTATTTATGCGTGTATTGTTTAATTACCTGTTTCTTTACTTTGGTATTTATCCGCCGAATAAGGAACCGGTTTGTATTTTTGTATTTATTATTGTACAGCTTTTTAAATTGCTCATTCGTATCGTCATGTATGTATTTCATTTGTTTAATAAGTTCATAACTATTAGTGGCAAATGTTTTTTAAACTTGGCATGTTACGGTTTTTTTTATATTGTGCACGTGTGTTGTATCGTTTATTATAACACGGTTTGCATAATGTGCGTTTTTTGTCTATTTATTATATACCTATAGATATTCTGACTCTAATACTGGTATATTTTCTGTATAATATACAACAGGTCAGACAGAATTTCCGTATATCAAATAGTGAAATAATTGTCCGTGGCCAACGGCTGGAAAAACGCACTTCCTTGAAATTGCTTAAGAATATATTTATAAAGATAATGTGAAAAACACCCCGTTTAGTTTATAGACACGACGACGCCGTAACATGTTGGTTTGAATTTTATGACGTCATTGATCTACATGACATGTATTCATGCTCGTTCTTTACAGTACTATTTTGTTATTATTTTTTTTGTTTTGTACCATTATGTGGTTGTTTTGATTGTAAGGAGGTATATAATAAATGAAATACCATTTGACTGTGGTGTTCCGGTGGGTTGTATCTCTCTCATTTGATAGTGTAAAGTTGCATTCCGATCGCACTGCGGGCTCGTGGAATACAGCGTTACATAATCAACTCGAGCGATACAAGCCAGCGAAACACCAAAGTCATGTAATATTCCCTTCTCTAGCCGTTTATATAATCGAAAAGCAAACCATATAAAAGCGATATTTGAAAAGCGAACATTCGAAACCACTAGCTGAAAAGATCACGTTATACGTATTTATAATAATTATTTTTAAGTTAATGTATTACTTTTGTAGTACACTGACATACATAATTTAAGGTAAGACGAAACAATAGCATTGATATACCTTGGCTTAAGGTGATATAGACGGATTGTCTTACTGCCTTTACTGAATATTTGCGTCGACGCAATTGGACGCAATCAAGCGCGACTGCAACCGTTTTCCTTCTACGTTAGCTGATATAAAACGATAGGTTTGCAAGCTATTAAGTATAGGTGGCTTAGGAAGAAAACATTTCTAGGGCCATTTGTCGGCGTGTTTGCTGTTCGGTAATACAGATTTTATAGTTTGTGTTATAAATGTTACAGCCAGATTTATATTGATGTTAAGTACAAAATGCTATATGCTCAGGTCCGGACGTAAAACACGATTGCACGAGATAATCAGTGTTAAATATAAATAATAATAATACCAGGCAACTGTTTCATTGAATTAAACATAAATTTATAATTCAATTTTCATAAATATATCTACTTTTTTTTCTTTTTTAGTTTTGTGATAATAAAACAACACCATCGGAGTGTATCCTTAAAACCGCAGCCACACGACCACCAGCAACAAGAACAACGGCAGCAAAAACATCAAGAACAGCAACAATAAGAACAACAACGACGACAACAACCAAACGACAACAAACACAGAAACAACAAAACTACTTACATCAGAGACTATATGAGCAAAAGCAACAGCAAGAAAAGGGAGATATAACTGTGCCTTCAACAAAGATACAAAGCCGAGCCTAAAATTAAGAGGTAAAAATACAAGTGTTGTATTGAGATATTATATTTATACTTTGTGGGATAAACTAAAACAATTACCAACAACATTCGTATTAAGAAAGATACGCGAAAGAAAGTTGAGAATTCCATGTGTTACCGCATTCTTTGCAACAGGCGTAAAACATAAACAACAAAACTATGAGTTCAAAGCTATTGCTCGACAGTTCCTTGTGCATAACCATATTCATCGCACTTGTGGTAGGGGTCAAAGGTCACGGTGGAATGTTAGAGCCCCCGATGCGCAGTGTGGCCTGGAGGTACGGGTTCGATGCCCCAGTGAATTACGATTGGAACGCTCTGTACTGTGGAGGATTTAATGTAAGTAGTCTTGTATTATGTTATTTCTTTAAAACTTACGGTACATAATGCGAAAGGCTTTTTGAAACACTGCTACTGGACTTTGAAAATTATTTGGATATTGAACTCATATGGTTTATAAATGTTATAGAGCAGACATGACACGACACTTAAATATGTCATATTTTTTTAGTGGATAATATCAAAATGTACAAAAATCGATGACGACTTATATTTTTATGGATAAACACACTTAATACTAAATAAACATGATATAATATATAATTGCATAAATACGGGTGTCATACTAGTTATACAACATAATAACTATTACGCTACATGTACTACTTATACTGGAGATATCATAATTTGTACTATATGTATCAATAGTATCATTGTCACTATAACTTCCACCTAAACAAATGAAGCTGCATATTGAAAGAGTATTATTGAATTCTACCATCCAAAATAGGAATCTATATATTTATACTTCCTAAATCATACACCAAAAAAGATGAACATGCGAAACAATTATAACATATATTTGTTTTCGTGCATGTTGTAAGATCTAATTTTGTAACTGATACACCTGTCGCTGTTTCACCCTCATGACACGAAACTGTCTAACAATATTTTATTGGTCATTTATTCGCACTTAACATATCATAAAAGTACTTACATCGTAATAAACGTGTGCAAGTGGTGGTTAAATATCAATTAAGTATGATGAGTATATACTAGTAGTATCATTGTATCATTGTCCTGGAATGTATGCGTTACATTTGTATTGGTCATGTGTCATGTGTGTCTAAAATACCCTCACGTATTCACGGTATTCAAATACTCGTATTTGCATGTCTTTGGACAATAAGTTTGTCTATAATGTTAGATCCAACTGTGTCATGTGTGTCTAAAGCCCTCACGTGTAAACAGTATTCATATACTCGTATTGGCATGTCTTTGAACAATAAGTTTGTCCAAAATGTTAGATCCAAATGTGTCATTTGTGTCTAAAACACCCTCACATATAATCAGTATTCGTATACTCGTATTGGCATGACTTTGAACAATATGTTTGTCCAAAATGTTATATCCCAATGTGTCATGTATTCACAATATTGAAATGCTCATATTGGCTTGACTTGGAACAATAAGTTTGTCCAAAATGCTCGTATTTGCATGACTTTTAACTATAAGTTTGTCCCAAGTGTTTGATCCAAATGTGTCATGTGTGTCTAAAACACCCCCACGTATTCACAGTATTAAAATACTCGTATTGGCATGACTTGAAACAGTAAGTTTCCCGAAATGTTAGATCCAAATATGTTAGATCCAAATTTAGTTCAGTTGTGTCAAACACCTAAAGTATTTGAAATATAAAATAATTACTAGTACGTAGTCTTTAATGGCAACGTTTTGTGTAACAAATATGTAAACAATACTCTTGAGATAATTCCAACATGGTTACGATTAATAACTCACGTAGTTTGCACAAAATGGTTTATAGTTATGATGATAATAACTGGGAAGGTCGTGAAAAACGATCAGAACGGTGTAATATTATAAATGTAAATGCATGTATTTTTTATTTCAGCATTTCAAAGAAAGCGGCGGGAAATGCGGTCTTTGTGGAGACCCCTATGATGGTCCCTTCGAGAACGACCGGGGTGGTCCCTACGATACTGGCGTCATCGTACGTCACTATCCGGCCGGCCTTGACGTCATTGACGTCAAATTCGAGTTGACGGCATTTCATAAGGGATACGTTAGTTTCAAGGTGTGCCCCAACAACGAACTGGTTCTGACAAAGGAATGCCTCGACAGGTATGACAATACACAATTAAATGCAAACAACATGTAATATGTTTCTAACTGAATCAAGTATACTAAGTACACTAACATCTTATATAATATTTTATATTAGGCACCAACTTAAAAATCTCTGCACTCTTAATTTCTGTATCTTACAATGCATATTTTATATTATGTGTTACTCTAGACAACCACTTAAAAACATCACAGCTATTTACATGTATATTGTATATACCTAATGTATATAATATATATAATAAGGCGTATGATGGGAAAACCGGGCTAAATGCATGTGCTTGAAGTGTCGTCCCGAATCAGCCTGTGCAGTCCGCACAGGCTGATCCGGGACGGCACTTTCCGCCTAAAGTGGATTAATGCTTAGAAGAAACTTCCTTCAAACAGAAAATACCATTAAAGCGGAAAGTGCCGTCCTGGATTAGCCTTTACGAACTGCACAGGCTAATCCGGGACGACACTTTACGCACATGCATTAAGCCCGGTTTTCCCACTACAAGCCTCAATATATTTTTTGTCATTTTTTTATACCCACGAATTGTAACTCTTATGTTTTGATCCCTTACAACGTATACCGTATAGTATTCACTAAATGCTATATTATATATCTCCCTAAGAACCCATCGCTGATGTTTATTATGTGTTATAATTAGGGATGGAACCGAATATTCGAATATTCGAATATCGGATAATATTCGAATATAAAAAACGAATACGAATATTCGTTTTTCAAATTTATTTAAATAACAAAATTTCATTAAAAAATAATGTTTTTTTTTTCCAGTTTGATTGCAAACTTACTTAACATGAATTCCAGTCGTATTTCCTGCCTAGCAGGTGGGCGGGGGCAGTGTAACGTTTATACAACACATGCCAAACATGTTCAATTAACGACAATTGATAATTGGCATGGGGGCCACGTCTTTACACGGGCCGCGAATTAACCATTTGTAGGAGGCGCGAACATGACGCATTGTATCCACAAATAACAAAACTGGGCCATGTTGTGATAACGATTTCACAATTTGCACAAGGCGCATATTGTTGTTTATTATCCTTAAGTGACATTTATACGGTTAACTTGTATATAGTAAATTACAATTACTCTCTAAGTAAACAAATCAAAATGAATCCATTATCAGCCAATCAATTTCTTTAACAAAATTAGCATGATCTGGTCAATCTTAATATAATTCACTTGTAAATTATTCTCCATTATATCAACACCGTAAATTATACAAGAGTCTTTATTAATAAACAATGCCACCATCACGTGCTTGGAAGTACTTTACGCCGTCATTAGACAAAACCCAGGCAACGTGTAATCTGCACAGCAGATACAAGCTTCATGGTTCTGAAAAAAAAACACTGAACGATCAACAAATTAATAAACAATTTATTTAACAATATCTTACAGTTCTTTATGTTTGCCTAACACTCACTAAGTTATATCGCTCATTTACCACATAAACACGGTAAAGCAACTACGTACACGTAGTATACATATTTCGGATAGATAAATATTCGGACAGGGTAAACGTATAAAGTAGTATTTACAAAACGAATATTCGAATACCTAAAACGAATAATCGAATATTGATTTCAGTATTCGGTCCCATCCCTACTTATAATGCATATTTACGTTACTAGACACCCGCTAATTATCAAAGAAGGTCAAGAGCAAAGCGACCCCTACAAGTTTTATCCCCCTGGCAACGGCCATCACGAGGTCAAGGTCGGACTACCACGAGGCGTCATATGTGACCGATGCGTACTTCAGTGGACGTACATCGCAGGTAATGCTATGGGGTTCATTCCATCATTATACCTGAAAACATTACAGCTATGTTTATTTAATGGAAACATAACAGTCGTGAGTCTGTAATGAAAACATTACATGCATTATTCTAAACTGCAACATTACGGTTATGTTCCAATAATAGAACCATCGAAACCATTATCACACATAGTTCTACTAATGATGCAGGGTTATTCCATTAATATAAACAATCAAACACACAAATACAAATAGTAGAATTGCTGTTAACGAATTAAACCCCTGTTCTTGTGGCTAAGAGCGTAATATATTACAAATGGTAACGACATTGTAAATTAAACGAGCACATTCAAATATCATTAGCGATTCATCAGCATATTTTTATTGTACGATTATTGATAAACGACCCATTTCTACGGTAAACCACGGCTGTCGATCTATCTCAATAAACTTCGTTTGAGTTAGCTTAAAACAGACTTAATTTGCGTCATAAGATGCCATCCAAGCTAGAGTTTATTTATAGCGACGGAGAATAATTGCACAAAGCTTACTATAATTAATTCCCGTATTTCTCAAAAACTTTTTCAGAAATTCGTTTTATCAAATTTAAGTGATTTCATTCGTAATGACCCCAGCGCGAGTTTTTTGGTAGAGACAGGAAATTTCTCAACTTATCTGTTTGCTTACAAACATGACCTCAACGCGAGTTTTTTGGTAGAGAACAGGAATTATTCAACTTATCAGTTTACTAACAAAGATGGAAGTTGACTAAATATTCACAAAAATGCAACCGCATAATTCATTTACTGTTTGAAAGTGTAGGCATTAGTAACAATGTTAGATTGTAGTATGACAGTTAGGCTAAAAATTAACAATATGTTAGGTCTGCATACATATAAGCGATATATATGTACGTATCGCTATTCGCACGCCGTTTAAATATATAACATATAGTTTAAAGTAGGTTTCTTACTAGCTTTAACAACACATTTATACATATTAGCATCAACATTATTAACTAAATACAACACTATTTATTCGTTATAGGTGAGAAATGTTCCAAAAATCATTGTCAAATCACAATGCGGTTACCTCAATGTAATACTAAATCATATAAAAGGGTTTAATTGTATTCGAGTACGTTCCGATGGCGTTTTGCTAAACGTTATTTTAAACATAACGAAACTGCTCAACATTTAAAATACTTTTCTTTCAGGAAACAGCGAAGGCCGGAGCGAAAGCGGACAGAGGTGCGTGGGCTGTGGTCTACAAGAAACGTTTGTAAACTGCGCAGACATCAGCATAGGGGGAACGATTGACCGCATTCCAGTCCGCAACGACACTATCCCTCCTGATCAAGCATTTATTATACCTAACACCCCTGAAGTGACAAAATGGATTGAAGAGGCGCCAGCGGACCCAGATACAGACGTTATTCAAGTTATCACCCGACATCAACCTCAACCACCCCAACAAAACTCTCCCGTGAATACACTTGCTGGTAGCAATATGCAAGGCGTCGGCGATCGTTCGGGTATTAGCGCTGTACATTTACCGAACACCAACGATGCTCACATAGATAACATCGCCTTAGCGAATTGGTTGCGTGGGAATATAGGGTCCGATGCCAATCAAATGAACACATTTAATAATGCAGGCGGAGTTTTCTCTCCTTGGGGTGTCAGTAGTAATCAAATTGCACATCGATCCGGTGTTGCCATGGTAGACCAAACGGATTCAGGGGGTCACACTGTAACCGGGAATCCTGAGTTAGACAATTGGATAAGAGCCGGACGTCAAACTAGGATGCAGCAAATTCCAATAAATAATATCAATGGCTTGAATATATTCGGTGAAAACATCCCCCTGGCATCAAATAATGCTAGCAGCATAGCAACTGTCAAGCTTCCGAGACCATCAAACATACATACCGTTGCTGATTTGAGACAGAGTCATCAACAACAACAGCTGCAACAGCATGCTCTTCTACAATCGCACCAACAAATGCAGCAGCAAATTCAACAACAACAGCTACAACTTCAGCAAAACCGAATCCAAAGTCAACAAGAACTTGTCCAACAGCAATTTCAGAGACAGCAGCAACAACAGCAATTACAAGAGCAACAGCGACAACTTCAGCACCAGCAATTGCAACAACAAATTCAACAGCAGCAGCGCCAACTCCAACAGCGTGTTGAAATTATTCCACCTTCACACTTGTCAGGATTATCTTCATTAAATTCATTGGCATTTCCAAGTGCAGCTCAGACAAACACTGTAGCACAGGCAACATCCAAGCTCGGAGTAAATCCGAACACAATTTACACCGATAACCAGGGAAGCCTTACTGGATCAATAGACACTACAGCGAAGTCTCTACAATCGGCGACGTCAATAAATCCCGTTCAAACTAATGATTTATTTCCACCTCAGGAGTTTGTTGCAAGAATGTTTGCATTACGGCAAGCTTTCCCGAATCCTTCACAGTGGGTGCGAGGGGATGGAATGTCAGACCCGCGTGACGCCGTTCGACCAGCGTCCCAGTTAGATATTCGTGATTTTTCGACCCAAGAAATCCAACATCTTGTTCCTCAGTTACCTGCAAACATTGGCCCAAGACAGGACATCTCCCTGATGTCTGACCAAAGAAACCAGCAAATTACAATGGCTAACATGCAAAACTGGTTCCCGAACTCACAGGCTTTCGCTCAGACGCGAATGACAACATCTCATGCCATGGAACCATCGGCTGCAATTGGTCAAATGCAAACCAGTCAGTTGAATCAGCAGATTAATCGACAAAACCTTCCGCGACGCATCCAAGTTGATAGTATGACGTTGGCCCAACATTTGATGCGGAAGTACCCTCAGCTTCGAGGTCGAGTTTACCTCTCGAGTCAGGCGCATTTAAGAAATATATTTGCTCATATAAATTCCAAATATGCGCAGAGACAGAACGTGTAGCTAGTGAACATAATTTACATAAGCGTGCAAACAAGCAGTTTATGATAATCAGGCAACATAGTTAATTGGAACATCTAAACACAAATTTAAAAAATAGGTACGTTTCCACACATGGACAATAAATATATAATGATTCCGTGAATTATCCTTTCATTGTTAAAACGTTTTCGTAACTATACACATCGGAACATACCCGATGATTATGATATTCACTTTTAATCTTTGTATTGATGCTTGTCATTTTTTGTAGAGCTAAAAGTATTTGAAATAAACATTCATGAACTGAAACGTAGTTCCTAAGTTACATTGTAACTGTATATTGGTTGTGTTTAATGTTTATATTAAGTTCAATGTTATATATTTGTTTAATTGTATTTATTTTCGATATCTTACTTATTGCTTATTGCTTGATGGCATTTATATGGACTTATTATAGACGGAATAAATATAGAATAATTTATAATAGTATTATCTCAAAATTATTCGACCGGAACAAAAAACAGTATATTGGTAAAGATTGTGGCATTATGTAATTTATCATTACTGCAATATTTAGTGAATTTTTATGTGTGCATTTAACATTTATTACCTAAAATTACCGGCATTCTGTCTTAATAAACCTTTCACGATTTCGGTGTTAGTTGTTTGACTAACATACGTAACATAGCAAAATTGTCCTGATGTTTTCTGTAAATATGTGCCCTATTAAGATTTATGCATATGTGTTATACTGAGTGTAATGGGTAAAAGTGCTCGCTTTGTTGATAAATTCCATATATTGATAATAAACAAAATGGAAAATGTATTTGTTGATTCTTATTACATAGGCAACAACACCAAATAGGCTAAACACATATGTGTAATAGTGTCTCGTGTACTCTATATGCCCTACAGGATAATTAATTAATGGATTTATAATAGCTTATGTTTTAAGCATACACGCTTATGCAAGTTAAGTTATTTCCAACCACACTGTTAAAAAATAGAATTCTGAATCAACTATCCTAGCGAAGACATTGTGAGTTACACTTCATAGTTCTCTGTTTATGATAGAAATCACTCGGCTTAATTTCTAAAGTCTTAATTACGTTACCGAGTGAATTGTTTGTTTTGCCTGCGCTGTGCACGTACATGTATATACAAACATAAGGTCGCGGTGGCGTAGTGGATATGGTATCCGCCTAGCGATTGGGAGTTCCCGGGTTCGATCCCCACTATGGGAGCGTTTTCAATATCTCCCCCAAAGACACCAAGTACTGGTTCTACCCAGGAAACGGACTCGAGAGTGTCTCTATAAGCCTTAGGCTTTCGATGCAATCGAGCTAAAATAAATAGGATTAAACTATATACAAACACTCATATTGAACAATATAAGAATCTTACATACTATGGGTTCATTGGGACTATCAGAACGGTAGGGCCTGTCATTGTCGTTGAAAATCTTATTGTCATATCAAATATTCATTGTGTTTGTTTTTAACAATTGATAATCTAACATACTGTGTTTAGAAAATAATGGATAAATAAGACGCATAAGTTCCCTCTTCCCTACGTCTATATACATTTTGAATAAGGCTGTTTTTAACTTGCGTTGATGTTCTTATAAAATACAAATACAAATATTGGAAAAAATTAAGATTATTCACCAATAACGAATCGGGTAAATGTTTCATAAATAATGAACAAACAATGCAGTTCGACATTTGGAAGTGATAGTTTTGATAAAATCCCTGTTATAGAAGTAGTAGTTATTGTAGTAATAGTAGTAGTTGTAGTTGTAGTAGTAGTAAATAGAAGTTGAAGTTGCGGTAGTAAGAGTAGAAGCAATAACACAAGTAGTAGCAGTAGCAGCAGTTGTAGAAGAACTACTAAGAGCATTTATAGAA
Source organism: Congeria kusceri (assembly GCA_027627225.1). Lineage (NCBI taxonomy): Eukaryota > Metazoa > Mollusca > Bivalvia > Myida > Dreissenidae > Congeria > Congeria kusceri. Next base: position 30,908,585 of record CM051026.1, on the reverse strand, counting down.
TTAATAGTAGAAATAGCACTGAAAATAATGTCAGTTTCGACTTATATCAGACATATGCAAATTAATCTGCAAATTTATCACACCATCGCACTTGGATATCATGTGATTAACGGGTAACATATATATCGTACATAAACAAACACCGGATAAAGCCTGTAATGTGTTTGTGGCTTTCAAACTGTTGGTGACAAAACCCGGCAAGTTATTTTGCCATGCTTCTTCCAAATGCACAAACTCCTCTTCTGCCCTGGTTTGATATTTGAAATAAGACCCCTTAAAGCAGAGCTGACTTTATAGAGAATACTAAGTTAGTGTTCAATACAGATAAGTTTATTTAAAACCTAAACCACGAGCCTTATTTGCGAAATGACGTCATTGATTTGCGCGAACCTTTACGATGCATTCTTTCATTCGCTATTTATGTCATTTTTTGGCGGTAACGTTAACGATATATACACTATCGTTCTTACACAAAATGACCGATTTATCGGTTGCCGTGTAGCAGACGATGACATTATTAACGCAAATTAAGGTATTTGAATTGTTTTTACGAAAAAATCCACTCCGAAATGATCCAAAGCGATTTGAAATGAATTACGAGATATAGAAAATATTTGGTTAGTGTTGAATATGAGGTAAGTTTATTAAGGGAGGCTGAGAAAACCGCAATCACCAGACTTGACGAGGGGTCTGCGTTTTCTGGCTTTAAATTGAAAATTAACGAAAGAAAACAGAGTAAATATGAAGAAAAACCTATAATGACGTCACTTAAATCATAAAATGACGTCATTAGACTGCGCGTGATTGCTTTATCACCACAGTGTCGAAATAAAGCAAAGTTTATTCCATGGTGTGTTATTTCGTCAATGCACGCCTGTTGATGGGACAAATTAGAAATGCCGTTCGACGAAAATGAAACCGAAACTAAAACGGGGATTCCTACGCCGGAGGCTACACGTCAGTTGCGACTCTTAGACAGTTAAAATTAAATGCAGAAAAGTACTATTCAATTCTTAAATAAACGATAGAAAATCACTAAAATCATCAAATGACGTCACGAAAATAAACAACATGACGTCATTATAATGCGCGTGTTCGCTGTATTCAACAAGGTGGAATACAGCTTAGTTTATCCCACGGGGTGTTATTTCGTGAATGCAGGCATGATGATGAGATAAAATTGTTTATTCGTCGACAACGGTCGCAATAAAATCAAGTCCTTATCATAACAATGATCAGGGCAATGTACATCAAATTAATTACGTTCAAAATTGTGTAGTCCACGTAGATTTGTACTCAAGGTAATGAGAAACCTTTGTCCTAACTACAATATCTGCATCGTGTTTTATTTATAAACAATACATAATTAACACATCGCCCATAAGTGTGCCGCAGTACTAATTTGTTTATTGGTTCAATGTCCAAATTACAGACATGCATTACAAGATTGTTGAAATAATAACCACATTGCCCATACGTATGCTACAATACTAATTTTTTTATTGGTTCAATGTCCAAATTACAGACATGCATTACAAGATTGTTGAAATAATAACCACATTGCCCATACGTATGCTACAATACTTATTTGTTTATTGGTTCAATGTCCAAATTACAGACATGCATTACAAGATTGTTGAAATAATAACCACATTGCCCATACGTATGCTACAATACTAATTTTTTTATTGGTTCAATGTCCAAATTACAGACATGCATTACAAGATTGTTGAAATAATAACCACATTGCCCATACGTATGTTACAATACTTATTTGTTTCTTGGTTCTATGTTCGAAATACAGACATCCGTACGGGTATGTTGCAATATGTCACATTTGGTTCATATTCCGCAATACAGAAACTTAAAACGTATATGCCATTCGGTAAATAATATCATTTTAACAATGGGAATAAACAGTAGATCTTTTTTTATTAATGCTGGAGTACCTTCCCTCATTCAAGACTCGTGAACAGTGTAACATTCCATATTCATTGCAAGAAACAACACTTAATTTATTCAAATTACTATCTCCTGCGAATCGTTGCGTTAGGATTAGTCGAGCACAGTGTCGACGTGGTACTGGTCGAGGTATATTGATGTATGATTATTAAACATCTTCATGTCCTCTTTATTTGAGACAAGTGGTCAATCGCCTATACAGCACGGTACAATACACACAGGACAACACGAAACAAAAAATGTGGCGCGTCGTGATTAAACCGGTCTTAATGCACGTGCGTAAAGTGTCGTCCCGGATTAGCCTGTGCAGGCAATCCAGGACGGCAATTTCCGCCTACAGTTAATTTATGTTTAGAAGAGACTTCCTTGAAACAGAAAATACCACAAAAGCGGAAAGTGCCGTCCCAGATTAGCCTGTGCGGATTGCACAGGCTTATCCGGGACGACACTTTACGCACATGCATTAAGTCCGGTTTTCTCACGACGCGCCACAAATTATTAAAACTGGGGTCACCGCCTTAGAACAGTCAATGCAAAGAATTGGGAGTGGGAGGGACTAAACCGGTTAAAAGGCATGTGGCACGTCACTCACAATTGACGCAAAATTAGTCACAGTACACACATTGTTCATGGAATCAACCTCATAGCATTGCAATTCAAATTAAATATTTATAAAAGAGAATATTAATGCAATTGAATTTCAATTCAATTAGATCTACTCAATGGTTTAACGTTCATCAGAACAAGTGACATGCACCTTTCTGATGCACGATGAAATGGAGTTAAAACACGACTCGACTACATCCCTTCTTGTTCAAAATATTTCAAGTTCTAGCATCATATTGTAGCTATTCCAGATCATCGCCATGAATTTCAGGAAGAAGCCGTAATACGTGGTGTAAAAGCCATTATTACATTATCTATCCATGTCCTAACACTTACCCATCATTTTCACTCGTGTCTTTATTTTTCAATTGGTGGATGTTTTAGTAAAAATGATATAATTGTCACGATATGGTCAAAATTGTAAACAGTAATAACGCTATACTTTGAGATGTTAGGCAATGTTACATGTACATTTGAATTAGAATTTGTTGAATGGTCTTTATTTTTGGCAACATATCTATGAATAGATTTTATAGCAATACGAACCAAATTCTTAGTGTTCAATAATACAATATACATGTATTTTGTATCACTTTTCGGTTTAAGTACATATAAAAATTCAATATTTTCCTTGGGCGAATTTATTCATTAAACATACAAAACACTGCTAATAAATTCAATTCTAGCATGACACGAGTTTTTCTATAGACAAAGATCGAAATTCGACGTTGTTAAACTACCAATAATCAATCTGAAAAAATAGAACCGCCGTCGTGGTTTAATTCATACGCATCGGAACAAATCGTTGTTTATTAGCAGATAAACAACTATACATGGAAAATTATGTATTAATTAGCATTTCTATAATGCTCGTCTTTGTTAGGATCCAAATGTATCAAGTCTGCAATCGTTTTGATTATATGTGAGCCTCCCATCAAATATGGCGAGGTGTATTGGTGTGCACGTGTCGGCCGATCAGTTTGTAAAACTCAGCGGTCGTCCCGGTCACGCTGCTTTACTCCCGCCACAAGTTGGTCGTCCAAATTGATGAAGGCTTTAGAATATTTAATAATAGTTAATGTTTTATTTAATACACGTTTTTCATGTGAATTAAATTAAAATATGAGTGTTTGCTAAAGTAGAATTGTGGTTTTTACTTCAGACTTAAACACATATATATTACTTGTGCAGTCAAACAAGACAAAGTGAAAGTAGCAGTTTAGAAAAATATTCCGTAAATGGTAATGTTTAAACCTAAAACATGTATTTGTTTTCTTTTTATATCTAGTATCTGAATATATAACCGTTAAAACGAATAAACATAATATATTATTCGCTTATGGATAATATAAAGTGATATATGTGTCAGCGTCTGAGATTTTTGGAACAAATGACGTTTTGACGTCATTGAGAAAAATGGCGTTAAAATAGCGCTTCCAATTAAGCGAAAATTGAGAACATTTTCGCTATGTTGTCTTTAAATATCAGATGTAAATGTTGCTTGTTTTTTCACCGAGCACCCTTGATACATCTTAATGTGTTTTATAAATTTGGTGTGATGTGTCCTTTCGTTTATCGAGTTAATTCCCCTTATAATTCTTCATGGCATGTGGTCGAATCGGCCATACTATAAATAGATGGTAACGTGACTGCGTTATTACCACTATACTACGACACTTTACTCACCTCCATTTGGAGGCATTATGAGTCCGACGTAAAGAAGTCCGCGGAGGAATGGCGATTTTGTATAAATCCATATTATAATCATACTATATCATTATAAAGTAATTGTAAATACTTCATCTGATTAATATTGGTATTAACCTTGAGAATCCAATGAATCAAATTAATATTATGACTGACTTTGTAGTATGTACTTTCACTTTCGGTTTTAATCGAGCAGCATGGACGAATTGATAGAACGTGTGTCAAAGGAAATTGGGTTTGTAGATCCACTTAAAGAGTGTCAGACGGAATGTCTGAGGTATGTTTTGGACAAACGTGATATAATGGCTATTTTGCCCACTGGGTATGTAAAGAGTTTAATCTTTCAAGTGGCCCCATTTGCATTGAAAGCAAAATACAACAGAAAATCATCTGTGTGTCTAATATTGACTCCGTTAAATAGTATAATGATGGATCAAATAAACTCTATGAGGAAACAGAAATAAGCGCGTGCTGTTGAACTAGAACTGTCGAAGTGGTCAGACCCCAGCCGAAGTTGAAGACAGTTTTGACGAGGAAGACGCGGATGCTCAAAGTATTGTTGATGTGCCTCTGGATGACATAATCAAAGGAAAATAAACATTGGTATATGCCCATCCAGAAGCACTTCTGAGCACTTCAAGTGGAACCTCTCTATTAAGTGCATTAGAAAGAGATGAAATTATTTCATGCATTGCAATAGATGAAGCACACATGATCCTTGAATGGTAAGTGCACGTGCACTAATTGTTTACATTCTAAATAGCTCCTCACAATTACAATCAGGGGTGTTCCCAGTGTTGTTTTTTTGTAAGCTTGAGTTCTAGTGTTCGAACCACAAAAGGCAAGATCTCATTACCACTCAAAATAGACATCAGTACTGATTCTTACCCATGAAACAGACTTTAAAATGGATGGCTGTAAGGTTTGATATTTTTCCATAATTGTGCAGGAACAAGAATCTTAGACGACGGACCATTAAACACCTTTTCTCAGCTTGTCTCCAAGTGCACAGAAGTTAAGTTTTTGGCAATATCACAGTTTTCAGAACCATTAACATCATCCTCAGATCATCACCAGCACCACCACCACTACCAGCACAACTTCCACCTCCACCATCTTCATTGTGATTTATTTTGTTAACTGTATAAAATTCCAAAAGTAATTCTTATCATTTTTCAACATTATTGGTAAAAAAGCAAGAACACAACAATAGCATTTGAAACACATTTAATTTTTCTAATATATTCTAAACAAAAATACAGAGCAGCAAAACGAATACCTAATAACATCATAATATAATAATATAAGTTAACTTAATACAATAATAAAAATACAAGATTCACAACATCAATAATGTAAATAAAGGTTGGATGAAACAAGCTGAGGGTCTGCATCAGTGCCTAATTGGAAAATCAATGAAAAACTAAGAGAACATACTAAAACATGAATACTCTGTTAAATAGAAGGAATATTTTGACACTATTAGTATTATTATTCACAATTTTAAAATGTCAGCCACAATTAAGGTAAAGCACAAATAACAATGACCCATTCACAATGTCTCAAGATTGTAAATTCTGAAAATGATCATCAGATTAGCTAAAAACCTGTAATTTAATAGCTAAGTTTTAAGACATCTATTTCTAAACATTGATTATTCCATAATAAACACTCAACAAAAGTTATTACAGCATCAGTTGAATTGGAAATTCCTGGATTTTTGTTATAGACAACACACCAAAAAGAAATTTTTGTCTTTTAATGATTTATAAGAATTATAGCTTGTAATATCAGCATTTTATACAAAAATAGTGGAAAAAATACCATAACACAGGAGAAATAAGTTGTTACTGCACTTTTCTTACCTTGGTGTGTTATAACTTTAACCAAGTATCAGTTATTTCTTGGAATAACAAGTATGAATGAACGCCACAATGTTTGTATTAAGGCAAATTCAGTAAAAAATGAAAAGAAACAATAATAACAAATAAGTTGATTATTTGTCAGTGGTCAAGACTTTCTTAAGTAAATAAAAAAAACATCACTGCATTTGTTTTAATGAAAATTGGTCCTATGGACATATAAATAAATTGATAGTTATTTCAAGTAACTGTACTCTCTTAGTGGATTTAAGTATGGTACTTAATTTTTATGCCCCCATGAATTATAGGAATTGCACTTGTCCTTATGTCCCGAAGCTTATGTACTCAATTCCTCTTTAAAGGCTGGGTGGATTTGGTTCAAACTTTCACAGCTGAATAAACTAAATATGTAGATGATCGTAATGGACACAATTTTGATATAAACATGATAAGTGTATTATTTGCTGCGACAAAAAAATTTTTGGCAGAACTATTGTCAGCTTTTCCACAGACCAGGGTGCTGAGCCTCACCTCCGCCGGCTTGCTCTGCACGCCCTTCTGCGTCACACCGCTCACACGGATCAGAAAATGGCACTGGAACTGGAGGTCGTAGATCTCAAACCTTGGCACCTGCCAGATAAGAAACACTGTACATTATATTACAGGATAATCACGAGTTGAATAGTCATGGGCACTGTGCACATAGAAAGTGCACATACTAATGCCAGTTACTGACAACTGCCCTACTTGAATCAGATGTAGGGGGAGAATGGCAGTAGAGATAATGTCATTTTCCTGACAGACAAAACATCCATCTGCAGTTCACCAGCTCACCTGACTGTGGATGGTGGGGCAGGGACCTAACCAAAATGTTTAAGACAAATTACACTGACATATACAGGTTAGTTTGCCACTTAACCTGACTGTCTGGGACATATTGAACACGTACGAATTACACTGACATATTCATGATAGAATATCAAATTCGCCAGCTCACCTGACTGTTGGGGGCACTCTGGTGGCACACTGTTCCCTTGCACCGGTATCATCTCACAGACTGGGGTGCGGAGCCTCACCTCCGTCGGCTTGCTCTGTACGCCCTTCCGTGTCACACCACTCACACGGATCAGAAAATTGCACTGGTACTGGAGGTCGTAGATCTCAAACTTTGGCACCTGCCGGATAAGAAACGTTGTATGTTATATTACAGGATAATCAAGTGCTGAATAGTCATGAAAGGTCCTATGTATCCAGTAATCGAAGCAGTCGGGTTTATGCGAATGTATTGGCGAATCAACATGATAACATATATACATGAACACAACATGGTAATATATGCGCATCGAACATATAACACACTCAGTTTCATTTGTCTGGCACATTAAACACTGTAAACTGACATTTACAAATTAAAATTTACTGTAAAAGAAAAAACACACAGGAATGTTTTAGTTATCAATCCATTTTTTATTTCCTTGTACATGAAAAAAAGATATGAGCAATTTTTGTTTTTTACAGTTTATCTATAATTACCAAATAATGGTAAAATATTTTATTTTGTTAAGTTTCATGACTTTTGCACTTTGAAATTATTTTAGTGCAAAATGTCAAGTTGATAAGACAAGTATTTTATTTGATATTTATAATATTTAGAGTAGACAAGGCATTTTGTATATTTATTATCACTATCATTTATTCAATGTTAACATTCAAACATGATATGAGATATGTTACAACAGATATACATTTGCAATTGTATTTCTGAAAAAAATACATCTAAATAAGCCAAGGAGACGAATAAAAAAATTCTCTAAATAACATAGTTTTTATTGTCTTATCTAATTAATGTAATTTATTGTTAAACATTTTAACTAAATCAGTGACTCATTGATCGATTGAGGTATGGCGGGCGGATGATCTTTTATTAATAATAATAGTAACATAATACAAACATTACTCAATATAACGTTCAGGGGGCGAAACTACCAAGGGAGAATTTAACTACTACTAACCAAGCCCAAGGTCGAAACTGGTTGGGAGCGAAACAACCTGATACCTCACATAGAGGCGTTTCTCCAAATATTCTTCAGAATTACATATAAATATTTGAAAACAAGCTACAATTAACGAATAAATAAACAATATCTGGAGTGCAGATCACACGTGATAGATAAATTCATATGTTTTCCTTTTTTACCTTTTTCACTCATGTGATCCTCATCTTCTTCACGCCATGTTTAAAGTAGTGCGTTCCCATCATCCTTAGCGTGGGTTTACACAGGTCAGTAAAGACCGGTGTGTACACAACGCGAATCGGCAACAATTTATGCCAACTCCTCGCAGCGGTTACCTCCCCTATCGGTTAACGATAACCACTGCCATCGTCAGTAAAATCCTTCCAGATCTGGAAGGATTACGTGTCTGTAACTTTTACTTATTTAATGCAACTCAGCGCAATTTTCTACATAATTGGACTTTTTATATATCGTTTGCAGTCAGTAATGAAAAGAGAAAAAGAAAATAACTAATTAACACCATAAATAATATAGAGAAGATTTAAATCGTTCATCATCACGTGGTTCGTTACGATAGCAGGGATTTGATTAGAGCTATGCTCGTAACGTCAAATCTCTGCGCGGAGGTTGCAATTTATGCTGCAGTTTCGATTTTGTTAGCACTGGGATCATGGATTTACTCCATATGGTAAGTTATTTTGTGCTTCCTTTGTTATTGTTTTGCATCCATAACGATTATATAAGAGTAATTTTAGTTCCATAATTGAATGTAAATAATTGTTATGCCGGAAGTCAGCGGTGTTTACTTACCTTGACCTTTTCAAAATGTCAAATAAACTCTCTTCGATGTTAACTATGTGAAACCAAAATTATTGAATAATACAAAAATGGAAAACAGCCAGTCATCAACAGCAAGTGGTGTCCCCTATGAATTAACATTAAATTGTGTCGAGGAGTTTATTAAAGAACATGAAATTGTAAATAACAACTATTTCGGATATATTTCTATTCCGGATGAAAGTTTTAATCAAAGTCACATACCCTTTGATGACAACAATAATGATGATGATGACGATAATGATGATGACATTGATCATGATATTTATGTTGACAGTACAAATGTAAACTGTGTTCCGTTTGAAACAGTTCCTGATATTGAGTCAGAGGAAACGTTTTTTCAGTCGGGTTGTGGCTGTAAACGTTTGTATAAAGGCACGCCATGTTCCTCAGTAGTAGATAAGGAAACATTGTTAAATTACAGAATGGAAATGCAAGAAAAATCTAGAGCTGAATTAGACGTTATCATTAAAGCACAATTGTTCCATCATAGAAAATCTGTGCATGAATCTACCGGTAAAGGCAAAGACAGAGACAAGAGCAGGCAAACATATTACTTTGCATGTAAGCAAGTGTGCCGGGCACTTTTTTCATTTGCACATTCTGTTAGCAGAAAAACGGTTGATGCTATTGCAAGGTCCATTGATGAAATAGGATTGTCGGAAAGAGTGCTTGGTAATAAGAAGAGCATTCCAAAACATGCATTGACACTATCAGATGTAGAACAGACCAAAACATTTCTGACAAATTATGCTAGCCAAAATGGAGTATTTCTTCCAGGAAGGCACGCTACCAGCCGAAGTTGCAAAAACATTATTTTGCCATCTGATAAAAATAAATCGGACATCTATGACATTTATTGCAAAGCTATTGGGCAGGGAGCAGGCAGACAGATTTCTTTAAGATCATTTCAGAGAATATGGCAAGACCATTGCCCAATAACAGACTTATGTGCTACCTGTCAAAACCATGCTCACTTAATTGTAAATAGTGGCAGCTGGACAGAAGAGCAAAAACAAGAACAGCTTGCAATGTATAATGATTATTTGAAAAAAGTTCAATGTCAGAGAGATCATTATAGACGACAATGTGAAAATGCCAAGCGATCATTTCAATGTTTAACCCCTAAACAAAAAATAAAAGGTAGAACTGATAGGTCATTAAATGTGCCTGTGGTCTATAGCTTTGACTACTGCCAGCAAGTTCACTACCCACACTATGCCCAACAAGTGGGACCCATGTATTTCAAGACACCTCGAAAATGCCAATGTTTTGGCATTTGTTGTGAGTCCTCTGGTAAGCATCAAAGGGTTATATCGACCAGGTCAGGAATCACATAAAATTATTTTACAAATGTGATATTAGACTGAATCAGATGGCACCAAGGATTAGCCACACATTAATTTTCAACATAATCAAATTGTACGTGTATGCTTTAATACCAATCATATGTTTATCATACACTACGACTATATCATACAGAGCAGATATTCTCCTGCAATACCCCTTTGATGAAAAACTTCAAACTGAATGTTACTTTTTTCTGTAAATACTTACTTCATTGTTTAAAGTTTTCATAGTACATGTACTTAACTAAAACATCATTATTATTCACAGTCAGAACTTTATTAACATTTTTATAAGCTGTGTAAAACCTACCCCTCTCAGTGTAATATAATCTAATATAATATATTCAGACACAAAATTAGTGTATCATTTCATATGGGAATTAACATAGTTACTTTTCAGATAAATGACAGTGCAGTCATTTACTTTTATCTAATTATTAAGTGTATCGCATGTGATATTTCAGGTACACAGATTTTCTACCTGGTGGATGAAGCGGAGGGAGCTGGTAAAGGGGCCAACAGTGTCACATCCATGTTGCATTACAACCTTAGTAACCACAGTTACGGAGAGAAGCATGTGATGCTCAATATGGACAACTGCAGTGGTCAAAACAAGAATAGCACTGTCATTGGGTATGTTAAAGAAAGTCAACGACATACATGTGCATATGTATACTATAAATTAATGCGTCTTTGACGCTTGTTTCATTTGATTAATTAACTTCGCACAAAACTACAAGATATTTACCAATCACCAACACATTAACATTCAGAATATTATATGGCTGCTGTATTCATGTCACAACTGGAAATTTAAGTTGTTTTATGCATGCTGCTGCAGGTACGGCCTATGGAGGACTCTGACAGGGGCTAGTGAAAAAGTAGAATTCTCCCTAATGGAGGCAGGCCACACCAAGTTTAACCCTGACTGGCACTTTGGTATATGGAAAGTACGTTATTTTCATTGCAAGGCCTTTATAAAGTAATTCATGTAGCTTCAAATATGTTGGTTTACAAGTGTGTTTTATTATTTGTTGTTTTTTTTTATGGAATGATATGCTTGTAAATTATATTTGAGGAACAGTAACTACTGATAACATTGAAATTATAATTGCTCAAGTATTGACTCTTAAGGTTTTCAACTGTTAATGTCTTAACACTATAATTGAAGGATATTAAATACACTTCATTGGTGACGGGCAGAAGAGTATGCACTAGGTAAATTATAAAACTGTGTTTATTGTCTGATTATAAATAAGGAACAAAAATTCATTATCATATGAATAGGCCATTACTTAATTGCAACTATGTAAAAATAAAGTCCTTTACTATATTTTTCCACACATTATGCTTTCTATTGTCGGATATTTTCATTGGTATTTCTATACATGACCAGATTCCTAGAACTCTGACAGTTACTTTTTGACATCTGCATTATTCAGGTACGTTGGAGACATGAAAGTGCAGAAAGTATGGAGGACATTGCTGAAACGGTGAGACGTTCCTCCAGAGGTGGGCACAACATCCCTCAACAGGTTGGGGACCAATCAAACCCAGTCATATTCTACGGCTGGACAAGCTACCTGAAGGTGTTCTTTTGGAGTATTCCGCATATCAAGAAGTACCACTACTTCCGCATGGGCTCTGCTGTTCCAGGGACTGTCTTCCTTAGAAAGTACATGTTATCTGAGGAGGAGTCCTTCATGATGTTGAAGTCCAACGCCTCTGTTCAGGGATTTCCTGATCGGATTGAGCCACCTGGCTTAGACGCGGCTAGACAATGGTACTTATATGAGGAAATTGCTCCACTGTGCATGAACAGTGTTCATGCATGCCCAAAACCAATGGTTGACAAATGCAAGTGAGAAATTACTCATATAAATACAATTGTCTAGCAAAGTATAAGCCAAAGGACATGATGCTTAGTGCTGTCTGTGTTTGTAACAGTTAGATATTGCTGTTTTCTTTAAGATTAGTACATTCGTTAAACACAATTTGAACACCGAATTTTATGTTTGACAAACTTTTTGAAAAATACGCTGTTTAATATTTGTGTTTACCCAACAACAATGCAGGTGTTATTTAGAATAAGTATATTTTTTTAGCATTTTGTCTGAATTTGGAATATGGTTGCTATGTAATAATGACACTGTAAAAAATGTTAAAATATTGAATGTTGTTTTAATTTTTCATTTATACATGTATATAATTTACTGCTAAATTGTCACAGCTATTGTTTTCAAATTTTAAACACTTGCTCTTCATTATACGGTTACTATGTAATGCAGGAAACATTTGCATTTGGAATGTTTTGTGGACTTTTTTTGACTAAGAATATTTAATCTTACTATCCATGAAAACAGATATGTAATCTGCTCCCTCAAAGCGGTGCTCTTGTTTGTCTTTTTTATCCCATTACTATATGTAAATCGGTTAACTAAAAACTGTTTTTGTTTAAAGATAATTCTTCAACATGCTTATTGGAAAGTCAGTATAATACATTTTAAAGAACAATGGTACTTAATTTTCGTTATGTTGCAATCTTATTCACTATAATGCATAATAGATTGAGGTCATATTTATTTTCTATTTTACAACTATAACATTTGAATTTGGTTACTATGACAACTAGATCAAGATATAATTGAAAGGATATATCATGAATGTCTGTTACATGATAACTATTTTGCCAAACACTGATAAATGAACTTAACAAACTTCAATAGCATGTGCATATAAGGAAAGTTGTATCAGTTATCTGTACACATTTTGTCGATTTTGAGATCTCTTTGCACTGTAGACAACGATTGTTTTACATGGTAAATCCTCTTATATACAACTTCTTATTGTGCAAAAATCTTGTAGGAAAGGTAGACTGATTTAGTTTAAGTATCAAAGTGCACTCACATTTAATTAATTGCAATTGTTCGTCCATCAATAAAGAAATTTGAGTAATTCCAATGTTTTACTTTATTTTGGAATTTGGTTGCCATGACAACGGTACATTATTAATATATTATTGCATTGATGTATCCTTATAAGTATTGTTCATGTTATTTATGTTGTATAATAATAAAAAATGCAATATATGCATTTCAATATCATGTACATATATGGAAAGTTGAATCAGTTATCAGTTCATTTGTTTTTGTTTTTATGATATCATTTCTGTGTACAGAGCACCTGTTATACTTGGCAACCTGTCTCATATACAATTTCTTATTGTGCAAACAGCTTGTTAGATAGATTTAGAATTTAATCAATGGCATTGTTTAATTCCCAACAACAAAGAAAGTTTAAAAAATCCAAAGTTTGTATGTAGTTTCTAGTTTTGGAACTCGGTTGCCATGACAACGGTTCACTATAAGACAATTATTGCTTTGATGTATCCACAGATGTGCTATACATGTTATGCATGCTGTATAACAATGATGCATGCTTTCTTTGTATTTCAGTAGCATGTAAGGATGTGGCTATTAATTGAATTAAAACAAGGAAAAAATGAGTTTTGGTTGTTATGGTGACGTTACAAAAATGCCAAAAATATACCTTAAATGATTGAAAATTGACGTCTTACTACATTTTCTGTGATCGAAATAAATTGACATTTCAAATGATACCAAAAACTCAATTTCGCCCAAATATGACATTTGGGCCAAACATCTCAGATGCTGACATATATTTATTAAGCCATTATGGTCACGTGGTATTTGTTACGGCAGTTATTTACGCCGAAGAGGGGAGACTACTGCGATCGTTTTATCGGACCAACTTTCGGTCAGTTGGTCTATACAGCATTTTTTTTCCGCTCACTACGTCCCAAAAATTTTATTCGATCCTTACCAAACTCAATAATTTAAGGATTTCTCTGAACCAAGATTTGACATATTTATTGAAATGATTAATATTGTCTAAAATATGCTGTCATAAAATATGTAAACAAAATGAAAAAAAGTGTTTTTTTCTTTTCTATCTATCAAGGTTTGGTGCGTTTTTACAAAAAGTTATATGTGTTATCTATATATATTTGTTGAAGATACAAAATAATGAATAGATATATGTTTAAGAAATTATTGTCGATGTATCGTTGTTTATCTGCAAATATACAAAGATTTGGAGTTTTTATTCGTAGGAATTCAACGACGAAGGCGTTAGCCCGAGTTGTTTCATAGCAACGCAAAATAAAGACAAAGAGTTGTTTATTAGTCGATAAACAACGACAATGCGAAAATTACTTTGATTCTAACATGATTTGACATGTTTTGCATTTGTAATTGGAACTACCTTTTACTATGCTCCGCTCAGAATTTGAACTTCTTTTTGCGTTGTTTATTGGGTAGTTTAACAACGATAATTTTATTCTTTGTCTATAGAAAAAAAAGCGAGCGTCAAGTTAGAATAATAGATAAACCATTGCCTTAATTATTGTTATACAACAGTTTGGTTTATAAAGGATCATCTCCCAGGCGAAACTTGCATTTATATTTTGATGAATGTATTGAATTTCTCCTTGCATTTATATTTTGATGAATGTATTGTATTTCTCCTTGCATTTATATTTTGATGAATGTATTGTATTTCTCCTTGCATTTATATTTTGATGAATGTATTGTATTTCTCCTTGCATTTATATTTTGATGAATGTATTGTATTTCTCCTTGCATTTATATTTTGATGAATGTATTGTATTTCTCCTTGCATTTATATTTTGATGAATGTATTGTATTTCTCCTTGCATTTATATTTTGATGAATGTATTGTATTTCTCCTTGCATTTATATTTTGATGAATGTATTGTATTTCTCCTTGCATTTATATTTTATGAATATATTGTATTTCTCCTTTATATTTTGATGAATGTATTAATTTCTCCTTGCATTTATGTTTTGATGAATGTATTAATTTCTCCTTGCATTTACTATCAGCGTTGTGCAGATCTACTCATTGTAACTTGCCTGCATTATACATCGACTACCTTATGCATTTGTAATGCACATTTTCTATGTTTGCTGTTTGTATTCATATGGTATAAGGCAATAAAATATAAAAATTAAA
Organism: Congeria kusceri; assembly: GCA_027627225.1. Lineage (NCBI taxonomy): Eukaryota > Metazoa > Mollusca > Bivalvia > Myida > Dreissenidae > Congeria > Congeria kusceri. The sequence continues at coordinate 30,893,192 of CM051026.1, read as the reverse complement.
AAAAAAAAGATTGGGCATAACTATTTTACAAACAGCCTCGACCTTATACGTTATGCATTTTAAATGCAAATATTCTATGTTTGCTGTTTGTATGCATATAATATGAGGCAATAAAATATATAAATAAAAAAAAAAAATTGGGCATAACTATTTTACAAACAGCCTCGTCCTTATACAGTTTTATTGCTTTTGTCCTACGTTCGTTAAAGGTACCTGTTCACAGATTGACACATTACAAAATTGTGTCATAGTACTCAAAAAGAAACATTATATATAAACAAGCAAAATAACACGTATGGCAAAGAGATATATACATAGGAAATATAGTGTCGTTTTGTGATAATCATCGACTGATATTGAAAAGATTGTAAAGCGTTTTAAAGCTTTTCATCGGCATTTTGGAAAACACATGTATCGGCTACATAGCGTTAAAATTACACTGCTTGTATTTAGGTCAGAATGGCCGAGTGGTAAGAGCGTATCCCGAAGATCGTAGGCTCGATACCCGGCGAATGCATTTTTTTCAATTTACTTTTTGTCCCTTATCTAATATTTGTTATTTGGTAGTCCATATACTTTTTTTGCAGTCAGTAAGACATTTAATAACATTTTTTACAAAACGTAAAACATATGAACAAGTCCCTTTAAAAGCAATATTATACCTTCGTAAAGCGTGATCATCTAGCTATATACGTGGCACGAGCCGTGGTGTTATTTATGATAAACCACACGTAACAACATGTTTATAATTAATACATTATTAAAACACCACCATACAACACAGAAGTTTAAGTCACTCGTTTATTTGGAATAATTTTTTTATTACATGCATTACATATAAAGTATAATTAGTATTATAAGTCAAATGTCTGTATAGTCTAATGCAAGATCATGTTTAGAGAATAGTTCACAGTTCGCGGCACAGCAGATTGTCGCCCTTGGGTAAATGGAGTTTCTTCACTAACCGCTGTATCCTCCCGTACCGGTACCTATAGAAGATGTAGGAATACAATGTACGGGGTTTAGTAATTCTTCTATAGATACGCCATAAAAACAACACATTCAAATTCGTGGCATGTCGTTACAAATATGACAAAATGTTTTATATTTTTATTTTTATTGTGAATGTTACTTAGGAGTACGGGGATTAGTGGTCCATACATGGAGCTGTGACGTATTCATTTTGTAGAATACATCAGATAGGTATGGGGTTCTATTATTAGATGTACATATTGAAGTAAGAAATTAAACAACGTTATCCGTTATCTCATAATATATACGTTTTTACAACATGTTAGCACGTAGCGCTTTACCAAACTAGCTCGCTTTGTTGAGTAAACAAAAAAGGACTAATTGGTGTCGTATTCAACACTGGGTAAAAAGAAGATACTGTGAAGTGTTAAAGTGATAACGCAATGATAGTAAAGATAGAAAGACCTATGTTGGTGTGAAATAAAGTGGAGCTGAAAGAAAGAAGTCTTCAATTGGTGTAAAGAAAGACAAGTCAGTGAAAAGTAAAAAAAAAAAACTTCAATTCGTTTAAAAAAAGACAAATCAGTGGAGTGTACAGAAAGAAAGTATTAATGTGGTTTAAAGAAAGACAAGGCAGTGGAGTGCACGGAAAGAAATTATTACGCTGGCGTAATAGAAAGTCAAGTCAGAGGAATGCTAAAAAAGAAATAAAGTTTTCAGTTGTGTTCAGACATACAAGTCAGTGGAGTGCTGAGAAAAAAAGTCTTAATTTGGTGTAAAGAAATACAAGGTAGTGGAGTGCAAGGAAAGAAAGTCTTACGTTGGTGTAAAGAAAGGCAAGTCAGTGGAGTCCTAGGAAAGAAAGAAAGTCTTAAAAACAAGTCAGTGGAGAATAAAGAAAGTCTTAATTTGGTGTAAAGAAAGAAAAGTCAGTAGAGCGCAAAGAACGAAAGAGAGTCTTTAGTCAGAGTAAAAAAAAACAAGTCAATGGAGAGTATGGTATTTAAAGAAAACCTTATTTTGTAGTAAATAAATTCAAGTCAGTGGAGTGCTAAGAAATAAATAAAGTCTTACGTTGGTGTCAAATAATACAAGTCAGTGGAGAATAAAGAAAGTCTTAAGTTGGTGTAAATGTAGACAAATGAGTGGAGTGTTAATCTAAAATGTATCACCAAAATCCAACTACACCAAATCTTAATTTAATGTGTACAGAAAGACAAGTAAGTGGAGTGCAAAGAAAGAAGGTCTTAAGTTGGTGTAGTGGCAGACAAGTCATTGGGGATCAAAGAAAGAAAGAAAGTCTTAAGTTGGTGTAATGGTAGACAATTCATTGGAGAGCAAAGAAAGAAAGAAAGTCTTAAGTTGGTGTAATGGTAGACAATTCATTGGGGAGCAAAGAAAGAAAGAAAGTCTTGAGTTGGTGTAATGGTAGACAAGTCATTGGGGAGCAAAGAAAGAAAGAAAGTCTTAAGTTTCTGTAAAGCAAGGCGAATCAGTGCTTACTTTCGCATTCGCATATTCGGCAGTGGGCAACGTCGTACTTGATACAGTATGGATGGCAGTTCGGTGGCAAGGGAGCACAGTCCAATCCTCCTGGAAAGGGTTCATATAGAGTCCCTTGAGAGCCAGAAAGAGCTATCAGCCTTCTTTACGCGTATGCTGATAACATCTTCTGGCTTTCAAAGGACGATATATTTCAATAACACTTATTGCGAGCGGTTATACATAAACAGGTGGGCGCCAAATTAGTGTTTGAATATACGCAGATTCAAAGCTATAGCTTTAAGATGTACTTCGTAATTGATAGTTTTAAACTGCATCACATTTTTAATTTAATAGTACTCTTTGCATGCAACATATTATATAATGTTGTTAATCAAATAATTCTGGTTTAATGTCCAAGCTGACATTGACCGAATTTTTCGAACGCTTTACATACATTACATACAACTTGTATTGAAATGTAAGCCTTTTAATTAAAACGCAACTTGAGCCGACCGCTAAATAAAATGATATTACAAAATGTCGATCTAGGTGCGTTTCGCCAACCTATACTTAGATTTCAGACGAAAATATGAATATTGTTGAAACTGTTTTAATCTAAGAACGCTTTTTATGTAGGTCTTACTTAATATTCATCAACTCGTATTACATCATTCTTTACTTAGAACACTGTGTTAATGACATTAGCGACATTGGTACCCAGAATATGTACGAACACAAAGTGTTTTTTTCTTGAATCTTAGTTGTTTTGCGTACGCGCAATGATTTATTTCTTGAACCTAAATCTGATCTTTGTTTTTAAGTCTCGGAACAGGTTGGTGAATACGGAAGATATGTTTCTGAGATGATCGAACCTGCAGCGCCACCAGTGCGTCCACTTCCGCCTCCGACCGCCGTACCGGCACCGCCGCCGCCACTGGTCATCGCCGCACCGCCGCCGCTAGCGCCGCCACCACTACTTCCGCCAGAAACGAGCTGCACGGTACCACCTTTCAAAGGTTTGAAATTCATCTTTTGAAAATGCACTGCCTAATTGCCATCGCGATAATAGCTGTTAATATTATTGATTTAAGAAGGGAAAAACTATATTAAATGATATTGCTCTTAACGATACAGTTACTGTTTACTAATATTTTTCAATATTTGTTGTTGTTGTTGTTGTTTTTGTTGTTGTTGTTACTATTATTAGTAGTAGTACTATTATTTATTATTATTATTATTATTAGTATTATTGTTATTATTATTATTACTATTATTATTATTATTATTATTATCATTATTATTATTATTATTTAAATCCATTTACTGTACATGTTATAATCGTTCATAAAGAATTATTAGTTATATACTGCGCATGTCATACCGGAAGAGGATCCGCAATCGCCGGAACAGGATTTTTCGCAGCTCGACCCGCAGTCTGTCGTCTGCACTTGAATCACCTGTGAAAATACACGAAACAATGCATTATGATTATCACCGCGCTGTTCAACTGTAGCGACCCGACAGGCAGCATAGGAGCCGGTACTTCGTGAATTGTATTGAGCATAACATCCTAATATTACTCTACTTTGCAACATTCCGCTCTATTCTGCGAAATTGCAATGTGTCTTAATATGTTGAATCGCATCATGTCGTAGGGAAGTGTTTCGTTTTGTGTCCTGTCGTTTTGTATTGTTTTTCTACGTTACATTATTACATCGTATTACATCGTAACATGTCGTCTTTTTTCGCATCTTTTCATATTGTATCGTATTATATTATATCATATTGTATCATTTCATATTGTATCTTATTTAATCATATCTGATTGCATTGTAGTGTATCGTATTATATCGCATGGTATCCTATTCCATCGCATGATAACATGTCGTATTGTATCGCATCCGTTCGTATTGTATCATAGTTTATCGTTTCACATTACATCGTACTATATCCTATGGTATCATATTATATCGTATCGAATCGTTTAGTCTATTTTGATCGTCTGATATCATCTATCCCACCATATTGCGTTGAATCGTATCGAACCGTATTGTGTCGTATTGTATCGTAATGTATGGTTATGTATCGTATCGTATCGAAATGTATAATAACGCATACATAATATCGTATTTCGTCCCGTGACAGCCTGAAGGTGCCATCAGCATATATGCAAAGAATGTTAATAGCACCTCCCGGCTTCTAGGGACGATTTTATCATATCGATTTGTAACATACATGCGTAGTCTCCTCACAACCGGAAGAACACGATGGCTGCTTGCAGGCACAGCGAGGGCAGCCGTCACTTCCGGCCTCCATGAGCGCGTAGCCGTCGGTACAGCTGGCCATGCACTGGAGGGTGGCGTCACACGCATGAACAGCTACTTCCGGTTTCTTCTCGCATACGTCGTGGCAAACGCCTGAAAGTGTTAATTTTATAATTATTATTTGATTTAGCGTTGTTTATCGGCTAATAAACAACAGTTTGGAGTTCTGATGCGTAGAAATAAAAGCACGTAGGCGTTGCTACCAATTCATTGTGACGCGATTTTCATTGATAAGAGTTGAACGAATGACGTTAGTATCGGAACAACTTTTCTGCGTTGTTTATAGCATATTAAACACCTGTAATTTTGTTCTTAATCTATGGAATTTTCTGCGGGTGGCACATGTTAGAATGAACAATTTCAACATGATACAATCGAATATTTATATTGACATAGAACAACATTATCGCTGTTAAGCATCCAACAAGCAACGTGAACAAAAGTTGACTACAGTGACGTCGTTCGATCAGCTTTTATCGTTTTACTTGAATATCACGTGTTTGACCGTTTAAGTATTGTTCGCAAGAAAGATCACAAAAAGATCATTTGGTAAAGCTTGTAAGGTGTTGGTGAAGCTGGATAAAGGTCTAATAACCCCAAAACGGAGGTCACATCCCCATTAGTCAGTAAGATATTAAGCACATATGGTTGAGTGCAGGATGCATAGAATTTGTAAAATACAGTTTCAATGATATGTTTTGGTATCATTTTAAAGGTGCATATGTAAGCAATAAAAAAAAGCCTTTTTGGCACTAATTGTTCTAATGGTCCCCAGCTTCACAACTTTTGGCCCATGTATTCGTGCGCAAAATGGCTGCCTCTATGTCTGTCAAAACCGGTGTGTTTTTTCTAAGGTAAATATTTTGAGTTACACAAGTTTTTGACATGCAGTTTTTTTCAAAAGGATATGAGCTTGTCTTTCCAACAATGTCTGGTGATATATGGAAAGTAGCTTGGTCTCGGTGAAAATTTAGATCAAACATTGAATATTGTATCTGTAACAAAAAAGGAATATATTTGCGAATGCGTACCCAGAAATAACGTTATATTTAGGGTTGTTTATCGGCTTCTAAAATATGATTTATCGTTCTGATGCGCGTATTATTAACCACTTGGATTAACACGACGTCGTTTAATTCCTACGCATCAGAACTCCAAATCGTTGTTAAGAAGCTGACAAGAACGATAATGCGACACTTGTTTGGATTTTAACTAGACCTGGCATGATATTATGTAGTCTACTTACAAAGCTAAGTATATTTAACAGTTTTGCAACATTTTTTCGGGTTGTTTACTGGTGATTTAGCAACGGACAATTGTGTTCTTTGTCTAAAGAAAACCCTGCACGTGTCATTTTAGAATGATCTTTAAACAATAGCTGGGGAGGAGTTTAAACTGAGATAAAAACAACTGGAGAGATGTAAACGGTTAGTGACCTAGAAAGAAACGGACTATTTTGTTCTTCCTATTATTGTTTTTATCGATACATAGACAACAAACACAGACTTTTTCTGTTCTTGTTATTGTTTCTCATCGATGCGTAGAAAAACTATGTGACTAGATCTATGTTATCTGCGTGTTATTTTATTCATCAATACTTACTTGTCTGGACATCTATGCATGTGCATTGTGGGCAACCATCGTGGCCTTCCGTCCCAAGCGTGTATCCGTGCGCGCAGTTGGCCATGCACTTGACGGTGCCAGAGCACTTGCTAATCAGTGTGCTTACGCCTGGAAAAATAGTTACATATGAATTGGTGAATGACTATGAACGAAAACTAAAACTGTTGAATCTCCATTACCAGCTAAAAATCTTAAATCGCCTTTAAAATATGAAGATGTGAAATCACCATTTCAAGCTAAAATGTTAATTTCGTTAATAACTTAAAGACACATGCATGAACGGAATTAAATAACATTTTCTGGGTCAATTATACAAGTAATTAAATTTGGCGTTGATCAAGAGTCTGGATCGAGGATTATTTTTAAGTAGTCTGTTTTATTGGAGGTCTAATATTTCATTAGGAGTTCTAGGTCGTATTAATTAGATTAGAAGATTGAATAAACTATGTTGAGAGTACAACTTAGCTTAGGAGAAATGAACATGCAATCGTTATCAATCACATTTATATGCTGGAACTATTTCTTTCGAAAAAAAAAGTAGTGCGGCTACCTGTGTTGGTCTGCGGAGCGGCGACCTGAACCTGTGGCTTCACGTTTGTTACTGAAAATAGAACAATGACGAATGCTGTTAAAAATAGAAATATGACTCGCACGTTATATAACTCAGTAGATCTACACGTTTCGTTTAAAATTAAAATTAAAACAAACTTAAAAGAAAATATCACTCAAACTTCTGTCGAAATATCTATAGCGAGTAAGGTCCCTTCAATAACTGCAACATTATTTTGGGTACACAAAAAAGATTGATGACGTCATAAGAAAACTATTTTTATTTTTCAAACAAATACAAAAGATGACGTCATAAACTTGATCGTATGCACAGTGATGATGTTTATGATTACGTTCATGAAGTTCATGATGTCCATAAATAGTTCATGATGTTCAAGATCAAGTTCACGGTTCAGTTCATGATGTTTATGGATAAGTGCATTATGTGTATGATTAAGTTCATGCTGTTCATGGTTAAGTTAATAATATTCATGGTTAACTTCATGATGTGCATGATGTTCATTAGAATGTCCATGGGGGTGATGCATAATATGAGCGATCAACGGATGCACTGATGGGTGGATGAACCGATCAAAGTACACGATGACGATGACGATAACTTGCTTCGCGTTTCATTTGTGTTTAAATTACACAATACATCCCTATAGGAGCGGTGCATGATGGGACGACACGCACCGGAAATACATTCACAGGTCGGGCAGCCATCTTGTCCGCACTTGTACGCATGTTTACAAGTCAGCGGACAGTCGAAATTTCCGGCGCAATATAGCGGCTGTTGTTTAGAAAGTGGTTCTGAAAAAAAGAAACAAATAATCAGTATATAAAGATCGTCAGGCTTAACAAAGTGAAGATAGCTTTGTGTTACATAAAAACATTGGGGAATCATTTATTTTTGTATGAATGGAATTAAGTTTGCTCGAGTAATTATTTATATTTTACTGAAAGTGATTAACATTTGCATTGATTAATTTTATATAGTGTTATATAATAATTATTTATTAATATTTATTCTGTCTATACATAACAATGGTTACAAAGAGGGAAAAATTAAAACCATAAATCAAGTTGCGCATACTAGTATTATCAAATCGAAATGACAAACTGAAATAAACACGAAATGTAGACAAACTGATATGGTAAAACTGTATTGCTTATTGTTTATAGAAATTTCACTCTGTTCTGAACTTACTGAACTTACTGAACTACGATGGCATAGAAGTGGCATGTGCTTATTTTATTTTTTATTCTTGATTAAGGCATAATAACTCCAGGCAACGATCTAATATCTAGAGATGCTCCGCTATACGAGATTATAAGTCTTCGAACTATTGGGTCGTGGTTAAAAGAAAATACACAGAAACAAAACGCATGCCACCTCCACGCCACCGTATTAATAAATAATATAAAATGAAATTAATCGATTATGACGTACCTTCCGGCTGCCCGACACATGCGCAGCTAGGGCATCCGTTCCTGTCAGTGGCGAACGCTTGGGTACATTGGGAGGGGCAGGTGAATGACGTCACACAATTTTTAGGCTTAGGCGGAAGAACATTGATGGTTCTTTGGCTTGCTGTTCAAAATAAAAGACATGAACCAATTTTAACGGCTATGTTTTTTTTTATAAATATTTTTATATACTTTTTATTTTACCATTAGAAGTTATATATACGAAGGTGTTAACTGGCTACCAGTGAATCAATTTTTATAGCTACTTTCCATATTCTTGATTATTTGTATCATGTAAACTTCTATATGTAGAGATATTACTGTACACATAAAATTAGATTTTTGCTGATAGTATCGATATTATTACATAGGTTAAGCTTTTTGTTCTTTATTTGTTATTATTGTTTTCGCGAATAAAACACCGCAACATATTTGTTAAAGGGTTAAGCTATTAGGAGTTGCAGTTTTGTAATGTTTATGTTTATAGTTTAAACCGACAGTACCTTCTTGAACAATGTGTGAAGGTACGTTTCCGGTCCCTGACGCGCATGCGCAGACTGGACATCCTTGCGTTTCCGGCCAGTGGAGGTTATAGCCGTTGTTACAACTTTCCATGCACTTCAGCGCAACCGGACAATCCTTAATAATGGCGATCATTTCTGCACCGGTCATACTGGAAGATCCACCGCTTCCTGCTCCGCCCGATCCTGCAGTAGCACTGCCGCTACCTGTCCCCGTAGCCGAGGAGAACGGACCCCCGCCTCCATTGCCTTGCGCGTTCCCCATTCCACCCATCACAGAACCAGAGTTTCCCATGACGTAGGGTCCAGTACCGTATCCACCAACATTCTGCTCAATGTTTCCACCTGACCCGTCCGTAAGGTGACCTGGACCAGCGCCGTAACTGTTGTCAAACCCACTTCCGTACGGATTTCCGCCGAATGTTCCAAAGGGATTGTTACCGCCGCTACCGCTACCGCTTCCGCCAGCAGTCCCGCCGTACGGACTTGATCCACCCATTGCGCCGCCGGCCACTCCACCAGAACCACTACCGCCGTTCATCGCTCCTGCAAAGGGTCCGCCGTTCGCGTTTCCGCCCGCAGCAGCTGAATAAGGACTCATAGGTAGCCCGCTATTGTTGTTCGAAGAGCCACCGTTTCCGGAACCCATTGTAAACGGCCCAGTGCCACCCGTACCAGGTGCCTGTCCTAACTGACTATTAGGTGATCCACCTTCTAGATTCGCCCCAGTCTGCGTTTGTCCGCCAGAGCCGTGATTTGTCCCGCTCCCGAAACCTCCACTTCCGGTAGTTGTGGTTCCCGATCCTGTCGTCTGCCCTCCAAGTCCGTTGGAAGGCGTCCCGTAGCCAGATCCGTTCATGTTATGAAACTGACCGGAGGTTGTGCCACTGCCTTGTCCATTTGTAAACGGACCGGTAGTTCCGCCATTTGCCCACCCTTTTCCATTCGCTGATCCGCTTTGCCAGTTAGATCCTAAACTTGATGAATAGGGACCACTACTTCCGGAACCGCCAACCCCTGCTTGATTAAATGGACCACTTCCGGTCCCTTGACCTGGAGATCCATTGCCGGAACTCCCGCCAGAGCCGCTATTCATTCCAGCGCCATTTCCAGCCGAGCCCCCTGAAGCCGGGTTGAACGTTCCACTTCCGCCTGTCATACTTCCGCCAACGTTTCCAGTTCCCCCGGTGGCAGATCCAGGATTAAACGGCGAAGGCATTCCGGCGCCTGATCCAGATCCTCCGCCAGTGCCGCTATCCATTCCAGCGCCATTTCCAGCTGAGCCCCCTGAAGCCGGGTTGAACGTTCCACTTCCGCCTGTCATACTTCCGCCAGCGTTTCCGCTTCCCCCGGTGGCAGATCCAGGATTGAACGGCGATGGCATTCCGGCGCCTGATCCAGATCCTCCGCCATTTCCGGTGGCGGAGCCGGGTTGGAAAGGAGAAGCACTGGTACCACTTCCTGCTTCAAAGATTTGGTCAATATTGTTAAAATTACCATACTGCGAAACGACACCGGAACCGCCACCATCTACCTGGTGTAAGACACCTGAACCCAACCCGGAACCATTATCTGTACTGCCGGTGCCGTAGGGGCTTGAACCTGACTGAAAATCGGGAAAACTACCATGCTGGGACAAACCGTTACCCGTGTCTGTTTGGTGGCCGTTGTTAAAGTTACCACTCGGCTTGGCATTTCCGGTAGCGCTGCCGTCAATTTGCGTCAAACTTCCTCCAAGTCCGCCGGGTGTTCCACCACTTGTGTTGTTGTTTGATGGTAAACAACCGAAGGGTCCGCAAGAGTCGACTGTGGGACTGAAGCCGGTTCCGGGATTCTGCCCGACGCCATTTCCGGAAGCCGCACCGCCACTCATTGTCGCCGAAAAAGGACCGGATCCAGATCCTTGACCCCCGCTACTGCCGGATCCTGTCGCCGAAGGGAAGGAAGACCCCATGCCGCCGCTGGTACCTGCACCGTGTCCATTCAGATCACCGAACCCAGAACTAACATGTCCACCGGAATTGCCCATCCCCATTCCCGGCTGATTTCCCATTCCGGTTCCGCCCGGAGATCCGCTTCCGGTACCGGGTGAGGGTAAATTATTTCCGGAGCTATGTGTGCCGGAGGTATGGGAATCGCATCCATCGGTGCATCCGGTCGCTTTTTTACACAAATGAGTACAATGAGGAATGGTGCCAAATGCCACTATAATGGTGATTCTACTAAGTTGTTAAGATTATTTTGCCATTACATTCTAACTAAAGATGTTATTTGAAATGCCTTTGGTGACTGAGGTGACCATTCCAGTTACCATAAACAACGCATATGAAATTACAGACATATTACCGATATACAGTCTTCGGGGAGCTACAATATACTAAAATATTGAAATGCCTTTATGATTGAGGTGACCATTCCAATTACCTCAAACAACATATGTGAACTTACATATAAGGCGTGTCGTGGGCTTAATGCATGTGTGTAAAGTGTCGTCCCGGATCAGCCTGTGCAGTCCGCACAGGCTGATCCAGGACGACGCTTTCCGCTCTAATGTTTTTTTTTCTATTTCAAAGAAGTCTCTTCTAAACATAAATCCAGTGTAGGCGGAAAGTGTCGTCCCGGATTTGATCCGGGACGACACTTTACGTACATGCATTAAGTCCGGTTTCGCACGACACGACTCATATAAATTACCAACATACAGTCTTTGGACAGCTCCAATATACCAACATATTATACTGTATTGCAATATGTGTATTTCCTTATTGCACTGCTATACGATTATCCTTCTTATTCTATATTGCAAGAGAATCCATTTATACTATTCCATTTCAATTACTAAAACATGTCTATCTTAACATTTAAATGTGTCATAACATTGAAAAACCCCATGGAATAATAATTATTGTGTTATGTTAATTTATTTATCTATGACATTTACAATAACAATGACCAAACTGTTAAATATGATTTGCAATATGGCTGTGTCGCTTTCCAATATTTTACAATACAATTTTGCCATATTGTTGCACCCTATGCAATATTTAAAAATTAATTTTCAATTTATCGTTGCTTATCGGCCAATAAACAAAAATTTGAAGTTCTAATGCGTAGGAATTAAACCACGATGGCGTTAGCCCGAACTGATTAATAGCCACGCATCGACCAATACCAAGAGTTGTTTATTGGCCAAAAAAACAACGATAATGCGAAAATTATTTCGATTCTAACATGATTTGACATTTATTTTTCCAATTGTAATTTGAACTACTTTTTACTATGCTCCGCTCAGAATCGGAACTTGTGTTTGCGTTGTTTATGTGTTTTTCAATATCTTTTTTTTATTTTGTTATTTGTCTATACACAAATTAGCGAGTATCATATTAAAGTGAACAATAACGGACGGTTACCAGAATTTGTTAACTCAGAAGCCCGTAGCATTCTGAGTAACATGATGTGTGTTTTTTCACAATAGTGCACAATTATTAATTTGATTTCATCACGCCAGACACTGATCATTTCAAATGTAAATAATGCGCTGACATCATTCGGCGAAAAGAAAACGATGACCTATTTTAGAGCTAGCTCATGCATGTATACGTTCTGTCATGTTAGAGATAAGAACTAATTTTTAATTTAGAGTTGTGTATTTACTAATAAACAACGATTTAGAGATTTGATGTGTATGAATTAAACTACGAGGGCGTTAAATATATCGCATCAGAACGACAAATCGGTGTTTATTAGCCGATAAACAACGCTAATGCCAACAATTTTTCGACCTGACAATATTTTTGCAATAACAATGCGAACAATATTTTACATTTTCGGAACTATTTTTTCCGGTTGTTTATTGGTAGTTTTAAAACGGTGAATGTTGTTCTTTGTCTATAGAAAACTCTGCGCTTGTCATGTTAGAATAAAGAATTAACTATCATCCCCCACCAGATTACAGACAGATGGTTAAATAACCGGAAAGTACCACCACCACTGTATATATATTAATAATAAATCGTATGTGATTAAAAAATATATTGTGTCATTTTTCAATTAAAATATAATTATGTAACTGTATTATATAACATGCAAGTTATTCATACTAAAACTCCATGCCTATATAGAGAGTCTTAGAAAACATACGGCGTAAAAAAAAGCAGTTGGTTTCCGCTTACCCGACCATTCCCCCCCACCCCCATATTGTTTTGCATATCAATCATTCACTTATTCTGATTTTAGGGAAAAAATAACAGTTTTCGCTTATAATATAAGTTTCTTGCCATAAGTCTCTTTTTCCACGACCTTATTTATAGCTAAGGTGCAGTTTCTTTGCTGGGAGGCCTTTAAACATTGTATATGCAGTCAATATACTTAAACAGTGTGGTGAATATGCGCCGAAGAAAAACGTTTTAATAACCCGCCCCCCCCCCCCCCTCCGCTATATTTTTCGGTGATGTGAGCGAAAACCAATCATTTACATTTTTTTGGCCTAAACCACGCACGAACCTTGGATGGTGGTTCACGTTTTTGTACCGTGCAAAATGTTCGTATCTGTATTCAACACTTAACAAGTATTCTATTTTTATCCCGCCATCTTTTGACTTCAATTTAAAAAATAAACGAAAGAAAACAAAGTAAATAATACAAAAACAGTCAATGACGCAATGAAAAACATACAAACAACACAATGACGTCATCGAATTATGCGTGTTGGTTATATCTCACGGTGTTGAAATAAAGCAAAGTTGATTAAACGTTGTTTTTTTTCGTCAATGCACGCATGATGGAGGGAAAAAATATTATGATTGTTGTTTGCAGATATATATATAAGCAAATGGTATATAAATAATCAACAAAAAGCTTCGTAAGTACAAAGCAGGGGAGCTAAGATTACAAAACACCATATGTGAAACCCCGCCATGCGTATCAGAATACATGTATACGGCTTTTGCCCGTACGACACGTAATTTAAATGAAGGGACTTCTTAAAGGATAATACGGGGTTATGAATGTAAAATAAAATATGCATAAGCTACCCGTGAAACCGTGGCGGCATAGCAAAAACCGGTATTTCCTTTTCCTGCCAAGCGATAAAAACAACATTACCTCCCTTAGTTTCAAATTTGCCACTGTCCATAAAGCACAATGACGAAGGTTACCTGTGTGAACTTCAATTAGACATTCGCAAATGGGACATCCGTCGTCGCCGCATTTGTAGCCCAGTGAACAGGATTTCGGGCACGACAGCGCTGATTTACAGGTGAGCGCTTGGGCCGTGTAGACTTCCTTTACCGTCAGTACGCCAACAACTGAAAGAAATCAAAGCACTGACTGGATCGAAAGAATCCTTTATTGGTTGAAAATTATGTTGACCAAGCGTGTCGCGCTATATAATGTTTCATTAGATCTAATAATCATCTCTTATTGCCACAATAAAAATTATGTTCATGGGTGATGCTTTCAATTTGCATTCAGATTTCTACTGTCTTTATTTATGGAAAGCCTCAGAGCGAATTAGCTGAAGGCTCCTCCCGGTACCTTTTTGGCTAATATAACCCCTTTGCTGCTACCCTTATGGGCATAGCAACGTTGAAAATCTTCTCAAGTTAATATACATTAGTTATAACCATGGCAATTATTATATGTGTGTGTATTTTGTCAACTTAATTGTAATTATTGATTTTTATAATGGCCAAATCAGATATATAAGAGTATTACATGACCGTGACGAATAAATCCCCCACTGAAAATGGTTGGTGCAGATGTACTATAGAACAGTACAATACACGGAGGTTCGATACAGTTACATGTGGGACACCAATTATTTATTATTATCATTTTATAAGAAAATGACAATAATGACAACAAGTCATCTGAGGGATATTGGTGACATCCTTCAAAACTGGAAGAGTAGATCTTGGGCTGATTTTTATACAGAACGATATTAAAATTCTGATTAAGTATAATTGCATATTCGGACAAAGAAATGCATTGACATATTCGTCACCGAAGTTGGAATTTATTTCCATCCAGTATATGTCATTTACATGTTCCAATGTATAGTGCTTGAATCATTAATAATAATTTTGACTTGTTTTCAACTCAAGTTAAGAATAACATAATAATCGTTTTAAACATGGCGCCATGTGTTCTACAATGCAATATCTCTTGAATCAATACAGCAGCAGGTAGTAATGGATAACCGCACAATCTTAATATAAAATATAAGACAAAAAAAGGATCCACGGGTACTTCAATACACTACCTTGAGGTTCGATACAGTCACAAGTTGGGCATCCATTGTCGTTGCATTTGTACCCCACGGAGCATCCTCTGTGACAGGACAGGGCCTGAGAGCATTTGACCTCGTAGACTTGGACCACACGTTGTGCTGTAAAACGTCGTAACATTATACGTGTCATCATGGTGTTGTGTATGCATAATGTACACCGTTTGTTTATCGCATGATGTACACCGTTTGTTTATCGCATGATTTACACCGCTTTTAGTTATAATTCATCACTTATTGTGCTGGACAATATCGTAAAATATACGGGATATTATGACGTTGTTTATCGCATTATATATAATGTTTTCAGTTCTGAGGCGTTAGCCACGTTGAGGTGGCTGAATTGAGTTAAGAAAAATGTGTGAGTCATTATGTTGTTGTTTATCGCATAATATGCAATGGTTTTAGCTCTGATGCTGGAAACGTTGTTCTGAAATTAGTGACAAAATGTATGCGTCATTTTGGTGTTGTTTTTTTGTTATCGCAAACATTGTTTTAGTTCTAATACGATGCATTCGTTGGGCTGAAATGAGTGAAGTAAAATATATGAGCCATTCTGACGTTATTTATCGCATAATATACAACGGTTTACTTGTGATGCACCGGACACTCGGTGTTCAAATAAGTTATGCGTTGCTGAAATGTAGTAAGTAAATTATACTCGTCATTGTTGCGTTGTTATTGCATAATATACACCGGTCTGCGCTGGAAACGTTGGGTTAAAATTAGTGAAAAGATGTATACGTCATAATTCTGGCATGTCTATCGTATAATATACAATGGTTTTCTAAAACACTATTTTAGCTCTGTTCGTTGTTTATAATTATGTAGAAATAAAATGAGGAATTAAGACACATGTACTAGGCAATCAGTTAAACACATATACTCTGTCAGGGGCTTAGCGAACATCCAAACATTTGGGCGGTGAAGATAGACGTGCTGATAATTCTATGAAAATAAAGGCGTTATTATTGAAGACTTCTATTTGTATTCGAATAATAATAATTTCATTAATTCACACTCTGAAACTATTCCAAAAAAGAACAGCAGACTGTTATATCTCAGTGGTAACAAATATATAATGGAAAAAAGACCGGTAACTCGTTGTAAATGGCGACAACTCACGTGCGAGGCAACTGCATGCCGGGCAGCCGTCGGCGCCGTTTGATCCCAGGTGGTATCCATCCTTGCAGGAGAGCATGCAGTCCAGAGTCTTCGGGCACTCGACCTTCTGTTGCACCTGCTGCACGACCTGAACCACTGCGGGCTTCTCCTCTGAAATCATGTACTGTAACATTAGATTACTAAGTATTTCGAGGTGAATTATTTTTCGCATATTTCGAGGTACTGTGATTGCGCGAAATGTGCTGAAATTCGCTTGAAAAACACGCACTTAACACAATGAAAATTGTGCGCGTTTAAGACCGATGCAGGGTAAATTGCGTGAGGATACTTAATCAGTGTGTAAAACAGCAGGCAGTTGAAAATCACAACAAAGCATTCCTGTTAATAAATAACTAAGTATTCACCAATATGAAAATAAAAAAAAAACATAAGTACAAGTTGCTCAAAACGTAAATGATCATTTACGTTAAAGACACGTTATCTTAAGGTAACAAAAGAATTAATGTAGGTTTCGTTTGTTATAGATCGATAGATCGGGAGAGTTCCCCATTATGTTTCTTGTATTGATATCACAGACAAAGAAAATAATTTGTTCCGAAACACCAAAAGGTCAGGTTACTTACCTAGTCACGGACACCAAAAGGTCAGGTTACTTACCTAGTCGCGGCCACCGAAAGATCAGGTTACTTACCTAGTCACGGACACCAAAAGGTCAGGTTACTTACCTAGTCACGGACACCAAAAGGTCAGGTTACTTACCTAGTCGCGGACACCAAAAGGTCAGGTTACTGACCTAGTCGCGGACACCAAAAGGTCAGGTTACTGACCTAGTCGCGGACACCAAAAGGTCAGGTTACTGACCTAGTCGCGGACACCAAAAGGTCAGGTTACTGACCTAGTCGCGGACACCAAAAGGTCAGGTTACTGACCTAGTCACGGACACCAAAAGGTCAGGTTACTGACCTAGTCACGGACACCAAAAGGTCAGGTTACTGACCTAGTCACGGACCCCAAAAGGTCAGGTTACTGACCTAGTCACGGATCCCAAAAGGTGAGGATACGGACACCAAAAGGTCAGGTTACTTACCTAGTCGCGGACACCGAAAGATCAGGTTACTTACCTAGTCACGGACACCAAAAGGTCAGGTTACTTACCTAGTCGCGGACACCAAAAGGTCAGGTTACTTACCTAGTCGCGGACACCAAAAGGTCAGGTTACTTACCTAGTCGCGGACACCAAAAGGTCAGGTTACTGACCTAGTCACGGACACCAAAAGGTCAGGTTACTGACCAAGTCACGGACACCAAAAGGTCAGGTTACTGACCTAGTCATGGACACCAAAAGGTCAGGTTACTGACCTAGTCACGGACACCAAAAGGTCAGGGTACTGACCTAGTCACGGACAAGTGATTATCCTCTCAATATAATGCATGCCCAAAATGGTCAGGGGTGGATTTTCAGAAACATCGTAATTTTATCGTAAACTATTTGTAAAAAAAGTTCACATTTTTGTAATGTTTTATTTCTTAAACTACATATTAATGTGTGCATCCATGTACAGAAAAGTAAACGAGTAAACGATGTAGCGCACTATCAAATACACGTACAATAAAATGTTACAGAAAAAGGATTATTTTAAGGTAAGGTTTATATATATACAAGACCCCAGGTTACTAACCCAAGCACGTGCATTTCTGGCATTCTTCGTGGCAACCGTCGTTGCATTTTGGGGTGAGGGAATACCCGTGTTTGCAGGACAGCATGCACAGCGTGGTCTCGTGGCACTCCTGTTCCTTGGGCGCCGGCTGAACGACCACTTGTGTCTTTTGTTCTGTGAAACAATGACATTCAAGATAAATACTGCGGTATAGTATTGTAGATTTATAATTAAAAAGGCGTGATAAAAAAGCACGCTTGCGGTGTTTGATACTACGGTTGTACCACGGCAAGTTGTACTGTGAAACAATCACATTAACACAAAATAAAAACAAAATATGATTTAATAGACATAATTGCCTACTTACATTTTTTGTGGGACTGGATCTTTTGTTATGTGAAAAAATGACATTCGCCATAAATAGGTACCTGGATGTAGTATTTTTAGATTTGTATATTTTAAACTATCAGATAAAAAATATTGTTGAGTTGTTGTTTTTTTTCTAGTGGCGCTGGTTGTACCACGACCTGTGCCATAACAACATCAATATAATTGTCGCGTAAATTTTCTTTTATTTTGAAATAATCACATTTCATTACAATTATTCCATTTAATGTCAGTGGTCTATTTTAAGAGGACAAATGCCGCATTTAATGACTGTGATCCCACTTAGTGATCGCATATACTGACAATGATCCCATTTATTTACTGTTACAATGATCACATTTAATGTCAATTGTCTCATGTATTGACATTGATCCCATTGAGGGACAATAATCCAATTAAATGAATCCCGTTTATTAAAATGATCCAATAACAACGATTCCATCTAATGGGAATAATTCAAAAGAGTGATTACATTAAATGACAATGATCCCAGTTTAGTAACACTGATCCCAGACTAATGATAGAGATCCAGCGACAGTGATCCTACATGACAATGATCCTAGTTTAATGACAATGATCCCACTTGATGACAATGATCCCAGGTTAATGAAAATGATCCCAGTTTAATGACAATGATCCCAGTTTAATGAAAATGATCCCAGGTTAATGACAATGATCCCAGGTTAATGACAATGATCCCAGGTTAATGACAATGATCCCAGGTTAATGACAATGATCCCAGGTTAATGCCAATGATCCCAGTTTAATGACAATGATCACACTTGATGATAATGATCCCAGGTTAATGAAAATGATCCCAGTTTAATGAAAATGATCCCAGTTTAATGACAATGATCCCAGTTTAATGACAATGATCACACTTGATGACAATGATCCCAGGTTAATGAAAATGATCCCAGTTTAATGAAAATGCTCCCAGATTAATGACAATGATCCCAGGTTAATGACAATTCTAGTCTAATGACAATGATGCCTGAGTAAAGGTTACCAGTCGTCGCTTGGAACCTCAGTCATAACATAAAATAACTGATCCAAATTTAAGACAACGATCCCATGGTTGCGATCGCAGTCGCTCAGATCCATCGCCATACCTGGAATACAGGCGCACGACTGGCAGCCGTCGCTTCCCGTCTCCCCGAGGACATACTGTCCCGTACACGTCAGCATGCAGAGTTTGGTTCCCGTGCACTCGTGGTGGGTAACCGGCCGCGTCACTGTGACCACTTCCGGTTGCGGGGCTGGTTTTTCAACGTGGACTTTATGGGAAATAATGGCATTGGAATGAAACAGTTCTTTGAATTAATTAATTTAACAGTATTGTGAAATTCACGGAACAGTAGTTAAACTTAATGCAGCGATGGAAGCAATGGAAATGTGTATACTTTGTACGAAACAGTAATTTTTATAATTCCAAAAAAAAGCGAATTGTATAAAATGAGTTAACAATAATGTGTTTTTTTTTTTAAATCTTGAATGTCATACATTATAGCGTGAATAACAGTGTTTTAAAATGTCCCTATTGTGACGTCAGCTATGACGTCACTTACCTTCCACGACCTGTTGCGGTTTCGGACAGGTGCAGGCGCGACAACCGTCCTGCTGCACATCGCCGAGCGAGTAGTGTCCCTTGCATGTCATCATACAGAGCATGGTGCCGGTGCAATCCTGGATATGATAATCAACTGAATGAATACGTTCAGATCAGTGTCTCAGTGATTTTTGATTTTAAATTATTATTATTATCATCATCATCATCATGTAGTAGTAGTAGTAGTAGTAGTAGTAGTAGTAGTAGTAGTAGTAGTAATAATAAATTTATTATTATAATTAGTATTATTATTATTAGTAGTAGTAGTAATAGTAGTAGTAGTAGTAGTAGTAGTAGTAGTAGCAGTAGTAGTAGTAGTAGCAGTAGTAGCAGTTGTTGTTGTTGTTGTAAATGTATTATTATTATTATTATTAGTAGTAGTAGTAGTAGTAGTAGCAGTAGAAATAGTTGTTATGCAGATTATGGCGCTATTGAAGCTTTACCTTCATTGGTTTTTCCACGGGTTGTGCCGCATGATATCCCCCTCCCTGGTTCAACCCAAACAAGCTTCCCCCTCCCAGCGTTCCTGGGGTGAAACTGCCTCCGCCCAGTCCCCCTGAAAAAACCATATGTTATTATTTCTTGCCCATTCCCCCAGAAAAAAACCCACAACTGTTACTAAGAAGGACGTTTTATAAAATAGTAATAAAAATATGATAGGATTTCATTTGCAGTGATTACTGTCAACCGCAGGGAAAAAAGGAAAGTGGTTGTACCGCGAGGAGTACAAGCTTGATTTATTATTGTTTACAGCAAGGGAAATCACCATGGAATGTGAAAAGAAAAAAAGCTGTAGTTACCTCCCGGCATGCCACGGTAGCCTGCACCAGGGTGGAACATCATTGGTCCACAGGCGCAGGTCTTGCAACCCCATTGGTCAATCTTCACACATCCGGGTATGCATTCCACGTGCATCGGACACACGGTGTAGGCGGCTACAATGCACTATTTCGTTTCAAGATGCGTTGCAAACCATGTGTGTAATAATAAGAATAACTATTGTACTTGATCATGTAAAAAGTCTAGATCATATGAATACGTTTGATGAGTTCTAGTCAATGTATATGCACCATGTGAAATGAAATTTATCAAAGTTTCATTGCCGTTTAAACGTTGCTTATAATCTGATGTAAATAAAATAAATTGTTCTAAACTCATTGCATTAGGGTATTATGAGTTTGAGGGCCAGTTTCTTTTTCTGCAACCGTTCTTACTTTATATAGCTTTCTCGCTAAAATATGTATACTGTACTGCATTGATTTAAATGATTTTTTCTTTATCTATATTTAATATAGTGTTGTGTTGTGTATTTTTTCATTTCTTTTACGTGTAATTTCTAAACGTAGAAAATGTGCGTAACTGGACTTATTTATTTGCAGTACTAAACTGTAATTCAGTGAAATACCCTTTATCTGAATTTTGTTGAATGCCATAAATGTAATTAACACTATTGTAAATACCAAATTAATTTTAAATCCGTCAGAATTTTAATTCATTGTTGTCTCCAGAAAGTCAAGCAGTTATGGTATTTAAACACAATAAACGTATATGTTTGAATCTAATCATTTATATATTAGAACACGCAAAGTTAACTGTTACTTAATTCGCGCATTTATGTTGTACCAACGAACTTCTGTATTCCAATGATTTGTAAAATATCTTTCATGCATACTTTTCTTTAAAAACTATTACGCGTTTACAACAGTAAAAAATTTCACAAATTTGCTGCTGATGCTACACAATTGTGTTTTTAACAGCATACAAATTAATTCGCATTGTTCATCAAGTACAATTTATATTTGCTATTTGAGTACGAAATAAATGCATCGCAAAATTCCTCTTATTTATGAATTTATGATGGTGTATGTAGATTTTTGGAAACAAAATCAGTATAACATAAACTAAACATCATAATTTGAACAAAATAAATATGGTCAATACATATAGATAAGACTTATACATTAGTATGCTAGGTAACATCATAATATTCAAAGCAATGTCACTTACCCGCATACGAAACTAAAACACTGAAAATTATTGCGTTCCCAAGCATTGTGATATGAATGTTGTTCACTTATTCCCTTGATCTTGACTTTCTAACTGTTCATTACCCTCTCCCGCTAGTTTTGATGGGTTCAAACGATATATGAACCCCGTGCGCACCTGCGCACGCGCGATAAACTAATCGGATATCCTCTTCCATTTAGGATAGGAAGCTATTGCACCAGTCCACGATATTCGATAACGACATTTCGGTTCGTTCCAGTTACCAAAATTGTTATCTATAACATTGATACCTACTTCGCGAAAATTCTATCGTCATTGGATGATAAATTGCGAAAACAATGAAAGTTATCACACTTGGCGTGCTAAAAATGCAAGATGGTGATTATTTTTTGTATCGTTCTCCAACATTCTGGTTTTATTTCTTATTTAATGAGCATTTCATGACCGGAAGTGCATTTTTTTTTTGCATGCAGACATTGCTAAATTTATCCGCCGACACGCGTTTATTTCCGTAACCAGTCGTATTTTTAATACAATACAAAATCTAACATTATGTCGTGAGTGTTTTGGGAAATAATATCATCTCGTTATTTGATTGAACTCGCTATTTTAATTGAACTGTATGGTACTATTGCGGAGTGCAAGCCAAAGTGGGGTTAACTTACATTCACCAATAAACATTACATAATTTGTTAGCGCTAGGTAAATATTGGGCTACTTTTTATAATGGCAATATTCGACTGCATCGAATATAGGGCCTATATGAAAAGTAAAACTGAATTCGTCGCACGTCTTGTAAATAAGACTATCCTACTACCAGCCACGGCTACTTGCCAAATGAATGTATATCAAAATACAATAAACTCCAAAATGTTTAAATATTTAAAACATAGGAATATATTTAAATTCAGAATACATTATTATGGACAGCATATCAATTTAAATTAAATTAAGTAAATAATATGAATTCGATTAATTGCATAAGTCAACATATGATTAGATTAAATAACAAAACATTTTTATTGCATTTTTTATTCTATTAAAAACGCTGGCCGAATGAAATATACATGAACAACACGAAATAGCCTTTTCAGGTTACTTTCAACGTATTTAATATGTGTTACCTTTAAAATATTTGTGTACATAGTTGCTTTAAATTGCGGAACCCAAAATACACAACTTTCTTATCGATTCACCTGTATTAGGCGATAACAACGTAGAGTTATCGAATGACGTTATCGTCACCTTTGCGATAACGTCTGAACTTAGGAGTCGACATTTTGTTGGCGTCACTTTAAGGATTGCGTAGGCAAGGACGGGTTCCCATCGATTTCATCGTCGAGTGTTAAGTTTAATTGTGGTTTTAAACGAAATCCGGTTGACTAAGATATATTTATTGTAATTGATTATTAAGATGCATATTTTTAAATATTACGTCATAGTTCTGACGTGTACATTTCTGGAAACTGACGGTAAGCAAGTATTGATTTTATTTTTTGTAAACTTCGGCAATTTGTTTATAAATATAGAGTTTCGATAATAAAGTTTAGCTAGTTTAAACTATAACACAAAATCTAAATTAATGAATAACTTTTAAATTATAGTCTGAAATATATAGTAATAATAATAATAATAATAGTAGTAGTAGTAGCAGAAGTAGTTATAGTAGTATTAGCAGAAGTAGCAGAAAACCGTCTTTACAGGTCACAGTTACTTGGTTACAACATGTTGAACTTTTAATTTTCCAGGTTTTCTTTTTGACCAGCTCTCTAACAGTCTTAACTGTAAGGGGTTCAGCCTCATGTGCCCCCAGATGTGTCGGCAGGTCGACGCAAACGGCTGCGTAACCTGTGATTGTAACAAGTTCGATCCTTCCAACCCCGGCGGAAGTGGTTCGCAGCCGCTACCGAACTCCGGCCAAACCGGAAACGCCACCAAGGACCCATCCAACCCGGCCGGCGGTGACCCTTCGCAGCCCGGGGCCGCAAACCACTATGACCCCTCGAATCCCTTATCGGGTGAGCAACTTTAAAGCCCCCTTTATGTTATTCTAATGCGCTCATGTTGTGACGCGTGAGCAACATTAAATACACGTTTTTTTTTTCTAGTGTGCTCATATATCAAAGAAATAAGTGTGGGTACGAGTATGAGTAGTTTTGTCACTTGAAAGCTAGAAGGTGAGCAACATTGAAGTCACCTTAAGTTATTATCATGTGATTTATTACAATAACAGTTTCTAAAAAGATGTAAATTTCTTTATATGTTCGTCAAGTTAATGACTTATATAGTGTGTAATAAAAATTCTTACCAGGCAATTTAAAGAAATTTAAGGCAAATGTGTCGGTCTGGGCAAAGTATTTCATTATTTTTGGACACGTTAATACGTTTTACTGACGGTATAGATGCGTTTGAAGTGCACGGTTTGTTGTTGTTTTTTGTGACAATAATGATATCGCTTTAATAACAAACTTTTTTTTGATTATATTCATTGTTGTTGTTTTTATCATCACGCGTCGATTATTCCAGGCAACGTCGTCCACCCGACAGGTGGCAGCACAAGCCAGTCTCTCCTTACACTTCCGTCAGCGTCACAAACCGCGTCGCCAATGCCTTCCACCCAGCCAATCGTTCAATCATCTACCAGTACATTCTCTTCACCATTTATGACGTCAACACAACCGCAACTGCCATCTCCCATGCCAACCGTTTCACCGTCACAAAGTATGACGTCATCAAATCCGTCCCCATTATCGCTGACGTCAACATCCCAGCAGTCAGCTACGGCACAAACTACCTCATCGCTGATGTCACCGTTTTACAGTACGTCTACGTCAATGACGAACTTACCATTCGTCATGACGACATCGGGACAACTGATGACGTCACGAAGATCCATCATGACGTCAACCCCTGCTCCATTTGTTTGCCCAGGCATGTTCAATTGCTCCCTCGATTGTATTACCGGTTATCAAATGGACTCGTCCGGGTGCCCACTGTGTCAGTGCGCGCCGATACCTACAGGGCTGCCATGATGATATGAATTCAGAAATCCAGGGTCTCATCCAGGGTCTCCTTTTAGACATTATCTTTTTTTAATTATCTTAAGTTACGACAGTTCCAGCAATTATCTGTTTTAATATCTTCAGTTACGACAGCTTTTAAGCAAATTGAGGGTAGTGTAGAAGACGAATATTCATACTATTATCATTTAACTACTATTCCAATACATGCACACATATTTTAACATGGACTGTTATGTTAAAGTAAATTCAGAGACATGCATGTATTATACGCTTTAAACCTGAAAACTAAATGCTAACTTAAATTTCAAAACTTGCATCTACTTTTCAACCATGACAAGCAAATGTTGAATGCTGTACAGACAGTCGTTAAAACCATATGTGTGTAGATATTTTTAATCATGCATTCATTATAATTCATTAAAATTTTATAGATAAATAGTCGTGATATGTGATTTTGCATTTAAAATAAAATAACGCCATACTCATAAGGCATTGTATGATTTTCAATACCGTTTCAGCAGCAGCCCCCCCCCCCTGCATAAAATATATAACATGACCTTTGTTAAATCTCCAATATACAACCCGAAAAAAATATTTCCGAAAATGCAAAACATAGTTGCGTTGTAGAATTGAATAATATGTTGTCAGGGCATAGTTAGAATCGAAATACTTTTCGCATTATCGCTGTTTATCGGCTTCTAAACGCCCTCGGTTTAATTTCCACTCATCAAACCTTCAGACAGATGTTTATTAGCCGATATACAACTCTTAATCGAAAATTAGTTTTTTTGTACATTTCACATCAGTTTTGTATCTGTTGTGTCATAGATAAGAAATATGCATTATCATAATTGTAAAACATCCATAATATAATGTTTTGACTACTTAAAATGGATTGGTAAGGCGATAGAATACTAATTTGTATGAGCCTGCATTATGCACAAATTTAAACGCCATTAAATACTTATTTTTAAGGACATAATTATATTACAATAATTATATGTACCAGTTTGTTTGTTTTTCTTAAAAAAAAGATTTGATTAAAATTAGATGTAATTTTCAAAATGTGTTTTGAAATAATTTCATGTTTTCTACGACACACAGTGAGTATTATATGACGTAGTTTCATTGAACAGGTATTTATCAACGATCATTTTCAAAATGATGCTTAATTGTTTTTTTATAAAAAAATAACTATAGGATAACGATTCGCGATTAATGTAAAAGAATGTATCTTATAGATACATTTTTCTTTACAGCACAATTAATTTCTTTCTCATGTGCACGTTTAATTAATGTGCACAGCCTTTAAAAATGAAATCGCATCGTGCTGTGTTTGTACATGTTTTGCAATAATGTGCACAATAATGTTCACAATGTAAAATGTAAACAAAAATATATAAAAAAATCATTGTATTTTATGTGTACACTCTACGTATTAATTGGACAGGCAATACCCCAGTTCAAAATCAATGTTTGCTCTAACATTTTTACTGTAACAGCTGCTTTATTTGTTATCATCGAGTGTTTTCTTAGAAATAAATAAACCACGCATTAGTAAACATTGTGTTCTTATTACTGCGTTTATTTTCGTGTTTTGTTTTCTGAACTGCTTTTTTATACAATATTATTATTCCATAGAATATGTACCGGAAGACAAGGGTACTTGATGCGTCAACGTATTTCCAGGCATTTACAATAATTTTTTACGTTAGTTAAAGAAAGATAACGGCCTGTAATCATTGGCTTCACCTCTTTTCGGTGGCGAGTTGAACAAGAGCCGACGATACAGCCGAAGTGGCGCTACTGACCGGAGATTTAGACATAACGTACAAGTTGTAAGAAGACGAAATGGCTATATGCGTTTAATGCCAAATCCGCTGTTTAGACTCAGTGTGTAATAGAGAAATACAATCCTCTATATGGTTAACAAAAATAATGTATTCTATTAATATCCATATGGAACAAATTAAATTTAGTTTCGATATTCGGTTATTTATCATTCGAAAATAGCAACACATCGCTAAATCAAAACGCTGATAGCGTAGAACGGCTGTTGGCGCGAAATATGTTGGTAGATTATATCGGTTTGTATGCAAACTACTTAATGCAGACGCAATAATATGCATCACAATCAACGTGCTGACTAATCCAGAACAGGTCGAAATACTAGCAGCCGATGGAGCGAATACATTTGAGAGAATCGATAAGTGCTTTGTAGCCTGCAGAGTAAACGCGAGTCAATCTCTCGAAATCGGCCTATTAAAGACCGTTGGCTTCCGCAAACAGTCTAAAAATATATGGGGACGTTCTACATTACGGCATATGCTCTATTCTAGTACTATTGTCGATATGAACAACGTAGTGCCACTGATTACTTATGTTTGTTTGTTTTATTTTTCGCCGCTGTTAACAGTATTTCAGTTATATCACGGCGTCAGTTAACCTACTCACACTTCCTGGGCAAGCGTAGCCGATCTAAGCGGTTTACCAGTACCAAGTGCACAACTGCCCTACTTGAGTCAGAGGTAGGGGGAGAATGGCCGTAGAAATAATGTCATGACTAATCCCCACACAAGTAATGTGGCCGGGCTGGGGCTCGAACGCACGATCCCCGGATTGACATTCCAGCGATCTAACGACTTAGCTAGCTGGGCCCGGCGCCACTGATTACTGGTCGTGGAATATTGGGAATAGTGAGTCTGCGTTATGTATTCAGGGCCCGTATTCAATAACACATTCTTTGACTTCAGAATGAAGATTACGCTTAGACTCAATACAAATATAGGGCTTGCATTAAGGGAAGTTTGGGAGTAATTTACTCCCAGTTTTTGTCACAGGACTTCCAAAATTGCAGGCATGGTTTGTATCAAACAGTCCAAAATGCTTTAAAGTGTAAACGTCCAATATCCAACACTTGGAAGTGAGGACTTCCAAAATGAAGTGAAAATCATGCCTGAAGTACAATAATAGCTTTACTAAGAGTAGTGATATATGCTGTGAAAATTGTGATGTACATATATATGTCGCGCAATACTGTCAGAACTTCCAAATATTATGAGCAATACTTCCAAAATCAGAGGCCAGGAAGTTCAAACTTCCAGTTTTCAGAAGTTAATGAAATCCCTGCATATAATTGAGCCTTGGCAAATATGCCGGGTACAAATG
Organism: Congeria kusceri; assembly: GCA_027627225.1. NCBI lineage: Eukaryota > Metazoa > Mollusca > Bivalvia > Myida > Dreissenidae > Congeria > Congeria kusceri. The sequence goes on along the minus strand of CM051026.1, from coordinate 30,864,985 downwards.
TTGCTTATGTCATTAATAAATCGTTTAAAATTATTAATGCCAAAGCTCGAGTTGGTGAAAAGCAAGTAAATTCAAATTGAAAGCCTTCTTAGAAAAGGGGCCGTATTCCAGAAACATCTTAAGTAAAATCTTATCCTTAACCTTAAAATCATAACTTGTATTAACATTTTATTTCATATATAAACAGCAGTGTGCTAAGTATTTCTTTATGATCGACTTTTTATTTACTATCGTTCACGTAACTGTCAAGGGATTCACACAATTATATGTGGCGTGTTGTGGGAAAACCGGTCTTAATGCATGTGCGTAAAATGTCGTCCCGGATTAGCCTGTGCAGTCCGCACAGGCTAATCCAGGACGGCACTTTCCGCCTACAGTGGATTTATGTTAAGAAGAGACTTCCTTGAAATATAAAATACCATAAAAGCGGAAAGTACCGTCCTGGACTAGCCTGTGCGGACTGCACAGGCTAATCCAGGACGACACCTTACGTAAATGCATTAAGACCGGGTTTCTCACGACGCGCCACAATTATGTAGTTTTTAAAATATTGTATTTAACGATACACTTTAAGATGTTTCTAGAACACGGACCAAGAACATTCTTTATCCTTAAGTCAAAGAACGGGTTGGTGAATACGGACCATACAAGATTTATTCGTCAAGACGACAAGGCTGACAGCCAATGAAAGTCGTTAACACTTTTTAAGTCCGTTTTCGAGGTATGAATGGAACTCAGTTTCAGGATCGCAAGGCGAATGCAATATCAATAAACCCACTTTGAAACGCATACAAGTGAATTTAAAATGCAGTTTCAAAACGGCATTACAAAATACTGAAGTAACCTTCCAGAAAATAAAATATTGTATTTTAAACAAACATGTTAATAACAAATAAATACAAATTGACACCATCAACAAAATCAACAACACACTAAAATCAGAAAATAAAACACCGTCCCCAAGCAAACAAGTGAACGATTTGGCGAAATAACAATATCTTCTGTAATGTTGACCTGTTTACAGATTGGCAAATTGACCATTTTTAAATTTTTGGTCATAGATCCCAAAAAGAAAAATACATTATGAACAAGCGAAATAACACTACTGACAAAGAAATATATTGAAAATGTAGTATCGTTTATAAAAAATCATCAATTGAAATGGATAAAATTATAAAGCGTATGTAGTTACACTTTTCATCGGTATTTTGGAAAACAGGTTTGTAACTTACATAGCGTTAATAACTGACTTCAATGATTGGCAGTCAGAGTAGCCGAATGGTCAGCGCGACAAATTTTTGATCCCGGCGGTCGTAGGCTCGAGTCCCCGCGAAGACAAATCTTTTTTGAACGAATTTTGGTTTTCTTTATAAAATATTTGCTTTTGCTATATACAACTTCTATAAAGTTTGCATTTAACACATTTAAATGACATTTTTCAAATCTACACAAAATTTGAAAATGTGTTTGCTGTTTTCTTATTTTTTTCAGAAAACGACTGTCATCAACTCCCACACGTAACACAATACTAATTACTATCTTCTTTTATACACGATTACGGTTCTTGTTTAACACCATCAATTAAGGTAATACTTTTGTGACTAGAATATTTTATCGACAAATCAAATAGCAATCGAAAATAATTATAGCCTACATCTTGAGCAACTAAAAAGCATTGAACTGTCAGTTCAGCCCCCAAAATAATTCAATATGGTGCATATGCCGTGAAAACCACGAATTACTTAACTTGGTATTCGCTAAATTATGGCAACGAGAATGTAAAATATTAGGATTAAAGACTCTTTAATCCGAAAAATACAGTGCACAGTACTTACCAATACATGTATATTACCGTCTAAAATATGTCATTAATAATTCTAAAATCCACATAACAGTCACAGAACACAACATGTGAAGTCTCATCTGTGGTGAAGCAGTTATCTGGGACATTTATAACTTGGCCCTGTGTTCAGGAATGGACAAACTCTTCGCCATAGTAGTTGATCACTTTCAGGTCAGGTTTTCTTCTTACGACGTCCACTATGATACTATCTACAATCTGAAATGCAGAGAATAAAAACATATATTCAAATACAATTATGTTTAGCCCTTCATAAATGATCATACACATTGAAGCTCTTGCGTCCTTTTACGATACTGTTATATGTACACATTTTAAAGAAAATTGAAAAACTCGAGGCTTTTTTAATTTTATAAGGGATGTTACTAAATAGAAATTGAAAGTCAAACATAAAATTTATAAATTGACATTGACATGGCACTGACAAAGACATACTTTATGACTATATCTAGACATTTAAGTAATTTTTTATTTTTTTTAGTGTGGGGGGGAAATTATTGGATGACAGAACATTTTGAAACAATATACAAATCATTAAAAATGGATGTAAATACATGTATAAATCTTTATACCACGGTAAAAAGCAAGATTTTACTCCGAAATACTTAAAGCATCTTTAAAAAAATCATTGGTCTATTAAGAAGGTCAGCTACACCGAAAAACAGACATATCAGCGCTTTGATTTATTGTTTACCTTCTAATGTTCAATCCTCTCAGTGCTTTGATCATGCAATTCTTACCTTGTTACACTGCCGCAAATCTAAGTAGGTCAGTTTTGGCATATCATCTGGAATTCTCTCCAAGCATTCGCCGTGGACATTGTCAATACCTAGCAGGTCCAGGGTGGTCAACGCGCTAGAAATAATACACAAAACAGAATGATGAAAGACATGGAAAGTCATAAAAGTCGAGGTCGTCATCATCAATATCATCAGTACCAGCATTATCATTATGATCAACATCATCATCATCATCATCATTCCCATCATCATCACCACCACCACCATCATTATCAGCATCATCATTATTATCATTCTCACCATCATCATCATCAACAACAACAACACTATCAACATCATCATCATAATCATTATCATCATAATCATCATCTTATTATCATCATCATCATCAACAACAACAACACCACTATTCTTATTAAGAATGTCTCAAAGATAATGACTTCATCAGCAGTAGTAGCAACACCAGAAATGCAAAGCTCTCAAATTAAATATGCAATACACCCAATGCATGGATCAAAGAACTTAACACATTTCAAACAAATGTTTATTCTATATTTACCTGCAGTGATCCATGATGGATACCAGCCCCCTGTCTGAGATGTTCCAACACCAGCTCAATGCCAGGTCACACAGGCCCGAACCACAGCTGTGAAATACAAAACAAAATATAAAAGCCAATTTTGTGAAAGTGTATCTCTCAAAGAAACTAGAAATTGGGAAGGATGCATAGATAGCAAGATTTTTTGCTAATTAGTTAGAACATAACATAGATGGTAAAACATTTTTGTCACATGCTAAATAAAAACCAGCTATGCTTATACAGTGTTTATTATTATTATTTATTATTATTACCTGTATTATTATTATTATTATTATTAGTGTCATTGTATTACCCGTACTGTTATTATTATTATTATCATTTTCATTATTATTATTATCATTATCATTAGTGTCATTGTATTACCGGTATTGTTATTATAATTATTATTATTATTATTATTAGTGTCATTGTATTACCGGTACTGTTATTATCATTATTATTATTATTATTATTATTATTAGTGTCATTGTATTACCGTTACTGTTATTATTACTATTATTATCATTATTATTATTATCATTATCATTATTACAGGGTCATTGTATTACCGGTATTGTTATTATCATTATTATTATTATCATTATTATTAGTGTCATTGTATTACCGGTACTGTTATTATCATTATTATTATTATTATTATCATTATTATTATTATTATTATTATTAGTGTCACTGTATTACCGGTACTGTTATTATTACTATTATTATCATTATTATTATTATCATTATTACAGGGTCATTGTATTACCGGTATTGTTATTATCATTATTATCATTATTATTATTATTAGTGTCATTGTATTACCGGTACTGTTATTATTATTATCATTATTATTATTATCATTATCATTATTACAGGGTCATTGTATTACCGGTATTGTTATTATCATTATTATTATTATTATTATTATTATCATTATTATTATTATTATTAGTGTCATTGTATTACCGGTACTGTAATTATTATTATTATTATCATTATTATTATTATCATTATCATTATTATAGGGTCATTGTATTACCGGTACTGTTATTATTATTATTATTATTATTATTATTAGTGCCATTGTATTACCGGTACTGTTATTATTATTATTATTATTAATATTATTATTACCTGTATTATCATCATCATTATTATTAGTGCCATTGTATTACCGGTACTGTTATTATCATTATCATTATTATTATCATTATTATTAGTGTCATTGTATTACCGGTACTGTTATTATCATTATCATTATTATTATCATTATTATTAGTGTCTTTGTATTACCGGTACTGTTATTATCATTATTATTATCATTATTATTAGTGTCATTGTATTCCCGGTACTGTTATTATCATTATTATTATCATTATTATTAGTGTCATTGTATTACTGGTACTGTTATTATTATTATTATTATCATTATTATTATCACCATTATAATGCCAAAATTATTTAGGACTATGTTCATAATAGATATTACAGTCCAACATGTTTTAAATTATATAATATCTTAGGGAAAGATCTGAAGCACAACAGCAGGGTGCTGCACCCTGCTCCTGTTTGGTTGCCCCTGCTGCCCCTCTGGGTTGGTCAACATAGCAGGGTGCTGCGCCCTGCTTATTTTTGTTTCCCCCCCTGCTGCCCCTCTGGACTGGTCAACATAGAAATATTGAATACCTTTTGAAAATCAATATATTTTTTAGGTATTCAATGACATATGAATAGACTATGCTTAAAAACCTTCATTACAAGTATTGGACTCATAAAAATCCTGGATTTAGCAAATTCTTACAAAATATCATCAAACTGGACCGACTTTCCACCATGCTCCTTTTTAGCAGCACCCTGTACCTTTTTAGGTCCTAGATCTTTCCCTAATATCTATACATGAATATACACAAATTCATGTATTATTCATAATTATACATCAACATGATATAGATACACATATTTACAGTTTATTGTAGTGATATAGGAACATAAAATGAAATAATACTCAGAGTATAAAATGTCTGGAAAAGTACAGTAAAGTTCAACCAATATCGCCCATCGCTGGCATAATAGTGGCATGGGTTGTGGTGTATAAAAACATTTGAACATCAGGGTTAGGCAAGAGTTTTTTAAATTTTGGTTTTCTGACATTTTTGGAAGTGTCCAGTTAGAGGCAGGGAAAAAAAAAAAAGAATTTATTAAATTAATGACTAGAATTCAGGGTTTGTTTTAGGGCCAAGTGGTGGCCATTGCCCTGCTAAAAAAGTAAATATTGGTCCCCTATATTTACCTCAAAATTCCCATAGAATGTAAGCTTTATTGTTTTTTTTAATTGACCAAAATCAGACAAAAATTGACTAAGATAGAGGCATTTTCGTAAACAATCCCAGCAATTTTTCATCAAACCATGTAAGTGGATAATCTAAGTTATCATTCGTAGCAAAGCAATTGATTAATGTTTAATAACAAAGTAGAATATAAACATCTAATAATTCTTTTCGACAAAAAAGATCCCCTTTAGCCGTAAAATTCCCCATCTGAAGGGCCCCGCCACCTTTCCCTTTAAGGTGAAAAAAAACACACAGGAATTTCACAAACAGAAATGGGCAGTGATATTAAAATGAATTATTACTTACAAAAATCATATTACACAGCATGAACTTAATCACTGCATGATAACCATGACATTAATACTAATAATAGTAACATTAAAAGGAAGTGTTTATCATATAAAAACTACTGTTAAAATATGCTCACACTTAAACACAGTAAGTCAGATATCACTGGACAGTGGCTATATTATGTAATGTATAACAGCATGTTTTATAAAGTGAAAAGTAACTGAATATATCTTAAAAAATAAATCAATATACAGCAATAAAATTAGTTAATTATAATATTGATATAAATTGAAATTACAAAAGTGTATTTAATACAGTGATTCTAAGATCTTTTGTTTTTTACTGAGTATTTTCTTCTGACATGAAGTGTTGCTTGATATATAAAATAACAGAGAGCAAATCATATGAAACATACAGCGATATACAGTCACAATGCATGATACATAAAATATATTCATTTCTTCAGCGTTTTTTTGTTTTTCCTTCCATGTAACAGGTTGAAACCCTTTCACAAGGTCGATTTAACGATATCGGTTACATTTAACAAATTTTTTTTTTTGCTTTTTGTCAAAAATCGGGTCAGCTGATCTGAGAACCAAGAAATAAACAAGCTATATGGATTATGTTGATTTCCCAGCTGCAGCTGCTGATATCCAATTCAAGATGGCGTCTTGTTCTTTAGTACGAGGATTTTTTTTTCCCCGACAGTAGTAGTGTGGATTTATATTTCATATTTCATTTCGATATTTCATAAAGTTAATAAGTAAATGTATTTTTTTAAAACAGAATGCTTCAATTTAGCTGAATTAACATTACCACATTTTATTTTCACTTCCTAAAATATGCTAAAATGCATGATACAAATGCATTATTTTGTTTCTCCTGAGTTCTGCGGTGCCATGTCATTTTGCCTACACTATCGTGATTTCCAGCTAAAAAAACTCTCGCCTTATGCTTCTATAGTGTTTTGTCCTCAATTGGCTATGCTTATGTTACTGTTTACCAGTCATAGGAATACTTTGGCAGGGCCTATTGAGAGGGATAGAATCATTTGTCATGTAAATGGGGAAAATAAAGTGAATTAAGAGCATTAGGTCAACAAATAATTTCCTGATCATTGGCTTATTTCACTGATGTTTGTTGGATATAGAAAGAATAGTGAAGCTTTACCTGTTAACGAGACTTGTTCACAGATTTTTGAATTTTTTTTTAAGTATGCCATTAAATGTCTTTACTTGACAAACTAAAGCATCTACACTTACGGGCTCAAGCACTATAACAAGAGGCGCAAAAAAGGAGAAAAAAATGTTGCTCCCGGCGGCGTTTCTAACATTAAAAAAGCAACAAACAAACCATGACATTGAACTATGCATTGTATTGGTGGATGAACAATTTTACCTCTGCACAATGTCCAATACCACATCACTGTTGATAGCTGTGCACTCAGAAAGGTTCAACGTATGTAGATGTGACAGGTTCGCGGACCGGAAGAAAGTGCTTAGTCCGGCTTTAGTGAAGTCACAGCCTTTCCTGAGTCGTAAGTGTTCCAGTCTGTGACAGTTCTGTAATAAAACACATGAAGCTAAAGTTGTAGTTGAAGTTTAAGTAAAAAACAGATTTTTTATTAGAAAGCCAATGAATTTTGTATAAAATGAAACATGTAAGCAAAATTTATTACCAGTTCTTTAAACATTTAAATGTGAAAAGACTTATGCATTTAGAAAAACTGAGAACATTTTATAAACTTAAGAAACTTAAGTATAATTTAAATAAGTAAGATTATTAAACTACACAATGAGACTTTTGACATAACAAATTAATGTTAAACATTCTCAAAATGAAAACCAAGCGTGGGTAAACAAGAAATGGGCCAAATGTCATACATAATATGCTTTTTCCCATAATAAAATATGTACCTCATTTTTACCATTATTATATACCAAAAATTAATATCTTAATTTCAGAATTTTTTTCCAGATGCTCTCTTTCCATAGAAACTGTCCCTTTAACACCTTTCTACCTTCAAGTATTCCAGGGACTGGTCTGTCAAACACTCGCAGAAAGAAATCCCTAGATGTCGCAGGTCACTACACTGGGAGATCTCCTGTAAACTTGCATCAGAAATCTCCGCTCCATCCAGCTCAAGTTCTTGCAAGTGTGCTGATTGTAACATTACCAGATTAATGACACCACTGTAAAATAAAAACAATTAAAACAAAACTATGATGGATGCACGGCAATGGCTTCTTCTTAACATTAATATATTAGTGCTATTCAAATACTTTTCTCAACATTTTGGGAAAAAAAAAAAAAAAAATTGGGAAAAAAATATATACAGTCACAGCTAAAAATTCCTTGTAAAATTGTCCCAGTGAGGAACACAGTTTTTTTTAGAAATTGTATGTTTCGGGATTAAATTAACACTGGGTGCAAATTAAATTAACACTGGGTGCAATGAATAATTAGTAATAAATGTATTATATGCATATAAAAAATCACATGAAAAATGTCTTGTCAGTAAATGCACAAAATATACATGTATATGTTAGTTTTTTTGTTACAGGAATCTAACAATTTCTGCACAATAAATGCCTTCAACAATGATAAAAAATACAGTTTAATCATAAACAAAGTGGTAATGATTAATACATTTCTATTCCCTGTGGTAAATTGGGGAAACAACTTAAATCAGTAAGAACAGTGCAATTCAACTTCAATTTTCATTTCATTTTTACTAATAATTTTATTTTATTTAATTAAGATACTAACCTGTCAGTGATAAAATTATTGCCATCCAAATTTATCGCAATAATTTTCAGTTGTTCTGCCAAATGCTTCACATCGCTGTTCTGTATGGTCACACAGTGTGAAAAATTCAAAGATGTCAAACTAGAACTCTGAGATAAAACCTGCAGACACCTTTTCCCAATATTAACACCTCCTTCTACATTAATCTTTTGAAGAAATGAACAGTTCTCAACTACAATCTGTAAGATTGTTTCAGTAACATCATTGCAGAAACCCAAGTCGAGTTCCTGTATTCTTGGGCAAGATTCAGAAATTATTGCAATCTCGACTGGCGTTATATTCATCCTTCCCCGCAGTGACAGTTTCCTCAGCAACGGGGCACGTCTAACTACTAGTAGTAAATCCAAAGAAGTTAAGGATGGAAAATGACTGAAATCTAAAACATGCCACAGTGAATGGTCCTTTGCCAGTGTTCTCCATTTGCGACAAACTGGGGAAGCACTTCTACAAATATCTTGTGCATTTAAATAAGAAAAAATATTCACTATGAGTTCATCTGGAAGACAGTTAAATGTAGAGTCATCTGATTCTCCTGGTTCATGTACGATTGTTTCTTCTGATAAACAATTTACTAAATTGTCAGTGCTTACTCCTTCATCTATATTCTCTGCTTTGAATAAATACTGACTATCACTGATGTTTTTACCGTGTAATGATGTCGCATTGGTTTTATGTTCTAATGGCGTAACATCTAAATTTTCACGATTGTCTGTGGTTATATTTAGTGACACTTCATCAATGAATAGTTGCCCTGATAATAAACTGTCATCAGTATTGGAGAAGCTATTTTCCTCATTTCTTCCTTCTTTTTTGACATCACTATATTTGAAACCTCCATGAGGAGAGTCCCAAATATATTCATCCATTTTGAAAATGGCTTCTGTTTGGCACATTTGCTACCATTTGTTAAAATATAAGTTTCAACAGACAATACGGGTCCCGAACAAACGGAATGTCAGTTGAAAGTAAATACGTTGTGAAAATCACGATCTGTCCGAACTAAACAGATCGACCGAATTGATAACAATATCAGGTATATGTTGAATAATATCATATTAAACACACACTTTAATTGACAGAAATCTAAATCATCGTGATATTGTTTATTTCATTTTACGTGACACAGATAACGACACAAATATATCACCTTTCTATAAAAATAATGGTTCAAAATGCAATTTTTCAATAAAAAAAAAATGCGTTTGCAGATTTCACAACTGCGACAATTTTTGGTGCAAAGGTTAGATACCAGTGAATAATGAAAGCAAGTCAAACCGGCCACAAGTTAAACCGGCCTCTAAAAAACTAAAACCCGCCACAAAATAGTCAAAGCCCTATCTATTAACGAATTCGATTGACTTTCAAAAAATACAATTCACATGAACGCTGTAGCACCCGTACAGAATTCACTCAGAAATGTTCGTTATTTGAGAATCAATATGACATCAATGGCATTTCGGGACCTACTGCATTATCTAATGCAATATGCAGACTGTCGAATATGGTGATAATGTCCTTACAGTTAATAAAGAGTTCCGACTCACGTTACGCTTAATGGTTATGAAATAATTGCACCCCATTTCGATTTTTACATATCTTTAAGTGCATTTAAAAAGAACGTGGCTTTATCGTACACAAAATGTTAACAAAAACACTAAACAAACTTTCCGTACTTTTATTTAACATTCAACTAATTACGCAATACGTGACGCAATTCTAACGAATGACGTAATTTATAAACAGAAAAACAGTGACGAAACAAACCAGTTTTCGCTGGACTCGCAGTTTTGTTGTGACAACGATTATGTCGTGCATGCTTTTATTTTTAGTAAAATACATTACTATTAGTTTTATAAATCATGCATGGACGAATTCTGAATGATGAATGTGTCATTTGGATAAATAATATATTTTGAGACTTTAAATCAAATAAAATCAAACGTTCTGACCATTCATTGCGATTTCGTAAATGGTGTTTCTGGTCAGAATGGTTCACATGAAATTAATATCATGATTGTTAAAAATTAAGGCTTATGGATACAAGACAACGGAATTGAAGTGCTTACAGTATTGTTGGATTTTTATTGTTGGAAGCAATGGATTTAAATTGAGGTACAGTAAAAGTTTCCGATCTGTTCAATTTTGTTCAGTGATTCTTTTTATCAAACTAAAAGATGCATAATCTGTAGATCGTATATATATTTAATCAATTTAACTACAAACTTTCGTTAATATTCAGTATTTGCATTTTCGGATATAACCGTTTAATTTTGACTAAATACACCATTCGTGGTCGTTGACGTCGCGCGATCGGATTCTTTTCGATTATTATTATTATTTTATTATTACGTCAAAATGTTACTATTTTTAGTAACACTATGTATTATAATACTTATTGTTACTAAAAATAGTAACAAATTGACGTCGATTACGGGCCGTTACTCTGCTCCTCTGAGCCGATATAATATAATTGGCCGCGGACGATTTTTCGATAATCGAAGAGAATGCGATCGCGCGACGTCAACGACAACGAATGGCGTATTTAGTCAAAATTAAACGGTTATATCCGAAAATGCAAATACTGATTATTAACGAAAGTTTGCAGTTAAATTGATTAAATATATAGGATCTATAGCCTATGCATCTTTGAGTTTGAGAAGAGGATTATTAACGAAAGTTTGTAGTTAAATTGATTAAATATATAGGATCTATAGCCTATGCATCTTTGAGTTTGAGAAGAGGAATCACTGAACAAAATTGAACAGATCGGAAACTTTTACTTTACCTCAATTTCAATCCATTGCTCCCAAACAATAAAAATCCAAAAATAGATTTTTCTACTGTAAGCACTTCAATTCCCTTTTCTTGTATCCATAAGCTTTAATGTTTAACAATCATGATATTAATTGCATGTGAACCATTCTGACCAGAAACACGATTTACGAAATCGTAATGACTGGTCCGAACGTTTGATTTTATTCCGATTCTCAAAATGAACTGTATTTTTTATCCAACTGACACATTCATCATTTTAGATTTCGTCCATGCACGATTTATTAAAGTTATTGTTATTTATTTTACTAAAAATAAAAGCAAACACGACATAAGATTCGTTGTCACAACAAAACTGCGAGTCCAGCGAAAATTGGTTTGTTTCGTCACTTTTTTCTGTTTATAAATTACGTCGTTCGTTAGAATTGCGTCACGTATTGCGTAATTAGTTGAATGTTAAATAAAAGTACGGAATGTTTGTTTGGTGTTTTTGTTAACATTTTGTGTAATAAAGAAAATAACATGATTATTTTCTTTGGACAGGATAATATGTATTATAAACGATAATATACGGCAGAGCTGGGCCGGGCGTCTATAATCGGCCCTAGCCGTATATCGGCAGCGGGCCGATTATAGACGCCCGGCCCAACTCTGCCGTATATTATTGTCTAAAATACATGTAATACAATTCTTCGGTTTAACATAATTCCTACATCAAATTGATTCAGTAATGCAGACGGTGTTTTTTTTTCAAATACAAAAACTAGCATAAACATGTATGGAGTAAGTAATAAAATGTTGTCAGACACCCATATTTGTGTCAGACATGTCTGACTGTCTAACATGTTTCGCGTTGTCTTTCAAGTCCTAGGAGGAAAAAAATCGCATTTTTAAGTCGCCAGTAGATGTTTTAAGAACGTTCATTATAGCTTTGCGTGTGTAATATCGATCAGCGTGGCTGTTTATTCAGTAATTTGAATGTATAGTGATTATTTACAATTGATACATTTCATATCAAATTGTATATGGCATGCGATGACATTGAAAGCTCCAGGTAAGTGCTGGTGTAGCCGTAGTAGGGTGCAATGTAAGGGATTCTTATACTTCCTTGTGTGTGTGTGTTCGTGTGCGCGCGTGCGTGTGCGTGTGTATGTATTTCGAAGTTTATGAGGTCCTTCCGCGCCTGAGGATGCATTATGTGAGGACATGGATTTTGTCCCAGCACTCCTGCCTAATGAACTTACTGGAGACTCACGAAAGTTGGGACGAATTTTGAATCATAGCTGCAATTTTCTGCTATTTATTTTTTACTTATTTTTTTTTTAATTTTGGTATGGTCTTGTGCTGTGGAGGGAAACCGGAGTACCCGGAGGAAACCCCACCTGTCTGGTAGCGTCACCACCAACCAAACTCAGATGCGCCGGGAGTGGAAGCGAACCCGGGACCCCTAGATGAGAAGCGAGTGAACCAACCACTTCGCTAGCAGGACAGCCACTTATACTGCCTTGCTATATGAGCTAGCTTTTATAACGACGCGGTAGAGCGTTTGCCTAGGAACCAGGAGGTCCTGGGATCGATCCATCCCCATTGAGACTTTAGGATCCTTTCAGCTGGGTTAAATAGAGAGTAAATGTACACTTAGTCCAAAATGTATGGAGTGGTTATTGTACTTTCACTTCCGAAGTGCATTCATGGATTTGCTTAAATAATTAATAACGTATTACCTCGGAATTCATCGATATGCTTAAATAATTAATAACGTATTACCTCGGAATTCATCAATATGCTAAAAACAATTAATAACGTATTACCTCTTAATTCGTCGATATGCTTAAAATAATTAATAACGTTTTATCTCTGAATTTATCGATATGCTTAAAATGATTAAAACGTAGTTGACATTTCAAGAATACATTATTTTTACATTTTAAAGGACTTTCATTACATGCACACCATTATCGGTCAAATATGATGTATTACCGGTATCTACATGTATTTTCACTTCTACGTGTATTCATGTAGATGTTGTAAATGTTGAAACTGTGTGCATACATGTTCGCCCTGATTTTATTTTCTGTGCCTATCTTGTATACATTACGCATGTACGCGCATTACCTGGTCCTCTGGCCATTGTATAGTTCGAGTGATCGAATAAATCGGCTGTCCAAATGTATTTGAATTTTCATGAAATATAATCAATGTAGATATTTTAAATTGATCATCGTACAAGAATGTGTTCTCCCTGATTTTGTTTTATGTGCGTATCTTGTCATTGTCAGTGCGTCATGAATGCATGTCTGCGCGCCTTTTCTGGTCCCCCTTGCCATTGTACATTCGTGTGGTAGAATTAATTGGCTGTCCAAATTGAAATAAATTGCCATGAAAAATAAATCGATGCATTCTGTATATTTACATTGATAAGTTTCATATTGTTCATGAAATGCAATAAATTGTACAGGCGATCGCTCGGGTGTTCGGATAAATAGATTTACGAACAATTCTGAACAATTTGAATGGAAAACAATCATTGTACATGTATTAGCAATTTAGCTGAACAAGACACCTGTCACTGAATTCCGCTGCGATCCCAGTTTTGCTCATTTCCTACAACAATGCAGGAGACACGAAGTGTGCCTCATGCCTCAAAAAGTGAACGCTTAATGCAATGTGTCGTTCATTCATAGACTGGTCTCCATTTTAATATAGTAAAAATGTATGTAACAGGTCATCCCTGTGGGTTAGTGAACCAAATGCAGATATTGTCTTTACTGATTGCCGGTTAAAAGATCTGTCCACATCGCGTAGAATGAATACCGCTGAATGTAAATATGATTGTTTAAATAGTAACGTGTAAATATGTCTACTTATCAACGTTGCATGATTTATTTTTACGAATTCGAGATTGTACAGTCGGTTTCTTTGCACGCACTTTATTACCAATCGTAACATCAAAATTAAGAGGAGAAAAAAACACACACAAGATCTGTTGTGTTTGTGTGTGAATGCTTTTCATTTACAAAGATGGCATGACTTTGCACAGAGTGCAGAAAGGTCAGGCTGCGCGCATGCGTACTGGATGTAAAGCGTGTCATTGCAATTTCCGGCCGGGTTGTCTGCGCAGACAGGTCGGGGCGTGGTCATGCCTGGAACAAATTAAAGCACTGCAAAGTTCATTTAATAAAACATTTTGACGTATTCGCTAATATGTTTTGGTAATTTCAAATTAATTGTCTTATTTTAATATTCCATACTTTACTATACTATTCTAAGACATGTAAATTCAATAGAGTATAAATAATAAAATAAAAATGAGATTATCGAAAAAAATAAACAAATGTGCTTAACAAATTAAAACCTAAAGCAGTAAACGAACGCACTGCTTAAAAGTCATAAGAAAAAGTGACAGTAAACCGTCTTCGACATTCTACTCTGTAAAGAAATATGAGAAAACTGATAGAAATACTATGACATCAAAAAGTAAATAAGAACAGAAACAAGTACGACCTATATTATTCATTTTTGTGTAAATCTCGGAACTTATCAACGCTTTTCCCATTATATATACTTTATTTTAACCTTTATTAAATTCTAGTTTTAGAAAAATGCCTCCTTAAGGCTCTTTTAAGTGTATAGAGTCCCTTTAATTACTGAAGATGTTTTGAAAGAAAATGCCCCCTTAAGGCCCTTTAAGTATACATAGTCCCTTTAATTACTGAATATGTTTTGAAAGAAAATGCCCCCTTAAGGCCCTTTAAGTATACATAGTCCCTTTAATTACTGAAGATCTTTTGAAAGAAAATGCCCACTTAAGGCCCTTTAAGTATACATAGTCCTTTAATTACTGAAGATGTTTTGAAAGAAAATGCCCCGTAAGGCCCTTTAAGTATACATAGTCCCTTCATTAACTGAAGATGTTTTGAAAGAAAATGCCCCCGTAAGGCCCTTTAAGTATACATTGTCCCTTTATTAACTAAAGATGTTTTGAAAGAAAATGCCCCCGTAAGGCCCTCTAAGTTTACATTGTCCCTTCAATAACTGAAGATTTTTTACTGATTCATTTTAATATCTGATTTCCTTACCACATTTCCCGCATTTAATTGGACACTCCGTGAAAGCAATTCTGTCGTCCGTGCATACAAGGGGCTGTAGATATTCGTCTCCGCAGTAGGCTTTGTCGTGACATAAACTTGATGACGTCATAAGCGTAGTAGTAGCCGGCGACGCTGACATAAATAAACAAAAACTTTAATTAATACCGATAAATGATTGAGCTTCGATGAAAATGTAATTAAAATACAGTACCTATGGTTAGAACAAAATTGTTTTTAGCGAATAAACAGTTTTCTTTTATTAAAGAGAACACTAGGTTAGTGTTGAATAGGCCTACAGGTAGTTTATTTAGCGAGACTTAGAAAACCTACACCGCGAGCCTTAGCGAGTGGATTAGGTTTTCGTGACGAGCAAATAAACGTATCTGTATTCAACACTTACCTGGTATTCTATTTATCCCATCATTTTCTGTCTTTATTTTGAAAATAAACGAAAGAAAATCTCTGCATAACACGAAACACATCAAATGACGTAACGAAAATAATCAAAATGACGTCATTATAATGCACGTATTTGCCATTGTGTCCACCAGGTGTCGCTTCTCGCAACTAACCTGTGTGATTTCGCGCTGTGCATGATGGGTAAGCACTGTATTCATATGGCGCCAAATGCAGCATGAGACGCTTCTCTTAAACATTAGCAAAATCGTCATACAGCCTTGTAGGACGTAACTTGGTGCAAGTAACGCAATCTGTGCATCGTTTAATTCAATTGAAAATATAATCCGCCGTTGTTTTGAATATTAATACAGCTTTTATATCTATTTGCCCACTATTACATAGTGTACGAAAGTGAAAGTAATCTATAAACTACATGACAACGCAAGTAAAACGCATTTTATTGCACGAACAGGTATAAACACAATGCTTAAAGTGTTTGAAGTTAATAATGATGATATAGTTATCATGGTTAAACATGGTTTTAATCAGAATATACGGAAATTGTCCTTGTTTGGAAATTATTTTATTCATACGCGGACTATATCTCAGTGTATGTATAATTTAGCCAAATATGGCTAGTAATCAGTTTCTGGTATAGAGATCAGACGAACGCAGTAACGTCACACTCAATGTATAGAATGCGTATTTGCTGTATTCAACCTTGTATTCAACAAGGTTGAATACAACTAAGTTTGTCCCACTGGGTGTTATTTCGTCATGCAGGCGTGATGATGTAATAAATTGTGCTACTATGCTTTGAAAAGAATTATTAAGTACATTGTATGTGAGCACTAAAAATATGTTTGTTGAGAATACAAAGAAAATAAAATATATAATGTTCCTTGGCAGAAAGAGTAAAATTCATGTTTTTATAGACTAAAATAAAATTGAATTTTGTCTGTAAGGAGCGTTCCACTTTTTCATCAATGTGATTAACACGTGATTTTATTCAGCGTTTAACTTACTTATTACAGGACAGTGCATCATCGAACATCGTTCTGATTCCCTGTAGGTTAACGGGTTATCACATGGGTGGCCGCCATTTAACGGTGTTGGGTTCGAACATGTCCGGGTACGAAACCTCGTACCATGTCCGCACGTAACGCTACACGGTTGCCAGGGTGACCAATCTGACCAATGACCGTCCACTACAGCGATGAAAGAATGAAAATAAATTTTATTTTCTTAAACAGCAAAAATAATTCATAAATACATGGATTGTAAAGAAAAAAAAACATGGATAATATACACTGGATCTTTAAACTAAGTCCACCTTGTTTCGGAAGCACATTAATACATGTAAACACGTTTTCTTCGCCGCAAACAAGAAGGTATGAATTAAAGGACCACCTGCGCATGCATGAGTGTTGCAGACACGTTTCTCCGAAAATTGTTGTGCGTCGTCGCAGGGTTTTCCTCCAAACTGCGGCACAGGGTTCATACAACTTCTCCCCCTAGCCTGGTGACCTCCACCACAAGTGGCGCTGCATACTAACCATGGAGACCAATCCGTCCAGTGGCCATCAACTATTTGCATGAAATCAAATAGATGACTACCCTAATGTATGTAACAACAATGCAATCGAACACAGTTTAAACCACACAGACCCCGATATATCTGTTTATTTAGTAATTACTAAATGATATTTCGCATACACGTCATTATATTTCGTACAGACGTCATTTTGTTTCGTATCTCGTAATAATATTTCATGACCTTGAAAGGACGAATAATTGGGTTTACCCGTATTACTATTTTTACTATTTTCGAAACTATAGTTCGACCCTTTACCGTCGCGTATGTATGTGCTACTGGACCGTCTTAAGATAGATGTAGTATTAGAAAGAGTTACCAGGGCACGAGTGCGTATTGCAGTCATGCAACTCAATAAACTGTGGGTTTTCGCAGGGCTTTCCTCCAAACTTGGGCACGGGGTTCGAGCAACTACGCGACCTGAACTGTTTCCCACCGCCGCAGCTGGTGCTACACTGGCGCCAAGGCGACCAGTCCGACCAATGGCCGTCAACTTAAAAAAACAACACATATCGGTTAAAAAGCAAATGGTCTAGTGGTAACACACTAGCTTCGCAACGCAGGGGCGGCAGGTTCAATCCCCCGATACACCATAAGTCCATATCCTATCAATTCGTCTCTCACACGGGACTTTAAACCAAGATGCATCGTACTGGTTGCTTCACCCCGGGCAAAAAAACATCCAGGTTCGCCTTTGGAACGGGGCGTCTCCTGTATCTTGCACAAATTACAAGTTTCTTGGGGCGATGGCCATAATGGAGAGAATCCCGGTGCACTCTATAAAAACAACAACATAGACAAAGAACTCGACGATGGACTACTGTAAAAAACCTGTTTATACCCTGAAAGGCCGCATGGGCAGGACTACACTAATGTTGCTTCAGCTCAAAAGGTCCTAAACAAATGTTCGAAAAAAAAAGCAAATATATATGTCCCTTATCCTGTATATTAATGATGGTAATCGATGCGCACGCATTCCAAAGTTGACATGCGTTTCCAAAGTTGACATACTGCGAACGTTCGGTTAATTTCGATTTGTATGGAGTATATGAAAAATGAGACTCGTATGTTATACTTTTATAGCGCAATGTATGAACCAATTCCCCTATGTTCAATTATCTTAGTAATAAGTACGATTGTTCCTGTTTTTTTTTTAACACGTGACCAATTGATCCACAGGTGTTTGTAACAATGACTTTTTTAATGTTCCATACGTATATACACTATGATGGTCGAAAAATGCGTTGATTTTGGTGATATTTGTCATCGTTACTAAGCCAGTTGACCAATGTGCACCAAACAAAAAGTGTTTTATACGAGAAAAAGCTGTCCTGCAACGACCACTAAGTGGAAATCGGGTGAATCTGCGGTTTTAGTGACATTGTTAGGTGACTGTAAACTGAGCGTTGTACATACGTATGGAACATGAAATAATCATTGTTACAAGTACCCGTGAATTGATCATAAAGTGAACCTTTCTCAGTACGACAAACTAGTATCAAGTTGTAATGTTTTCAAGCAAAAACAGCGACGATATTGCAGTTGTTGCAGTGATCATACCACACGGGAGATGATTTCGTACATTGCACAGTTATCTCATTGCATAACTGGGGCCGTATTCCAGAAACATCTTAAGTTAAACTTTAATATTTTCACTTAAGTTATGAATTTCGTCAGGTTATATATTTAAAACTACATATAAATTAGTGAATCCAATAATAGTTAAGTAAATAGTAGTTTGTAATTAGTTGAAAATTGGTGGACACTAAGCAGATGATCATGTACACATTGAATAAAATGCTTAAGAAAAATAATGATTTTAAGGCTAAGGATAAGATTTTACTTAAGATGTTTCTGGAATATGACCCCTGGCCTCCATTTCCAGATCATCCATTAAAATCAAAATTAATCGAAATCTCACAGTATGTCAACTGAATAGTGCGCACGCATCGATTATCACCATTGTTATGTGTACTGTTGATTTTTACCCTCGATAATTTTAGGAAGTGATCCAAACATAAAATTAAGTCAATTGTAATTTTAACATTATGTTCATAAATTGTATGTCTTTAAAATAAAATTGAAGTGGAATGCAACTTTAAATTATTTTTTCACCTGGACACTGCACATCCGCCTGGCATGTTTGCGTTTCAACCGAAGCGACTCCACACTGCGCGCCCCCATTGGCTGGTTTCGGCTGGTCACATGACCTCACTCTCAACGCGGTTCCCGGCCCACAAGTCACCGTACATGAGGACCATTGACTCCACGGGGACCAGGCCCCGTCAACACCTGAAATGTGTTTAAAGGCCTAGTTTAAGGAATATCTGGCCTCTCCATGGGGTATTCCACTCTGTGTATTGGTCCACCATGACATTTCTTATCATTATCTCCAATCGTTTCTCTCAGATGACTTAGCAATGGCTAAGTGCACTGTTTCCCCTGTACCTGTGTATTGATATTAGCTGATAAGTGTCGCCACACTGTGTCCACACTGTGACCACAGCAGGGTGCCAATGCACGCGGGTACAATACCCCAGATTTGGGGAGGGGGGTCAAATAAAGAAGGATTAAACTAGGCCTTTACAAAACAGTCAACTAGCGACTATGCAATGCAAATCGCCATTTTACGAACTTATTGTGTACTATAAAAGAGTCCGGCGGTCACGTCGTTTTTATTCAATGCAAACAATATACGATTATTCGAATCGCGATTTTATTAAATGACTGTGCTCCAAAAGAGAACAGCGGTCCTGTCGTTTTTTCTTGTATATTAAATGTTAAAATAAGCGATAATACGAATCGCGATTTTCGTAAAAAAAGCAACTTCTGGTGGTAGTAGGTACAAATCCCGATTTATGCACTGTTTTCCCTTCATGTTTTTTAAAAATACTATTTACACAATCTTTGGGATAGTTAGTCCAAATTCGTTAGCATTTTCGTTAAGACATTGTATGCATTTGTGTTCATACATGAAAATAAATGCAATATATAAATAAGTGTCTTTAAAATCGCAGAATACATACTGCAGAATCCGCACGTCTGTGGACATAAGCCTTTTGCCAGGGCCTGGTTAGGACAGATCGCCACCTGTGCGTCAGGGGTGGCACACATGTCGGATGTGTCCTTGCAGTCTGCTGGAAATAAAGTTTGGAAAAATTAATACAAATTAAGTAGACAACCAATCAATCTGTCTATCCGTAAAATGATTGATAACTTAACATCAATCAAAGAGCGCGAGCCTCGCCCGAGTCAGCCTATTGTGCTAATGCAACTTATGAATTATAAAGCATAACGTGGCAATCTTCCATATACACTGTATACCAATAATAATGTAAATAATCTATTAAAAATCTTTGATCCAGACGGTGATCCGGAAAACCACCAAAATCTTCCATATACACTGTATACCAATAATAATGTCAATAGTCTTATAAAAAATCAAAGATCTAGACGGTGATCCGGATCACCACAAAAATCTTCCATATACCCTGTTTACCAATAATAATGTAAATAATCTTTTAAAAAGTCCTGGATCTAGACGGTGATCCGGATCACCACCAGAAGCTTTCATATACACTGCATACTAATACTAATGTAAATACTCTTTTTATTAAATCTTGAATCCAGACGGTGATCCGGATCACCGCCAACATCTTATCATATGTTTATTGGCTTATATCAAACCTTGTCAAGATAACATGATTCACTGACTTTTAAGATAACGAACTCACAAATAACGTGACATCATCTTACTGCAATAGTTTAACAATTTATATTTTGTTACAAGAACATTTGGATAAAAACTGTCAATAAGGTATGCAATTTCTTATTGGCTTCTAATTCACCGGCACGATTTTTTTAATTGGCTAAGTGGAAAAAATAAATACAAGTGATCGACTTAAGAAATAATGTTCGACTATGAGTTCTTTATCTGTTAATAAACATTTGCGCATCAGAACGAAATATCGTTGTTTATTAATAGATAAACACCGATAAAGCAACAATAATTTCGATTTTAACATGACCTTACAACATATTCTGCAATTTTCATTTCCAACTTTTTCGAGTCGTTTATTGCCAGTTTAACAACGGACATCTTTATTTTTTGTCCACAGATAACTCTGCACCAATCATGTTAGAATATACTGTTAAAGAGGCAAACACATCCAATCCTAAATGATGCACACATAGTTTGTAAACTATTGATAAAGAACAAACGTTACCGTAGTTAAACTTCCAATAATTAGCACGAAAAAACTGTTATGTAACTGTAAAATATGGTTCACATTGTAATTCCAGAATATGTTATCATGTCAAGTTTGAATTGTAATATTTTTTGCCTTATCATTGTTTATCCGTAAATAAACAACTGTTGATCGTTCTGATATGAGGTTATTACACCAATCGGGCTA
>CM051026.1:30500601-30838101 GCA_027627225.1 Congeria kusceri | reverse complement strand
CTGCTTTTATTAAGATAAATGTTATTAACTGGTTCACTGAAAATATGTCTAATGATGATTTAAACATTGTGTATTTTAAGCTGCAACAACTGGAAGCTATTGTGAATAACAAAATACAAGACATTCTGACGGATAATGCAGCGTTAAAACTGCAAGTCGATGCACTGCAAAAACAAGTCATGCAGGTACAAGGTATTTCATCGGAACTCCAGTGCGCACGAGCAACAGCAGTGTCAATCGGAAATGACGTCACAAATCTATTGAACAATGTCCTCCTGGGTAATTCGACAATCCATCAGAGGCATTGCATTCCAGTGGTTACGTTCCCGTTCGCTGGCACCAATACGTCCCTACCAAGAGGTATGAAGCTTGCATTATATAAAAAAAGTATTGTATTGTACTACATACATTCTAAGGTATTTTAGTAAACTGATTCTTCGGAGATACCAACACCCAATTAGAAGCATATTGATAGATTAAGTTTTTGGACTGTTGTGCTTTAAACATCAACACCTTTTCTTGAAACCAGGCGAGTGTGTGGTTTTTGTTACAATATTAATGTTATCGGCATGTATGTCTCAAAGCACCTCAGAATTCAACAAATACTTTATCGAATCATAGCACTCGGACATCACCTAAACCTAATTTACACAAATAAGTAAGTATATATTGCTAACCTTTTATGAGTCATTTAACTATTGATTTAGAAGATTTTTAAAGGTTGAGGCAAAATACTGCATATGTGTAGTGAGTGCTTAGTTTTGATTCGTTTAATTGAAGTTGAAACATTGTTCGCTACTTCCATCCATGCAGTTTACGATGCACGGTGATGCACTCAGAGCTTTTATTTCGGTTTTATGGGACTACTTTGTAGTCTACAAATAGAAGCTGCACTCAGCGCTTTGATTTCTCATTCTCTAGACTGCCTAGAAGTCTACGCAAGGAACAACACACGACCGGGTACATACGACATCCAGCCTGACCAGTCACCTGTGACATTTAAGGCGTGGTGCGAGAACGGGTGGACAGTTGTACAGAGACACGTGGACAACAATCTAGACTTTGCCTCTAAGTCGGTATATTTTATGGAATCTCATATTGTGTTTCTCTGTCAGTGTTTCTTTTAAGTTGCATCTATCATTGGGTATCTGTTAGTTTGTGTCTATTACATGTATGTTGAATTTGATATTTGGTGCCCATCAATGTATTGTTTTCTCTTAGTTTAAATGAATGTGTTGGTATCTTTCAGTTTGCGTCACTTATTTTGAATTTTATATTTGATATATTTATGTTGTGGCTTGTACATGTATCATTTATTATGTACATCTGGTTTGTCTCTCTTAATTAGAATCTTAATTTGTTTTTCATAGCTGGTACGTCCAAATTCGTATTGTTAACCTCTCAATCTGCAAGGTCGTACATTAAACCTTTATATTGGAATAATATATCTGTTTGAGCCTCAGGTTAGTATTATCGTTTATCCTTAAAATGTTACAAACTAATTAATGTGTCGGAGACTTCAGTGCCGTCGCAGTTTTGTTAATGATTGTGCATCTAGCAGGGGAGATCATTTGTATTTCATTTAAAATCAGAACTACATGAGAGTTATATCGCCATGTTTCTTATGCCTCAGATTCTGGGACGACTATCTGATGGGGTTCGGCGACGCCAAAAGCAACTACTGGCTGGGTCTGGAACACATGCACTACATTACAGGTACCGGGCAGACGCTTGGCGTCAGAATAAAGTCATTTGCATGCAAGTTACTGAAAGAGCATTTTTTTTCACGGTGGCCTTGTTTCATAGCACAAATTTAATATCCCGCGTAAATATATAATTGTTATCAAAATAAGAGGACAAATTATGTTGTAAGTTCCTTAATAGAGAGCACAAACGAGGGAATGACACTGAGTCAATTGTTTAAAAATTCAGCTGTCTGTTACTTGCGACATTACGCTTTTTTTTCGTATAATATTATAATTGAGCAGGGTTATTACAAATATGTACATGTTATTAGAATGCTGAGAATGCGCGAATTTCAGACAGCTTAATAATATGCTTTTACATTATTTAAACTCGCGGTTTACTGTTTATTATTATTATTATTATTATTAATTATACCGTTTTTCAAGAATGTGCGAAATTAAGACACCGCTAAATAAAATGATTTAAAATATTTAAACTCGTGGTTTACTGTTAATTATTATTATTATTAATTATACCGTTTTTCAAGAATGTGCGAAATTAAGACACCGCTAAATAAAATGATTTAACATATTTAAACTCGTGGTTTACCGGTAATGCATAACTTTTAACTGTGGTTTTGCCGACAAACAACAAGTAATAGAAAAAAATATGGTCTTAATGATTAATAATTCTAACATGATACTAGCTAATTTTTCTATAGACAAAGAACACAATTATCGTTGTAACATGTAAACTACCCAATAAACAACGCACAAAGAAGTTCCGATGCTGAGCGGAGCACAGTTAAATTAAGTTTCAAATACAATTGCAAAATATATGTCAAATCATGTTAGAATTGAAATAATTAGCGCACTATCGTTTTTATTCGGCCAATAAACAACTCGTTGTCTTTCTGATACGTGGCTATTAAATCACTCGGTCTATTGTTGTCCTTGTGGTTAAATTCCTTCGCATCAAAACTCCAAATCGGTGTTTATTGGCTGATAAACAACGATAAATCGAACAATTATTTCTTAATTACATCAGCCCAGAACGACTACACGATACGTATCAACGTGACTGGGTATACAGGGAAGCAGTACTGGGCCCAGTACGACGGCTTCACCGTCGACACGGAGGTGAACAACTTCAGGCTTTCTGTTGCAAATTATACCGGTAAATAAATTCGCCGTTTGTGTGTAAAATAATTGAAGCAAGTTTGAAAAAGAACATACCGAAAATACCTATATCTATATTCAAAGGCATATAACAACTCTGGATGCCATGTTATTAATTGTACAATAAAATCGGTAATTTTAACGGTAATACCGTTAACATTGTAGTAAATAATATTTACGGTCCTATTAATCGTCTAGCCATATTGAAGATACGAACAACATTCAAGTGTTAGCGGCAACATTATTGAATGTAACACTGTTAAGAAGTAATGTTATAAAAATAATCTCAATTGGGACATAAAACTAATAGCACTACTGTTCGGAAGGGAATCACACATGACTTAAATTATATAAAATGTCAGAGTTATGTAAATGGCGAAACCATTTGAGAAGACTACGTAATGGGCCTTGCGAAAAACTTTGCTCTCATAAAATGAAGCAGGAAAACACATGTTCATTGTCTGTTTTCTAACCTTTTCAGGGAATTACCTTGACGGTTTTGCGAATTCAACTGGTGACTTTGAAACAGGCGACCATGGGCAGACCAACTGCATTGATAAGACGTCTGGAGGGTGGTGGGTGCGACGTTGTGGTAAGTAGGTGATGTATGTGCCGTTATCGTTTATGTATTGACGTCGCAATGATAATAAAGCTACGTGATGTATGTGACGTCATCGTTTATATACTGACGTCCCAATGACACCAAAATAACCATTGGACATGTCAGAAGGGTGCGTTGTGACTCGTTGTGGTCAATTCGTAGTTATGCTGAGTTGTTATTTGTATAAGATTGTTTTATTTTATGGGTTAAATTGTTGTACTGTATTTTGCTATTTAGTATTATTTAAAATGACGGTTATTAACGATTCAGCGAAAATTAAACTTTGACTACTTTTCAGTTCCATTCGATACGAATCTCAACAATATGATACCCACAACATCGCAGCAAATCAGAATCTGTCTTCGATGGGCAGGCAGATGCATGTCATCGTCTGTCATGAAGATCATCCCTAAATCAGCTCTCTCATATCTGTAGATTTAAGAACTGAATGTGAAAATAATAAGTGTTATTGTTTTAATACCACCGTAGTATTTGATATGAAGGAACATACAATCATATTGTTTGTTTGTAGTGTATACTATCATTAGAAGTGGGATTTGTTTGTTCTCATCCCGCCCCCAAACAGCATCACGATTGAGGCCAATAGAGTTGAAAGAGTGGGTTAAAACGAGGACGAGAGAGAACGAGTGGTGACAGTAAAAGAATGGATAAGGGGTTTATAAAATATTAACAGAAAGAGAGAGAGAGAGAGAGAGAGAGAGAGGAGGAGGGAGAGAGAGAGAGAGAGAGGGAGAGGGAGAGAGAGAGAGAGAGAGAGAGAGAGTGTGTATGAAATGCGATAATGGATGATATGGCAGTGATGGTAAGAATATAAAGAGTGAACTTGAGAAGGGAGAGTGAGTAAGAGGTGAAGTGTGTATGACAGAAGGAAAATAGATAATTACAGAGAAGGAGGAGGAGTTAGAATGAATACCGGTCCATCGGACAGAGTACACAATATCTGCATTGAATGACTGCAGACAAGGCCTGAACTGGGCCAACATGTAGCCATATTGACCAATCATATACTTACTATCTATTTCATTGCGCAGGTTTTAGGCCAATAAACGTAAATATATTATTCTTTGTTCAGGGATATTATATGTAAAGTGTTTTGAATATTTACAAAGCTAGGAAGGCATTCAGACATAGTAACGTGATACTTCAATTACCATCATTTATCCACATCATGCTATAAACCAAAAACAAAAGGACATACAACACAACAATTTAATTGTGTTCCTTTGATTATTACAAAACGCGCGTTGTCCTTTTCAGTGATATACTGCACCTCTTGACTTCATGTCCTAAATGGTGTAGTGGTAATGCGTTTGACTCTCGATCTTCAGGTTCCGAGTTCAAACCCCACCACATACACATTACTTTCAGATTTTAAAAATAAGCTTTTCTTTCTTTTTTGACGTCGGGCTATTTCATTAAAACAGCCAGAATATAAGAATATTTTACCTCATATGAGCTTATACATAACATGCACATCTTACTTAATTCCATATGCTGCCACCTTCGTTCCATTTATTTAATAGGTCAATAACTAATATAAATTGTTTAATGGACATTGTATTGTTCATTAAAACCTTTTTCGAAAAACGTTATTTTGTCCTCGAACAAATACATAGATATAACTGAAATGCCTTCAATTTACGAAAGAGATAGAACACAAACCTTATTTTGACACTAATTAGTTTTACTATACTAATTATACATTGAATTCTTTATACCTTATAATAAACCTTGTTACATTTGATAAAAAGTTTACTTTAATGTCACTTTGTCATGGGAATTTGTTCGCGGAAATAGTTATTTAAGATCGTAAAAACGCTTTATAAACACGAAATAATAATAATACAAAGTATTTGCTTTTACAGTGCAAGAAAAACACGTTTACTGTATAATACATTAGACACGCAATTGTATTACGTTTCTAATAAAATATATAAGAAAACAGTTTCCCTCTATTATCGTTATTTTTTTTACAAACGCCGAATAACAGTATTATTTCAAAAGATAAACGTTCATCAATATAATACATATATCATTTAAAATATATTTTGTATCATTACGTGTTCTTTATATAATTTGTTTTTTTTTCTAAAAAGGAACCTGACAAAATGCGATCTAACAAATATTTTCATTTAGCACAGTCATGGAAACAGTTTATTGTATTTACACTTAAATGTGTTGTACATAATTATGGGCCAAGTGTGAGGTTCGGGCGCAAGTAAACCGGTTTAAACACCCAATGCTTTGCATTGACCATCCTAAGGCGGTGTCCCCAGTTTTATTTATGTGTTTGTTATGTGTTTTTGGGATGTGCCGCGTGGTTTTTGGCATTGGTCACTTGCCATAAATAAAGGACCTCGGGCTGCTAAAAAAAATCTCCTGCTGTTGCAGCTGGAGTTTCACTTCATTTATATTTAGCTGTTAAGAGACGGTCTATAAAAGGCTCTGTACTACCGGGTGATAAACCAGTCGTGCAAACAGGGATTTAACCGATAACAATCGGTCAATACTGTACTATCTTAACTATCGGGTGACGAACCAAAATACTTCATTGCTCTCTTAGGTAACGAGCGTATCGTATATGTTACGTTTGGGTAAAATATCACCGGCGTTACAAAACGTATCAAAGGAAACGTAACCTGGTTCCATCGTATGGCAACGGGTAGGTGGTTAAGGTATTTAGCTGTTGCCATGGCAACGACGCTAATGATAGAAAGGCAGAAGAGTTTAGTCGACGCTGGTAAGTATACTCTTTATTTTTGTCAAATTATAACAATTTAAACAAAAATGCAATTGAAATGTAATGTTTTTTTTTTCTAAGTCGTTCTGTATTTAAAATAGTATATATTGTATTTATAAATGAGGTAAACTAGAAAAAAAATTCTGAATGTCAATGCAATTTTAATTTAAAGAATGTTGAGTTCTACAGTATTAAAATGATATTTTTAAGCTTTAGTATTATATGGCCCTTTTTTCTTACAAATGACTAATATTTCTATAAATATGTAAAAAATTCTTAAAGGGACTATGTCTTTAATAATAAGCAATTGCATTTCTCAAAGTTAATAACAATTAATTAAGGGACTATGTCAACGAAACATTGGCTTCCAATTGCATTATACATTAAATTATATGATAGATATGCACTATGCTAAGACTTGTGCATTCAATAAATAACAATAATATAATACGCAATAAGATATTTGATAAAAACAAATTACCGAAAAAGTGGGTATCGAACTCACGACTTAGGAGCCATACTAAGAAATGACAGTAGAATGCTTTTTACACAACAGAACAAGGGCCAAACAAACACGGTCCTTGTTACAAATTGATTTTTATATCAGAATGCGTACACTCTTTTTCCATTATATATACCCTGTTTTAACCGTTATTGTATGCCAGTATTAATAAATAATTTTCAGATTTTTAAAGGAAATTGTCCCTTGAGGCCCTTTTCAATGTAATAGTCCCTTTAAAATTTACGACATCAATATACGTTAGAAATAAAGTGGTTAATTTGCGGTGTACTATTGCACAGAAGTTAAAAAAACCCAAAATGCCTGACTGATTTTTGAAACGCGTACACTCAAAATAGTAGTGAAAATAAAAGTACTAAAGAAATGGGTGTACATGATGAGAATCGAACTGGGGATCTTTAGTACAACAGTCAAACGCCTTAACCACTGCGCAAATGAGGATTTATTGGGTACAGGTACATGTTGACATTATAATGGGGACCTGTTTAAAGAATCAAGAGACAAAACAGAAACATTTCGAATTGTAATCACTTACAATTTTTATTTTTCTGCGTAACGCTTTTATTGTTTAACTAACGTACTGAATTGTCCATTTATATATATATTAATATTAAAACATGTTTGCATAACTTAACAGGTAACAACTTTTAACCATTAAACTATTTTAGGTTTAACGGTAGTTTCCAACATTTGGAAAGCTAAACATCGTAACGAAAGTGTAAAATCCTATACGTTAATGGATTGAAAACCAATACACAAATATACACATTTAGTGTATAAACAGTTAAATATTTACTACATGAAGTTCATTTAAGCTCAGTCAGCAAATTATATATGCTTCTATTTCGTTCAGTCCGTTTGGACGGGTTTGACTGACATGGCTCTAGGAGCCCACCATCATCGGGTACTGGTCTTGGTAGCCCGATGTATTTGAACATATTTTGCTATGCAGTAACCATGCACTCCATCTTTCTGCTCCAATTTTTGTACTTATGACTTCCCACATACACATCCGTCTCTCTCTTCCTCTTTCCCTCTGTTCTTTCTCACTCACTGTTCTTGTTCATCTACATTTACTTCGACACTTTCACTTAACACTCACCCTTTAATCTCTCTTGCTTCTCACTCACCACTTCTTCCCACTATATCTTTATTATCATTATTTGTCACTCGGTCATTGTTACCTATTCGTCGCATTCTTTTTCTAACAAGAAATTCTTCTGTCTTCCTCTCTTCTCACTCAATCTCATTTCTCTCTTTCTTAATACGCTCTTCGCTCTCTTCCTTTTCACTCTCTTTATTTGTCTTTCTCCCGTTCTTCATTCTCTCTGTCTCTTTATTCTCTCTGCCCTTTGCTCTTTATTAGCTCTCTCTTCTTTTACGCTTTCTTTATCTCAACCTTTCGTACTTTGTCACCTCTTTCTCCCTTATACATCCCCTCTCCCTTCCTTCTCACTATATTTTATCTCTGACTCCACGTTTACTTTGTATTGATTTATTGTTTATCACATGAGCAACAGTTTTTATTTTGTACAGAAAAAAATGTTAGGCAGTTAATTTCTGACAGTGTGTGTTTCTATAAATTTAAATTAAGCTAGTAAATACTATATATAAAAACATATGATTCAATAGTAGACATGTATAAATATATGTAAGAAATCTCCTGCGAAAAATCTAGTTTATAGTATTAAACCCCTATAATCGATAAATACTAGTATTATATTGAAACTTGGAATTTCTTTGTATGTGGTCAATGTTAATACGTCAATAAATGAACGAAGAAATTTAAATGTCAGTATTTTCACACAATGTTATCTGTTGATTCATAGATAGTACAGGTGTACATATATTAATATTCGTTCTCACGTATGGTAACTATCTTTGAACATATCAAACACAGCTTGAGTTATCCAGTATTTTGACCATCTGAATAACGATGATAAATGTGCCCCTAAAAACCAACCAAAATAGTTCTGGTTTAATACAGTAACTAGCACTTAACATAACTCACACGTTTTATTTTATTAAACAGTTGGTATTTTGTCACAGCAGAACGATGATGGCTTGACATGTGTCAAACAATGAATATAACAGATTTAGTCCGTAGTGATGTCAATTGTGTTATTTTTAACGTTATCGAACAATTTAAGTAATCCACTCAGCATGCGATGTTATTTTCATTTTTGACAAATCGCCAGTTGTCATGCAATCTTATCTAACGAAATGTCACATTCCAATTCTAGGACCAAAGCAGCGGTAAATCGCATTCTGATTGATATCATTTAAAGTATTTCTGCCATAAGTTATCTTATTATTTATAAATGTTTACATGTGTTTTACTCACGTCGGCCAAATATTTGGTTATAACATACCTTTAGGTTAACTGGAGAAATGCATGACGCTGATAAGACTAAAGTGAGCCTAAATAAGTTAAACAGTCTGTAGTGTTTGCTTATTTAGGTCGTGTTCCCGGTAGTGTTTGCGTATTTACTTTGTATTCGCGGTCCGTTATACATACGTAATAACATTGTACAAACGAGTACATGTGCAAACAATCTCAACTTAAAAAAATGACACAAGTAAATTCCATTGCTTAATATACATCAAATATTAAACATCCCGACAATGAAGTCACATACAAAACACACAATTAGTAAAAAGTTTCGCTGTATAAAATAGCAAATATATACTAGTATACATATGACATAGAAACTACGTTTTCGAAGACTTTTTTGCAGCAGTTAAATATGAACCCTCTACCCTCAAACAAAAATTGCATTTAAACCAATTGTATGTTTTCAGCCTTGTCGTGGGGAGACCCGGTGATAGAGACAGTGGGCACCCCCTCATACAGCTACTACTTCAACGGTCATGGAGAATATATTTTCCTCAAATCTAATAAAGGGTAACGCACAGTTAAATGAACATTTGTGGAACATAAAAATTAGATTACTTATGCTTTATGTATTAATTAATATAAACATATATTTGTGAGACCCTACATTAATAAAACAGAAATGTTGTTTGACATTGTTTTGTATGCTGGTTTGATGCCTGTATGGTCTCCACAATACTGGAACTCTTGTGTAAAATTTCTACCTGATGTACTATCCTTTGAACTGTATGAAACACAATCGGATCAATAAAAGCATATCAACGTGCTAGAACATAAATTACGTTCGATGTTTTATTCATAAATACATAATACATATGTTTTAATTTCAGGCTAGAAATCCAAGCCCGGTTGGATTACTTAGTTCCAGGGAACATTGATTCAACTATATTCACGGCGATTGTTATAACGGTGTGTGGTAGATTTGTTTTAAACTAACTATTATATAGTAGATAACACTGTTTATTGCAGCTTTTAAGTTATTGCAGTACTGCTTACACGTTCATGGATCGTAGTGTCTGGAAAATTTCACTCAAACGCATTGCGGGGATCGTATGTACTATAGTTTTCTCTGAGGTATGATGTACCAATTTCTATGCAGACAGTCATATACAACACACAACTCCAGATTACTTCATAATAGTGTTCATATGCATAATAATGTAATAGTCTTACAGTTACACACACAGCTGATTGTGGATCACTAAGGATCACAAATATCACAAGGCTAGGGTTCACAAGGATAAAGATCGCTAATGATCAAGCCTTCAAATACACTACAACAGGCATAAAGAAACTAATATAGCAATCACGTTTAAATACCTAAAATAGTTACTCATCTTTATATATTTAATAATAAGAGGATGAATGTGTCTAGCGACCCACTTAAATGAATATTTACACATGTAATTACATTTGAACAGTTACATATACAATAATCCTTTACAAAGCAATACAACATCACAATATCACTCATACACATTACATCATATATAAACATACCCAATGTGGTTTGGACTTTACATCTTCATAGTTTGTCGTCTTTCGCATCTACTCTCTCTGGCTCGTGTATATAAGATCTGCAACACGAAAATCATGGTGCATCGTATCAAGAAACTGATTATTAATATAGACATTTTTAACCAAAATAAAACAACAATTCCATCTCGATTACAGGTTCTATTCCACATAAAGTTTAAGACAAATAATTACTAACAGAGCATTACTCATTTGTAAAAAACTTGTAATACATAAATACTACACACTATACACTAAACAAGTATTACTAACCTTTCAGAAGTAATATAATATAGGAATACTAAAACTCCAGAGACGTCATCAGAAGAAAAACCCTTAATAAAATCCGTTGGTCCTTTATTTGAGGCAAGTGACCAATTGCCTATACTATAGAGGGAAATACATACAACACATTCACAACACATACAATGACAAAAATGAGTTACTTAAATTTATACCTGGGTAAACGTTCACACCGAATTTCGATAGGAATCAAAATGTTAGAAAGTTGGGTTATCTGCATTCAACTGAAATATGTATCTGAAGCAAGACAACTTATCAGGGTTTTTTTTCGGATTTTGTCTCGAGGATACTCTTTTTTAGCGTGAATTACGATAGAAAATGATACACTGATTCCAATATAAATTGTATTTTTATTCGTTGCTTTCACTAACATTAATCGTATGTTTATACTATACAGAATAATCAGGTCAACAAATCCATTCAACTCGAATTCGATAGATCATCGAAGCATCTTTCACTTTACATGGACGATGGAACCCTCTGGAAGACAGCAGACACCTGCACATCTGGACATCCAATTTTGACCTCTGGATTCATGCTGTTTTGTTCGCGGCCGCCCTCGGAGGGATTCCAAATCATTCCTCAGCTACCATTAAATAACATAAGAGTGGTAAGTAAACAAAACAACAAAACAGTTATTTGTTGTAAGTAAAGTCTATTACAATTTAGGTATGTAGTGCTTCCACTTATATCAATTTGCGTTCCATAACTGTATAATTGCATGTTTCTGTTTGGTGTATTTAAATCACTTGATACACGTGTACTCATACAATTACACAATAGGCATCCGCTTCCCTTTTTATGTAATTTTTAATGTGTACACATGACATTTCAAAATAACCGTAAACATTAACCGATAATGAATTTGCAAACGGATAAGAAACATAATTATCTTTACTAGAGTATACATGTCTGTAAATCTTTGAATATCAAAACACTTAACATGTATTTAAAACAACAACACAACATGTTGAAACGCTTTGTGATATTCTTTCACGCACAGGAAGTCTCGACCGATGGGGCGTTCATGAATATCAAGGTAATGTCTAGACCAGCGCTTACAAACATGACAGGTCTGGCGAGAAATGTTAAAGAAGGGTATTATGTGTCACAGTATGGTACGAGCTACACGGTGAATTCCAGCGAGCATGACATGTTTGACTACGGAGAATCGTGTATGTATCTATGTTTTGATATTATGTGTACAATCTAGCAGACATAGCATACACTACACCTATTTTTGCTAGCACGGGCTAAATAAGCTGTTTGTTTTTGTTCAAAATATATTTTGCGATAAAATTTGAATTATGTTCGCATTTTATTGTGTAAATTACATGTCGGTTATTATATTGATTTATTTATTTGATATCATTTTCTTCATAATGTAAAAAAACACAATGTATTTGATATTACCGGCTTTGTACTTATTTTGGTTTCCACAATTTGATTTCAGGGTCCGTTAGAAATGACCCCAACACGTCTCATTTCAATTACAACTTGACCGGAGGCAACTTCAGCTACTACAACGTATTTTCGAAACCTATATTTCTTGAAGATCTCCTTGACAATACAACAGCCTTGTTTGCGAGATGCATTCTGGCAAATGCGACCGCAATTACGGAGATATGCAAGAACACATGGGATAATATGTTGGACAAAGCTTGCATGTTTACGATGGCAAGGACTTGTAACATGTCACTTGCCATGGCAATACACAATGAAGTGGAAAAACAGCACGAGGATGTCATGAGAAGGAGTAAGTCACCAACATTTAACGGAATTTTAAAATACTTATAAATTCACACGTTGATTTCATTTGATCTATTAGGTTCATATAACACATTGCTACAACGCATAGTATTTGTCTCAGATTCCGATTGCCGTGCAGTTTGTGTCAAGCAATTCATTCTAGAAGCTCATAAACAACAACAAACGACAACGATTTAGTTAATCAACGAATATTTGTATTTTGAATGCACCAATAAACACATCACCATGAATCCAGAGGTCCAAAGAAAATATCAGGAATTGAAACAGTATATTATATAAATATCATAGGCAGTTGAGGGGTATCGAAAATATTGCATCCCGAGGAGAGTGATGTCAACCGAGGCCGAAGGCCGAAGTTCATATTTCTCATCGAGGGGGCAATATTTGCTATACACATCAAAATGCCTGTAATATTAATTTTATTATACTGAACAAAGATATTGAAATTGAAAGAACAAACTAATCGTACATTCAAACTTAAGTTTATTGTTGGAAAATCAAGCGCTCATTGACATTATTGAAAAAGAAACACTTTAATAAGCGCCTACTGATCATTAGCTAATGCGAATTTCTAGGAAAACCCGAGTTGCTATTTTTAGGCCCACGCGCGGGATATATTGAAGTCACGCGCGGGGTAAATTAAAAATTATACTCCGCTCGGTTATATTACTTGCCAACGCCATGACATATTAAAATTTTGAAGTGATGGGTATATGGAATTTTACAATGTATAAACAAAGTGAGGTATAATAAAATGTTCTGTTATTTTCAGTTAATATGCCCCCATCCTTTCTCAGAACGCTAGTGAATTCGACGACATTGATTAACAAGGGAAATAACTCTTGGATTTTGAAACTGAAGGAGATCTTGGATGAAAACTCAAGCGATGTGCGTTTTGAAGTGGCACCGATGATTATGAATGAAATGAACATAGGTTAAGTACAAAACTATTTAAATATACAGAGAAGAAACAATAATAAGCAAACAGCAAACAGATGGCGTACACACGTTCGTACGCATTGATTCAACGTCACAATGTTAAACACAATAGTAGAGGCTAAACTTTGAATGAATATTATACGATCACATATTTACAAATCGCTCATTAAACCTTTTTGGCATGTATGCTAATAACAACTATGTTGCTAGTAATATGAATTATACACGCGAGTAATGCTATAGTAAAATATTTTACCAATCAGAATATGTTTGAATTCACATATACTAACGTTTAATATATCACATGTACGTGTATAGACGACGGCGTGTTTAACTGGAAGGTAGGCACCGCTCTGCGGAACATCAGCGAGAGAACAATACGGTTCATTGTGTATGACACATACAACATGTCAGCTGAACACAGTGTCAGCTTGCGGTATTGCGGGTGTGACGAGCCAGACCAGTGTAGATTCAGGAGTGACGATGATGGTATATTTTAGAAATAAAATTGGTGTAGTAATATAACACGTTTTTAAGAATTAAAAGTGACAATACAAAGTACAAATACAAACACAATTATCGAGCATTGATTATATTCTGACTGACTGACTGACTGTCTGACTGACGGACTGTCTGTCTGTCTGACTGATTGATGGACGGACGGAAGAACTGACTGACTGCCTCATTTGCACACACATTTACTCACTCATGAACTTATTCATGCATTCGCTAGCCTACTCACTAAAGCCCTAACTCATGCACTCAAGCACTCACTGACGCATTCATGTTATTGATATTTATTATTTTTACAATATTTAAGCCAACGCGGAATGCGCATGCCCAAACCGATATGTGACTGGAACATTCTGCGAAATCAAGACAAGTCCATGTGACGAATACATGTGCTATGACAAGCACATTTGTGACCACACTGAAGTCAATGAAAATCCATGCGCCTCTTGTCCTCGAGGATTCTACGAAGAAATGGTGGGACAGACGCAGCACTGTTTAGGTACATGCACTAGTTAACCCAATGTTATTAAGTTTTTTTTTATCACTTACCCTGTTCAAAAGAGATGTAC
The DNA here is from genome assembly GCA_027627225.1 of Congeria kusceri. Taxonomy (NCBI): domain Eukaryota; kingdom Metazoa; phylum Mollusca; class Bivalvia; order Myida; family Dreissenidae; genus Congeria; species Congeria kusceri. The sequence continues at coordinate 30,823,351 of CM051026.1, read as the reverse complement.
ATGTTTCCCCATTAAACGAACATTGCACGTACTTAAACACTGTAGTACGTTAAATGATGGTATTTTTGCAGGAGGACATTTGTAGGTAAAGAAACCTATGCGCAATTTATCGCTTTAGTACGGTATAAATGTTTACACGTTTTGCAAGAATAAAATTGTAAATAAGGTATTCCAAACATTATTCTTTCGTACAAAATATGATAATGCACACGTATTATCAAATAATCATTCAAGGTATGTTATCGATATCTGATATTCAACGAAATTGTTGTGTTAAATAATATGTATTAAATATTTGTTCAATTTTAAAAGATTTAAACGATTGCAACGATACCCGTACCAATGACTGTGAACACATGTGCCACAATGACGTAGGTTCATACTACTGCACATGCCATGTGGGCTACATATTACACGCGGATAACAAGACATGTTCAGGTATTTAAATGAGACCCTTATTTTTTGTAATATTTGATTTAACAGAAGTTAATATTTCTTTTTTGAATGGAAATCGTGCCTGTTTGCTAAATATTTTTTACCTAAGCTATATGATGTGATTTGATGTGAAATACACACCGGTATACAAGGGTATTGATATTATACTTTTCTTGAATTGTCGTTTTAACGTTATAGAATACTTTACTATCATTGTACATATTAGTCGACCCAAAAAGTGTGCTTTATATGTTATGTTCATTTAGCATCAATTTGATAACTTTTAATTTAGTGCAATAAGTATTTTCAGACATAGACGAATGCGCTTTAGGCAAAGTTTCATGCATGAAACTTCACGAGGTGTGCATGAATCTACCAGGACACTATACGTGCGTATGTGAGACAGGATATGACAGAGAGACACCTGGCGCCGAATGCAAGGCAAAGGGTATGCCATAAATGTAACTTAAAAGATATACTTTAGCCGCTTTAAAGGTGGAAGTCATCAAATGGTCAAAATTAGTATAAACAATTAAAACAGTTATTTAAATGTCTGGTAACATTATTATTGTATGTTTAAGCTTAGGTTATACCCTGGGCTAGGAAACTATTTATTTGTTTATATTGTTTAAAATATGGTCCTCCAAGAAAACTGTGAATTAACAGTAGCTTTGGTTATTTGCTAATGATAGTGGCGACGCGGTCTTTATCCGAATATTCATCGTTCATTTTTCGGCAAAATGCATGAAACTATTAAAACGCATGGAACTTCGGTGATTTTTGTTGTGTTTAAAATGTAAACAATACGGTTCAAACAGCACTTTTCAAATACCACTAATTTTAAGAAAATGTAAAATAGTTTTTTGATAATGATGTTTTCTTGTATGTGTTTGCAAAATCTTAATAAAAAATGTTAATGATAGTCTTAACTTGCAGCACTTTGTGTGTCTGTGACTTTAAGACCTATTAAGTATCAAAAGATGTATTTGTGAGTCCTGTCATATTTCAAGAAGTTACACCTTTGACACCAAGTTTATGAATAGCTTTGCGTTGTGACGCAAATTTTCCTTCACTATTCAACTCGTATGTATTATTTGAGTTAATTTTTCTTACCTTCATTGGAATATTTTTATACATTTGTGATAGTTTAGTAGTTATTCATATTGCAAAACATGATATATACATTAAATCATCACAACGATATTGATTTAAGAATTGTATTTTTTAATAGCCGAATCCCTCTCCTTTGGCAAACTGAGTTACAGTATCGACACTATTATTCATATCAACATTTCCCGCTTCCAGAAGGATATACCATTACAGGTAGACCACTTAGGATATACCATTACAGGTAGACCACTTAGGATATACCATTACAGGTAGACACTTAGGATATACCATTACAGGTAGACCACTTATGTAATACAATTATTGCAAAATTTGCTGCCGTAACAAGAATTTAGTATTAAGAACACTTGTATTGACGATAACAGCCTTTGATGGGAAACGACTTTTGCTCTAGCAATTCATAGAAGTAGAGTGGTGCAGTATGTATAATTCTCGCGAATAATTCCCACTTTTAATGTCGTTTAATACATTACATCTTTTCTTATTTAAGAGCCATAACAACTTTCATGTAACACCAAACTTGTATTTTATGTAATATATATGTTGAGGTGTATGTAGCTGTTGTGCTCATGTTCGGTACTACTTACTAATTCTGTAACGTGAGTAGTTTTAACCACAACCCATTCTGGAAAAGATATAATGTTTTAAAGGCAATGCTGATTGTCAATTATTGTGGAATGTGATCAAACACTGCATGTTTCAATGAGTGGCAGAAATACCCCTTTAGGGTAATAAACTGAAGACGAACTATTCTAATGTTTCAATGAGTGGCAGAAATACCCCTTTAGCGTAATAAACTGAAGACGAACTATTCTAATGACACTGATAATGATTTTGCATTATAGAATCCGAGCATTAGCGAAGGAACGCTCTCAAGTGGAAATTCTCTGATTGATCTTCTGCGACAGCTAGGCTGTTCCGTTGCACAAATAGAAAACAAAAAGTAATCGCATGTGGCCTGCTTGTACATATACAATGAGTTTACCTTTTTCGTGCGTTAAATTTTAATATTTATTGTGTATAGAATATAGAAAGTTGAGGTTTATTTTGTATAGAATATAGAAAGTTGACGTTTTGGCAAGTAATTTCTACAAAGTATTTTAGTAACTTTATTTAATATTTGGTTTTGCGTATGAAGAAACTTTATAAGATATAGGTTTCGCCCAATCAAGCATCTCTTTCTGTCGTCAAATTATATTAATACAATATAAGAAAAAGATAAGAACAACGATTTTTGTTTTATACAGCTTCGTACCAGTCTTAAAGATTCCTAAGACAGTTTTTTTGTAGAGTTCTTGTAAACCTATAATATGCTTCTTTTTCTTTTTTCGTCTTTTTCCAGATCAACCGATATAAACCAAGACGTGACATCTTAAGGATCTGATATATACTAGACCGTACTCCTTAGGAACTAAATAGTGATCAGATATCACGTTTTAGGATAGTTTTATATCAACTTTAATTTACTTTGTTAATTATACATTTTATAACTATAACTCTGCTGATTATTTTTGTTTATAACTGCAGTTTTAAATAACATTACTACTCCGGCTGCATTTCCATTAGACAGAAGTGAAACAGTTTTAGCATACCTGGATCACAATTTGTTTATTCTTGAAAATGATTTAATTATAAGTGTCTTCAATATAAATGCATGTTTAAATTGATTACGACGTACACTTTGTTATTGAATTTCATATGCGTGACTAATAATACTTAGTAATAAAGCAAGATGAGTTTGTTTTTACATTTTACCTTATTTGTTATTTGAAACATGCAAAATACATGTACTACACGTATCTTTTCCTGGAGGTAATACAAAAGGGAGTTACATGTATACAATTAAAGAGATCAATAAACGCCATGGCAACATACACAGGGAGACAAATAAGGTAGATTTTTTCTTATAAATGAGAGTTATTATTTCAGTTTTAACGCAGTTTCCATTTAAACAAATACAATGTGTATTTGAGTTATAATTAATCCCCACAAATAAGCAAATATATACGTAACTCGGACCATGTTGATACTTATCAGCGGTAGTTATATGTCCAGAAATGCACTCAGAGATTCATTCAAGACGATGTGCTCACTCCGAATCACATCATTGTCACACAACCATTCCGGACAGCATTGGGATTGGTTTTAATGCTAGAAACTGTATTCTTTTACAACCATAGCATTCTAGGTCAAAAGTGCTCGGTAAATGATTCTATGTTTGCAAAATTAATGTCTAACTTGGAAAAAAAAGAAAAAACATCTGGTCGCAGATTGCAAATTGGATGCAGTATTAACCTCGTGATTGGGGTTTATCATGAGTTCGTTCACTATTCTGGAAGAAAAGCGTTTAATTATTTTTAACATTTGGTGCACACAGGACATTGAACACAAACTTCTGGGTAATATCAGAATCCCAGATGGAACTGCAGCCGCCATAACAAGTGACAATCCGCAAGGAGAGGCAACTGTTAGGAGTGGACTTTGTGAACATGGTTGGGTTAGGAAGTGACTGTGCATCAGACACCATACACAAAGTACTATGCAGGTTCCACGTTACGGATTTAATGAGCAATAGCCTTTGAACACAAACGAGTAGAAATAATTAGGTTTGTAGACTAATAAAATATCGGATACGGATTTTGAATCAAATAAAAACAATCTTTGTGTTTATTATCGTACATGTATCAACGTACTATAAAGCTTTCAACATCATCCCCCGGCGATCAACATCGAACAAATGAGTTTCATTGTCCCATCTTACTTTTTATAACTTTGTGCTATATCGACCGTTCTATGAATATTTTAACATCATGCGACCGGGTTCTCCAACATCGCAAAACGACCATTTAACAGCGAACCATGCGTTCATTAATGCACAATAAGGCTATTAGTCCAGTCTAAACTAGTAGTCTAGTAGTCCCCATCAAGCATTTATTTTTAAAATTGATAAAATGTTAATCAAGGGCGTTTAAAAAAAGAAGAAAAAAAAGTGTTGTATGCATATATGTCTTTTGTTTTTTTACAAACCATACATCTTTATGTCAGTATGACCCCTGCTTTATTTATTTATTGTCAGAGTGAGACGTGTTCCAATGCATCTATTTCAGACGTTAAATTTAATAAAAAAATTGCATAACTGTACATGTACTAATAGTAATTAATTTTCAAATATTTCGTGTTCACTTGTATGTAACTTTTTATTTTAACAATATCTTCAGTCGACCACGCAAAATACAGAACCTGCAAATTAAGCTTATCTATCATTGATATAAATCACGTTAATACGAACAAGTATCGACCAAGAGCTACCGACAAAACAGAAGATAGCGCGTAGGTATATAAAGTGAAGATAAATATTAAACCGGACCATTGAAGCAGTATTCTTATACAGATCAAATCACGTTTGAACAATGGGTAGAAGAGTATGGTGTCAGACAATCGTTCAACTGCTATTCATTGTGCCATTTGGACTCATTGTTGACGTTTCTACAACATGTAAGTTGTATGTTAATCATGTTCAATCACGCATGAGAGCTTAATTCCGATGTTAAATTATTTGCAAATGAATCGTCTCCTTGTACATATAATCTATAGTATATTTGCTATCATTCAATGCAACCGGTTATTCCGTTTTGTAATGGTTTAACTTACCAGATACATACTTACATACACAGTTTTAAGTTATGTATATCTTAGAAAAATAGCTCTTTCCCAGATCGTCATGCGGGCATATAAGATGTCACTTACTAGAAAAATTATAGTTTTCACACTAAAGTCTTGTTAAATCGATGAAGAATGTTTCAATGACAATGCAGTGACCGCACCCCGTTAAAGTCTTGCTTAAAAATACTGAATATATGTACATAATGAGTACAACATATTCAAGCTTGAACTTTATATTTCATTAAGGTCAGGTCGATTTGTCAGAGATTTCCGCCTGCAAAATTTAGGTCTTTTTTAGAAACACCATTGTATGACAATTTCAGTTTTTATTTTGTTTCAACTATACAATACGAACATAATTCATCAATGCAATGAATATTAAACTAACATGCTTTTATGGAATATTTAAATAAAACAAATCTTAAAATACATCTTAGACTGTCTTATACTTAGTTAAACGTGAGTGAGAACATTCTAAACAAGATGGTTTCGTATGGATTCATAATCTTTTAAGAGTGTCCATAAGTAACTCATTACAGTTTATGTTTAAACAAATATTGTTCAAGTGTACTTGAATTGAAAAACATAATTTGATAATGCAATCATTTTTGGAGATAAAAAACCACATCAAACAGTAATCAATACCAAATACTTAAAACTGTTGTGCGTTGAATAGCTCTTCATTTAATGTATCTTGAAATATTCAACTTTTCATTCAATGTATATTGTCACATTCAACGGTGATTGTACTTTAGTAGATATAAAGTCGCTATTGTTATCGTGAAGTCCTGCATTTGAGACGTAACCTAGAGAAAAAAAACATTCTCACGGTTTTGAAAAATGTTATTGGTTTTCTGATTAGATAAACACGTGATGCGAATGTATCTGTAATCACGTCGTGGTTTAAAAGTTTGGATAATTTTTAATTGAGCAATACTTGATTTTCGAATGGTCGACGAGTCTTTGTTTATAAACGAACAAGCTGAATTTTTATCTGTGCGCAGACAAATTCATATCCCTAGGTATTAAAACACATTACACAGTTGTATTGTTCATGAACAGTAATTAGCAATTTGATGTACAACTAAATTAGTTTTATATTCAATCCTAAATGCACAGAAGGTTTCCTTAAATGTGCTCATATACGATAACATAATAAACAATACTACGGAAACATGTTTATAAACAGTTTGCAGAGACTATTGCATCATTTGCTTGAGTACCTCATGAATATTCATTCTTTGGAATGTTCAGTTGTAAAATTGAAAAGTCTTAAGGACAGACCATTCGCAGCATGTGCGATTTTCAGCTAATCTTCAATGTAAAAACGAAATAAAAATGCCTCTTAACATTATGTTTTTATTTCGATATCTTAAAATTGATTAAACATGAACACACTTTCCTTTCGAACTTTCCAGCAATGTCAGCCGGTGTGATTGAGACGGTAGATTTCCCATCCTACTGCTACCCATTCAACGGCCACGGCGAATATGTATTTCTGAGATCAGATAAAGGGTAAAATAAGAATATAAAAATGTTTCACATCATAATAATTATGTATGTGGTATAATATATCTAATGTACCTTATCTGCCAAATAATTAGGTTAATATGCATAATAAATGTTTAATTAAACGTCTTTAGGCTCCAGAAAACCACTTCATGCAAATCCATCAATAACATATCAAGAACCTGCACTGTTGAACCACGTACACACTGTAGGACTCACCAGTAGTGTGATGTAAACCTCATCTATAACTGCATATCACCTTAAAATGCTTATATTGGAAAAGCAAAAACAACAATATATATACTTTAACCTTCACACAACGCGTTGTTTATCATTGTATTCCACAGATTTGACATTCAGGCACGAAGGGAATATTTAGTGTCTGGTAACATTGATTCGACTATATTCACCGCTTTCGTTTTTACGGTACGTATGATCCTTATATGCAAATGCCACTTTTAGTGGTATCATGTCACTAACTGATAGCACAATTCAGCTCCGCCCATATTAAACAATTACACGTTCGATGATTCTACAGTCCCGCCCACTTATCGGAACTACTTTTTGTATGCGTGGAATTCAATGTCAATAACGTCGACATAATGAAGTCCACGTGTGTCCTACACTTCCAACATTCAATATTCCGTACGAGCCCATCTCACAAACACAGCAAGCTGCATCTCTGAATCCTGCAGTTGCATTCCACACCCAGTTTGACATCAATCTTGGGGAAAAGTGTTTCAGAGCAATCGTCAACATCCGAACTTTGAACGCACTATGCACTAATGGAAAAGTTGAATAATAACTCACTTGATAATTAATCCACTGGTTGTGTTACTTTTAAAACCGCTGTTTTTGTGTTATTTTTGTTTCGTTGTTGAATGTTTATGCTACATTACATGCATTAACTTTAGAAAAATGCATGTCGACTGCTATTGTGTGTTTATAGATAAAATGATGTAGATTGTATTTATTTATATTATGTTGAACGTTACGATAAGTAACAAGTTCTCGCTTAATGTTTGTGTGTGTTAAAATTGTTGATGATTTTATCTAAAACTATTTGTATGCGTAACTATCATGATGTCGCATTTGCATATTATGTTGTACTGTAAATTGCGAAATGTTTGCGAGTATTTGTTTATTTTATTTGTTAATTATAAATACAATATGAGCAACGCGTGGCATAATAAATATAATATATGGTAGGTGACGTATGATATATTGTCATATCAGACTCGTCTAATATGGCGCAGGAAAAGGCTCGGCAATCCTTACCTTGTTTCCAACCATGTATTCTCTATATAAATGATGGTTTTGGAAATCGGTCACTTATATTAAAGGAATAACATTGTGATGTTGATAAGTATTCTCTCCAGCTAAGTATGTTAATGTAAAAAATAATATGCTTTTTCAGAACATGAAGATGAACGATTCCGTTCAAGTCGTATTTGACAGATCCGCAAAACACCTAACTTTGTACCTGAATAATGGAACCCTTTGGAAGACAACAGATACCTGCACACATGGACCTCCATTAAGGACCTCTGGATTCATGGCAATGTGTTTGCGGTCACCGTCTGTTGGCTTTCATCTAATACCCATGATATCGTTATATAACATAGCAGTGGTAAGTAAAGCAACCAAGTTTTATTATTGTTCACAATTCTGTATACTGAGAAATAGTTTGAATAATTTTCTTGTACGTGTACAATTGAACTGTTTGCGAAATTATTTTTTTTGTGAATCAGCAATAAACAGGGTAAGTGTGGGTAACTATTGCAAAGTAAACCTGTATTTTTGTATGTAAGTTCGTTATTATTTTACAGCAGTTGCAAGGTAAGTTTATCAATATATATAGTGACTAGACGGTCATAAATAAAAATCCGATTCACATTCGTTCACATCGCAGGATGTCTCTACCGATGGCACGTTTATGAATATCAAGGTTACGTCTAGACCAGCACTTACAAACATGACAGGTCTGGCGGGAAATGTTCGAAATGGATATTATTTCTCACAAAATGGCACAAGATACGCCGTGAATGCCAGCGAACATGACATGTTCGATTACGGAGAGTCCTGTAAGATGATCCAATATTTTACAGAAATAATACCATTATTAACCAAACAGCATGGATTGTTAAAACATGACTACACAAATGTCACTAAATACATGCATAAAGAAGTGAATCAAAACTTTGCTCGTGGTGTTGTGTTTTATTCATACGTTTCTCAACTGTTATAGCTGCTACAATGTTGTTAAAATTATTTAACCCAACTGAACTTCTAACGATCGCAATAAATTACAAAGATAATAATAATAACAAATATATAACAGTCATCCATAATATGCATTCAATACTTCAGGGTCATTAAGACATGACAGAAGCTTATCAAACTTCAACTACAATCTCACGGACGGCGAGTTCCGCTACTACAACACGTTTTCGAGACCACGTTTCCTGGAATACCTTCTTGGCAACTACACAGTTTTGTTTGGACAGTGCCATGGTTCAAACATAAGTACCTTTGTGGAGACATGTACACATTCGTGGGAGAATGCGACAAACAAAGAATGCATGCTCACCATCGCAAGGACATGCAATATGACAGTTGGAGAAACCATACATTACGAAGTCGAGAGACAACACGAAGATTTCCTTAGAAGAAGTAATACTACGTTGTCTGTTCGTTTGTATTTATTACAAAAAAAATATACCCGATTAATCAATTGACGTGAACCTCTTATCTGTTAAAAAAAAAAGAAATAAAGATTTGCAACTGTGTATTATTAAACATTATATATATCGTGTTATTATGTGAATAATATATACATTGACCCACTTTAATTTTTGACAAACCTGTTGTATATATTTGATTTTAATCTTATTCATAATATGTTGCATATACTATTTTACGCATCAAATTCAACGGTATGCACTGTTTGTTGATTGGTTATGCCTTAATGATGCGTACAATAATATAAATAATACAAACGTAACGCAATGCTTACATATTTATACCTTTTGTAGCTAATAAACCGCCATACTTTCTGGACACAATGCCGCTAGCAACAAGGGTGATTTACAATGGCAATACGACTTGGACAATAAACCTGTCAACTCTTGTCCAGGATGAAGAAATGAACTGTTTACGCTTTCATTTGGAACCCATGATAAATGAAATTAAGATAGGTAAGTAATTGAAGAATAAGAGTGTAGCAACTTAAAACAATTTAATTGGACTTAAACGGGCGGCTGTTGCAATACTGTTTAAGTAGTATTGTACAATGAAAAAGGTGGAAATACTTCTTGGCGCATATAATTATATATATATATATATATATATATATATATATATATATATATATATATATATATATATATCCATTTTTGGAAACACAAGCGCCAAACAAACAACATATTAGTTTTGCTTTATACTCAGTTGACCATTTATTGTTTTTATTTATTAAGAACTACATTTCCAGTCGGTGACATATTTGAATGGACAGTTGGGACAACATTGCGGTACATCAACGGGAGAACAATACGGTTCGAAGTGTATGACAAATACAACATGTCAGATGACTATAGCGTGAGCTTTCGGTACTGTGGGTGCGAAGAACCGAGCGAATGCGTCTTTGAGAGTCAAGAAAATTGTGAGTTAAACAGTGACATCTTCAAAAAAGATGAATACATTTATCCCAGCAATTACAATGTTATCTAACTGAATCGCAGTTGTAAAATGTAGGCAAATAGCATGTTGTTACATATCGCCTTTGGATTACATTGGTTTATATCTAAGACTAAGGCATACATGTTATAATATTGTAAGACACCAATAGCCAAAGGGTTATCATCAGTCTATAATATGTTATTGCATATCGATGTCAAACTAAAATGGTGAATTTATAAGATTCAGGCATAACCATAACATGTTTCAGATACTGCGGAATGCAAATGTCCAAATCGATTTGTGACAGGCGCTTTTTGTGAAATAAAGAAAGATCCTTGTGTGGAATACAATTGCTACGAGCCAGATAGGTGTAATACGTCGTACAGTGGTGATGGAAGTCCGTGTGCACGGTGTCGAGCTGGATATTATGAGGAGATTGTTGGAACCTCTCAACACTGTATTGGTCTGTTCTGAAACTTGCATATATGATCATATCATGGGCATGTCGATTATAAAATGATATAGAGGATATTTGTTGGTTTCAGTGTATTCAATTTCATGATTGGTAATATAAAACATATTTTCACGAGTTGCGTAGTCACTAGTGAAAATATCAGTTTTCTAATAATTAAATGTTATGATTTCACTCGACCAAGAGTGGAATGATCGGGTTATCATTCCCTGGTATTCTTCACCCATTCATCGCATAGCATGAACTTAATTTCCAACCCTACCACGAAGGCTGTTTCCTAAATTATAAACCTGTATGACCAGAAAATGTAAAATTTATTTTGTGTCGATAATAGTATCATTTATATACAAGTAGACATTACAAGATGTCATATAATCTTTATTATGCAAACAAATAAAGATGCTTGTCTAATTCTCGAAAAAATGGTGATCATAGCGATATGATGAACTTTTCAAATATAAATATAAAGAAAGCGAAACTCCAGTTGCAAATTCAAAGTCGATAAACAGTGTTTACATTAGTGAGCAATTTATTTGGATCAAGCGGAAATAGTCGTTTGTTGTCAGTTTTAATCAACGGCTAGTAGTGCTTAAAAAAAAGAGTGAAACTGCTTGGTTTGTGTAAAGACTTAATTGTGTTTTTTTTCAGACCTAAACGAATGCAACGATACACTTATCAATGATTGTGAGCATGTGTGCCATAATGACGCAGGGTCCTACCACTGTTCATGTGTGTCGGGGTATATGCTTACTCTTGACAACAAGATGTGTTCAGGTAAGGATTGTAGCAACAACAATAATGTGCACGTCTATATGTGGTTACAGTTTCGACTGAAATAACATTGTCGACCATTGCATAACAAATTCTATACATTGAACAGATAACAATGCTGTTTTTTTGTAATTTATCTCAGTATCTTATTGACACCTTTCATGCCTAAAAGCTAGCAACAAGAAAGGTTAATGTTGTTTGATCAAAGAAAAGTATTTATCTTGTACAGCATCGATTAAATTTATGTTAAAGTTCATTTGTATATATCAGATACCAGCGAATAAATACAGCACTGCTTTAACAAAAAAATACATGTGTTAGTAATTTATAAGTGTGCGTCAATAGTTCAACAGAGCTTTAAATTGTTTAGTATTCATATTCAGGGACATGATTAGACTATTACGCTAATGGCGAGAGTCACTGCGTTTTGGGATGATTTTCATGCAAAATAAATACGAAAACAAAGGTCCCTAAATGATATATGAAATATGCCACGCATTTAAGAAAAAACAAATACGCCTACAAACATGAGAAAACATTTTTATTTGCCAGGGATGTAAACATTAAGGATCCTTTAATTAGGAATTCGATACAAACTATACAAAATCGACATTTGGACTAATATATGCATGATTGCTGCGGTTTTATTATGTAAATGAATTGATAAAACGTTCTTTTAGACATAGACGAATGCAAGACCGGCCATGTTTTGTGTCATAAACCTCATGAAGTGTGCATGAATCTACCCGGGCACTACTCATGTATATGTGATGTTGGATACAACAGAACGACGTCTGACGCAGAGTGCAAGAAAATAGGTATGCAACGGTATTCACCAACATCGATGGACAATGTGTTTTCTAATAATGCTAAACGATGTGTTACAGCCAAATGGAATGTATATATTTATTGTATGTTATGCCAATTGCATGTAAAGAGATATTCAATATATTTGACGCAAAGAGCGATATTAATACTTCTTGATATCATACAGTTTTACCAAACACGCATATGTTTTAGATGGATTTATGTACTTCGGGTATCTAGAATACGTCATAACATCGCAACAAACCCCGACCAACGAAACACTCCAGGCTGGAATAAAGTTATCGTCGAAAATAGTAAGGCTAATGTATATGAGGGTGTCGTGAACAAAGGATATACTAATGTGTGTTCCATAGATTGTCTTTTATGTGCTGTGCTGTAAGCAATGTGAGGCCGTCTGTCAATGTGTTAAATATGGTGATGCAAATGCTGACATTTCGCTTACATACTGACTATAGGAGCCATTTTAAGCTGTTAAGAGGTGAACCATATCCCAGCGGAAGATGATGGTTATTTTATAATCACTGTGATATATAACATAACCTGTCTGCACATTATAGCCTTAAAATATACATTTATCTCGATTTATTGAGACAGAATTTTAATAATTAAACATATTTTTTTCTAAATGTGTTTCAGTTTGAGGTCAATTTAGCGAGCACTGCAGACTTCTTGGGAATTGAACTCTACAAAGCTTACTTTAAGTAGGCAAATTTAACACATACTCGTAAAATCACTTAAATTATTGGATTTTTGTTTACAAGTTTTCAGAATTGGCTTAAAACCCAAGTCTTATTGGAGATGAATTAAGATCAGAAATTTAAAATTCCTAGGCTTTGTGTACTTTTTAAGAATTTTTCAATTTACAAACTTGTATTTGTTATTGATAACACAATATATCTTGTATAAACCCGTATGCCCGTGTATTTCTTTATTCATAGGGATCTCTTCTTTCACTTCGATGTCATTGTGTATATGAGCTCCACGTTTGAACTGACCGAGGTGAGGAAACGAATAAAGGATTCATTAAGTGGAAAGTACATGCAACTGACTTCGCCATCTTTGTACCTGGGATATTCAGTGTCAGTGCATATACATGGAAGTAAGTTTTAATAACATAATTATGAGATATGACTACGGCTTACCATAGAAACAATGGAAACAAAATGACACATTTGAAAAATGTTGACTGATGTAAAAGTTTGCACTGTTATGATGATGGCATGGGTTACTATTTAATAACAAATACGTATTTAAGTTGAATAATGTTCCTTGTCACGGAGACCGTTTGTATAGATTCTCTGAAGTTATTGATTCTCTGAAAATGCATTTTATACTTACTATGGATACATGAACTACATTTACGATTTGTTGCCTTGACAAGGTATATAGATGTATCAGGTGTTACAGAGACCTATGTTACCTATAATTTCATAACTAAATAGTAACATCAATTCAAATACTATGGCCAGTTTTGTTAAATAAATGGGGCAATTACTACATGATGTACTTCGCAATAGTTGTAAAATCGATTACGTCAAATAAATATGTCGTCAGTTGTTCCTGCAGTACAAATGTTTGAGCTACGTACATGACCACGCCAAAAGTACATGTGTGTAATTTAAAACAACACGTGCTAATATTTTTATTACATGGCACTTAAATGATTTTACTACACGAAGTAGTTTAATATAGCGTTTGCATTTTTATTCATTATGCTATTTACTCTGAATAAATATGTCAAAATAAATTTGGATATGATCAGTTAAAATTGCAACACCTTACATGTATTAGTGTCCTTATCGTTTGTACATCTACATTGGATCTAAGTTACTTATAATTTCATTCCAAAGCAAACGAGGGCGGATTGTGTGATGTTGAACCAAAGCGCGTGGACTGTCTTGAACAAAGCACTTACTGCGTAAATAAAAACATCTCCGATGACTATTACGACTGTGCTTGTCGTTTCGGTTACGCCAAACCAATATCGGCCCGGAATCGAGAAATATATTGTGAAGGTAAGCATGTAAATATTGCCTTAAAATGAACAGTTTAGCCAATCCACAGTAAATCAAGGTACCCAGGCAAGCGACATCTCCTCATCATTCATACAAATGTTTATGTAGTGTACGAAGAAGCACATGCTAATGTTTGTGATGAACTTGCTCAAATAAACATTCATATTATTTCATTTACAATAATGGACGCACATTGACTACGAAAGGGCATGGGTATCCTTTTGAAATGTCGGTCCGTCTGTCTGTGTCTGTCGTTTTACCGAACCTTGTCCGGGCAATAACTAAAGAACCCTTAGGCCTAAGTTCTTCAAAATTAGTAGGTAGGGTGGTTATGGCAGGTAATTGATCACTGTTGATGTCGGAGTTCTTTCTTCAAAGGTAAAGGTCGAACCGACCAAAATATGATTCAAAAATTCAATAACTGTAAAACTTTAAGCGTAGGCTATTTAAACTTGGTATGCAGGTTGATCTTGGCTAGTAGGTTGATTCTTATTGATTATTGGGTCCTTCAATCAAACTGACCAATAGTTGTGAAATATTGTATATGCAATAACTATGTAGCCATAAGACTCAAGTTTTTTAAATTTGGTTGGTATATTGATGACTGGAAATGGATCCCTATTTATTATTTTGTCATAGGTTCGAATGTCAAGAACAAACTGAACAAAATTTCAAAAGAAAAACTCCAGGCAATAAGTATAGAACCCTTATGCATAGGTTCATAAGACTTGGCAGTTAGTTTGGTTAATACTAGAAGTAGATCCACATTGAAGCTTGGGTTATAGGGTCAAATTTCTAGATCAAACTGGCGAATAGTTTGAAAACCTTGTTTGGAAATAACTATGGAACCCTAGGCCTATGTTAAACAAACTTGGTAGATCGGTTGGTCTGGGCCATAATTGCACAATAGCTGAGCGTATGTTAGTTATGTCATTGATTCGCATCCTTGATAATAAACAAATCACCCAGTCAGTAGCAATGCGCCATTAGGGGCGTTCATCCCTGACATTGATAGTTTTAACTGGTGTGACCAAAGGTTTGAGTAGGTAACATTTTATTTAGACCTGCCTGCAGACATATGCGAACACGTGTATTATGTATTAGTGTTAATGAAGATATCCCGGTCGAAAACCGCCCATTTGCATAGCATAATTTTGGTTTCAGATGTTAATGAATGCCAGCTGTTTGCAGAAAATGGAACATCAAACGAACGCTGCGTGCACGGACTATTGTGCGTGAACACTATAGGGTACTGGAACTGTACATGTCCCCCGGATAGACTTTTGATGTCTGTGGGAACTGCAGAATATCCCGTGTACCGGTGTCAAGGTCAGAGCTAGTAATATTTGTTTTAAATCGTATGTTTATGTGAACATGCGCCATGGTTACTGTCGCTAATAATATATTACCAGATAGGTGAATAAGTTATATTTACACGTACCACATGGAAATTCTCTTTGTGTCTCTATGTCACTGAGACACGGTATTGAACACTTAACATGTGAATTTCACTCCTAGATATACGAAAAGAAACCCTATTGCATATTTTTAAGAATTTCATTTGGCACCGTGCTTAATGTGACTTATAATAGCGGAAAGCTAATTCCAGTGTATACCATGTATGACCTTTCATTTTATTATAGGCAACCATAGTTACTTAGGGAATGTCACAATACTTTGGAACGGCAGGAAATCTTACGAAAACGAGACTCTGATAAAAGACGTTTTGGAGACTCAGGTACACATATATATTCTAAACTGTAACGTGCACTGTTTAATATATATCAATGAATCACGACATCCGACATTGTATAATTCCGCTAGATAGAACATTGTATTATATGCTTTTCAATGAAATATCAAAGTTTATTGGTAAAATCAAATTTTATCTTTTCACTGTTGGAGCAGTGAAAATATAAGATTTTATATTTTTACTCCAGTGAAAATATAACATAATACGGACAATTTTTCCATAAATAACATCGATCTACAAGTAGTGGTTTACAACGCTCGGCAACTGCATTCACGTGAACAGTATGTACATGCATGTGTTTACATAAAACACATTATATAATTCAACACAATTATAATTTAGCGACAACGACGAGCAAAACATGACACTTTTTCCCACCATACTAACGAGTGACGGTTTTGGAATCATTTATGACGTCATTTTTATGACGTCAGAATACACGAACTTGTGACGATTAAGCGTATCTCGCGCAATTGTATTTATTTATTGTCCAAAAGCATAAAATAAAAATAAAATTTGTTGATTTCGGTGTAAGATCTTTTTTTATTTTACTCTTGATCATAGAAAGTATATACTTTCACTTGTGGCTGCGCCAGTCGTGAAAATATCATTTTCTATGAACACTTGTGAAATAAAATACGATCTTAAACCGAAATCAACGAATATCCTCTATATCTTTCCAAGCGCCACATTTAATTACATGTGTATTAAAATACTGTATTACATATTTAATATAAATTTACACATGCAATTCTTATAAGGCATAGCATTTTGTGTATTATATGCATAAAACTGTTGTAATTAAAATGTTGATAACAAAGCAAACTAGCGTTACAAATTCAAAACGTTTATCACATGAACATTTGAACTCATTATGTTTAACAACAAGCGTCAACAAAAATCTTAAACTACGTTGTCTAACCACACTGTGAAACTAATTTAAGTGTCGTCTCTCATTAAGATAAAATCATTGTACATATGCATATGATTATATGTGATCGATAATGTGCACAGTTAGCTTTCATATTGTATATTGTTTAAATTACCCAACTGGGACATTCATTTTTGGGCAAGTACCGATTTTGCCTTTTGGGCAAGTAACACATGGGACGTGTTTCAGTTTTAAAATAATGTTTATACTTGTTTGTGCATTGAAATATTTTAACAATTATAGTTATTTATTATATAGGGAAGGGATCTATTCGGTTTTGGTTTTGAAAAAAAATTCTTTCATTTGTGCAGCTTAGACATGTGTTTGAAAACGCCACGTTGGATCCAGAGTCGAACTCATCACTTTCGATCACAACACTGTTTGTATCGGTAACAGTTCTAGAAAGATCTTCGTCACTTCGCTCGTGAGTTGCTTTTTTTGTTTCATTATTACTTTTAATACGGATTATCTAGCTATGTTGTAATGTTTGCAAAGCCTTTAACGAATTGTATCACTAATGTATTCTAATGCATGTGCCTTAAATTCAATTTGCTTTGTGGTAACCAAAGTGTACATTTAATATTTAAAAAAAAACATTCAATTATATAACAAGAGGAATCATTCATAATCAAAAGACCGCTAAAGTCGTAATGGGTTTGGTGATCTATACACATTTAACTAAGGGTTCGTAATATGCCCTTCGTTAAAAATATATAGCTAACATGATATTATGTTGACCTATAAAGATTGAGTAAAGGATTTGGTATGTGTCCTTTGTTAATAATGTATCCATGAGACGTCGCTGAATTTTTTGTAACCTTTAAATATTATAGTGCGTTCGGTGACCTCTACATGTTTACATATGGATTCAATGTCCGGATGGGAGATCCCATGGATACGTCACGACTTCAGGCGATGCTGGATCGCGGGATCAACCATGGCATGACCGTAGGGGCTGCGGAATTTAAAAATGTGACGATTTTCCAAGGTATACATTTCTCTGACTTATGTATGTAGCACACATAGTTGTACATGTACCAGGTTAAACATTTCGACTATGCATATAAAGAGGAAATAATAAATGCGTGTAGGGCAATTACGTAGTCCGCATGAAAAATAATTCCCACATATTACATTATAATAGCTTTTTAAAAAAATATTTTGTGTAAAACACTCTAAAAACGGTTATTATATTCTAGATAACATAATTGTCTCCATAAATGGATCATCAGGTGATGTACATTTTTGTAAGTCAGTTATCAGGCGTGTGTTTTTTACCATACATAATATATTACTTATTGTACAAAAAACAAGCCTGTATAACTAATGTTGTTGTTTATGCCTTTTTTTCCAGAGAAGGACAATATTCTTTGTCAGCAAACCAATAACGGAAACTGTGACCCTGGATCGTCATTTTGTACCCAGATAAACGGAAATACCAAGTGTGAATGCAAGAATGGGTTTCAAATACATCCGTATGACACGTTCTCTTGCTTAGGTAAATATGAGGCGATGTTACTTTGCAATGTGAATGCAATCTCCCAAAATGTTCCTTCGTAATAGTTAACGTATAGCAATGTTTGTGCATGCTCTTTGAACAATAATAGCAATACAACAACATTTTCTAAATGTTGTGGATTTCATTTAATAGTCAAGTAAAATGTATGTTTGTTATGGCCTCGTTACTTATTTCAGGTTCCACAACAGGTGCTCCTCCAACTAATGGTATGCATTTTATATATGTTGAATGTGTTGAATGTGTTTTCTACTTACGACTCGTGTGATTTCTAATTAAAATGTGAATGTAGAGCAAACACTTGTAACATGCAATCGTATTGAGATAATGGATACGAACTTAAATTTAAAATGTGTTCAGGAATTGTATTGTATGTGTTGACATTTTATTAATATAACATTGTATCTATCAATTTATCTGTCTATCTGTCTGTCTGTCTGTCTGTCTGTCTGTCTGTCTGTCTGTCTGTCTGTCTGTCTGTCTGTCTGTCTGTCTGTCTGTCTGTCTGTCTGTCTGTCTGTCTGTCTGTCTGTCTGTCTGTCTGTCTGTCTGTCTGTCTGTCTGTCTGTCCGTCCGTCCGTCCGTCCGTCCGTCCGTCCGTCCGTCCGTCCGTCCGTCCGTCTGTTTCTCCATCCATCCGTCCGTCCGTCCGTCCGTCCGCCCGCCCGCCCGCCCGCCCGCCCGCCCGCCCGTCCGTCCGTCCGTCCGCCCGCCCGCCCGCCCGCCCGCCCGCCCGCCCGCCCGCCCGCCCGCCCGCCCGCCCGCCCGCCCGCCCGCCCGCCCGCCCGCCCGCCCGCCCGCCCGCCCGCCCACCCGTCCACCCACCCACCCACCCATACCCACCTACCCACCCATACCCACCTACCCACCCATACCCACCACCCACCCATGGATTTCATGTTAATAATTACAAACTGTAAACCTGTACTAAAATGGGATGATTAATATTTATTAATGTTTATTCACAGACGCCGCCGGACAATCGCAAAAGCCTCTGAATTCAGGTACATGTTCATGTCCCAGAGCTATTATACATTTATTACATGGAGCAATTGCAAGTATTATGATAAAACACCAACACATTTGTGTTAGCCATTATCCGGCAAAAATACTTACATGTAGTCAAAATGATGTAATCATAACATTTTGACAGTAAAATAGTTTATGCATTTGAATAGTTTGTTTGATTCAGCATCTTAGTTAATGAATTGTTAAATTTTATATAAATTGTATAGTTGTTGTAAGCAAGACCAATGTTAATAAGCATGCATAGAACAGTAAATACAATATACAATACATTCTTTTAATTTACGTTATAGCCGAAACCATCGCATTTGGCAAACTAAGTTACAGTGTTGACACCATCATCCACATCAACATTTCCCGCTTCCAAAAGGACATACTTTTACAGGTAAGAAATTTTTTTAATTAAAATGAATTAGAATGTTCTTATAACAGTAGCAAAGTTAAATGATAAATTATAAGGATAACCAAATTTAGGGTTTTGCAATTTACAACACTAGAATCGCATGACCCTGGAACCTATCGCTTAGTGGAGGTCATTAAAAGACAAAAAGCAACCATTCTAACATCTAATAATGTAGACCCATTTAATATAGCTTCAGCTTTTAGATAAATCAAATGTGTTACTTTTGGAGCGTTGTTTGCAATATATATGATTGCTTATGTTTGTCTTCCTTAGAATCCGGGTATTAATACAGGCACGCTCTCAAGTGGGAATCCTTTGATGGACCTTCTGCGACAGCTCGGCTGCCTTGAAGGACAGACACAAAACAGAGTGTAAGTCCTAGTGTGTGCATGAATGTAGTACTTTTGCATTACAAGGTGCGTTGAAATAATATATTGTATAATATAACTTATTTCCATTGAATGATGGAAAAAATGGTCAATTTTATCGGTATGGTGAATACATACATTTGAGTCAGACCATATTTTTTTCAGTCCGACATCATTGTTTTTATTGAGACTAATTACATTGGTTATATTTTTTAAAAAGTCTTAAGATTGGTGCAGCAAACCGACTTTAAAGTCACACACAATGTGCTGCAAGTTGTGACAACCATTTAGATATTCATTAAAATTTTACAAACACATACAATTAACCATTACGACCTAAAAACTAGTTTACATATTCTTAAAACAAATGGTGTTTGACAAGTTTTAATTCTTCTGTATTGTTGATATTTTAAACACGACGAAACTGAGAGAAGTTCCTGTGTTTTAGTATTTTATCTAGCAGCTCGGTGGATATTTGGATTAAGACCGCGTCGGCAAGATTATTATTAAATAAACAAAGCTAATCTTTATAAACAGTTTAAATTTGACCATTGCCATCTTTAATGCTGCTTTAAAATTGACACACGTTAAGATAAAAACGGACGTTTAGGTTAATTATTGGAAAAAATAACAACATTTCGAATTGTAGACTAAAATAGTACCAGTGTGCTTCTTCGCTCCTGTGTTGATCGTTGGGCCAGTCCTTTTTTATTTTCTGGTTTACAACATTTTTTGGGAAACATGTCCACTGGCAGGTCGAAAAAAAAAAAAAAAAAAGGGTTCAAATCTTAACACAACGAACGATTTCCCATTAGCAATTTATAATTAATAACAATATCAACATTAAAACACACTATTATGTGAAGTTAGAATAAGACGTCAAACATGGTATAAACTGTTTTATTACACCAATGTTTTATATGCAGTTTAACCATTTGTATTTATGAATTTTACAGAGTAAATAAGTGTAATAGATGCATATATTTTAACGGCATCATTAAAATTGATTTTACCACAAAGTTGTATACTTGTATGGATTTACAAAATGTAAAGTGAGATGCCATTTTAAAAGAAGACGAGTTAACCTGTGCAGGACTGGAATCCACAACTGCCCGAACACAGACCTTGCAAAACGAGCTTAATCTAACCACACAGCGCAAATTTTGAAAATAATTGCTGTGAGGTCTCGAAAAACATATTAAATTTAACTATATCAAGAGAAAGTCCAAATAATATGACGTTAATTGTCTGGATTCTTATTAAGTCTTAATTCTTATTAAAAATGAGAAACCAGTTTTAACATATTTTTTTTTTAAATATTCAACTCTGTGTAAATGCTAAATCTTCATGTATATATGAACTTTATCAGATATAAACTGAACTGCTAGTGTGTGTTAAATTATTGCATTACAATTGTGACAGAAACAAAATACAAGGCAAATAAGAAATTCTCATTGTGTCGTGAAAATATATATCATCAACAAAATGCAACCATGACTTTCTCTTTTAAGTGTATACAAGACAAAGCTGTCTGTCCCCACATCCTCGTTTCGATGTGCCCGCAAGAAGATCTTGTTACTAATGATATTATTTGTTACAAATGCCACCTGAAAATGTACATCCAGTGCCTTCCACAGGATTTTTTTTGGCGTCCCCGTCCCGAGAGGGGTGGGTTAGGGAGGGGTATCCCCTCCGTACGTCAGTTTTTTTTGCGGCATGTGTCAAATGACGTTATCTGGTGCGTTTTAGCTATTAAATTTAAGGCTAAGATGTTTTCAATTTTTTGTACAAGTTTAAACGAAATGTAATAAACGAAACATCACCGTTTGAACGGCATACCTCTAGCATTTTAAAAGCAAAAGCATCATTGTTGTTGCAAAACTGAAAGTAATGATTTTTTCCGGATGTTTATGTCCAGTGCGCATCACATTCGCACAGTGACGTCATGTCCAAACCCACTATTCTCGTCGTACTCGAATCTTTAGGTTACACTCGATCTACTGATGGAGACTTTTTTATTCGATTAATTATGTTCATATGGGCATGTATTTAGTGTTTTAACACTGTTTTAATCGTTACAGCTGTTGAACATAGTACTGACTGGATAATTGGTGAATTGTAAAGATCTTGATTAAAATATATTTATATTATATACATGCTTTGTTCTTGCAAAAACGGCGGGAAATTTTCCTCGTGCACATCGTGCCTGCGCGTCAAATGTTAAAGACAAATGTCACTCTATTGTTAAAAACAGTGTTGATTTTCTCATGTTTCATTCTTTCCATGAATAACTGTACTTCTAATGGTAAAATTAACTGTCATCAAATGGACAAGTCATTTTAAGGGCCGTCTATGAAACATGTTGAACATTATTAGAAGTTTACAATATATAATAAATTCAACAATTTACGAACTAAAAATCACTTGCTAATTTTTTGTCCACCAATAAGTAAATTTGCATGGAAAAACCACGCCAATTTGTTTATAATTTACCTATTTTTTCTCCATTTGCTGTACCAATCTTTTTGTTAAATTATGGATACTAGTACAGATTTATGAGACGACCCTCAAACTTGAAACACTTCGCTGACCACAATAACGGGATTTCTCCCTGCAAAAATCATGCATGGGATTAGCATTCCTTTGACGGGAAACTAGGACACCCAATGTCTTTAAAGACCTGTATTTAATAAAGCGCATGATCGGTACACGCACGCTTTCCATGCGTGGAACGTGACGTCGTGTTTCAGCAGACATTTCGCACTCTTTTGTAGAAAACACGGGTTTTATATGGCATACATGTACATAAACAACGGCGGACGCCTTGCTTAAAAAAGTTGTCCGTGAAATTCCGGAACAATTTGTTGATCTCGATTGGCAATCATCGTGTGATACCGTCAAAAACAAAAAGCAGTTTCACGGAAGTAAACGGACTTACCGAGCAAATTATTATATTCGTACTCAAAATATTTCGAAAATTTGAACGTTTCGTCCCCCATCGGTAAAAAAAAAAATCGTATTTATAATTTTTTTTTTTTTCACTTTTGGAAAATTTATGTTCGCCGGTTTTGTAAACCGTAAAATCAAAAAGTCCTGGCCTTGCCTATTTTGGAATATTGCCTCATCGAAATCTTAAAAACAATAGTTGTATTATATGAATCAGTAAATTTTGATTGTGAATAATTCTTTACACAAAGTATTGAAGAAACTAAAAGAACTGTGCTTCTTTGTCTTTGAATATTTTCTGATCAAGCTATTATATCACAATTTATGTTAATATTATACGAGGACTTTTCTATATGTTCACGTACATTGTATACTTTTCCACTTGTAACAACGTAAAATTGTCATTATTGAATTTAATAAATTAATTAATTATATTATACAACGTTTTTATTCAGTTAAGCACGAGTTTAATATGAAATGTATACGTGTTGTAAGTGTAGGTACTAATATATTAACTGAATAGTTTTCAATCTCTGTAGATCATCCACTATCAACCAGAGTGGAAGAGAAGACAGACGTGACTCGAAAGGGATCTCATAGACGTTGTGCGAGTTATATGAGACCATTTGTGAATTATAAACACTAAACATAACTAAGAATGTTAAATGGTGTATAGCTGATGTTGAATACGAGTGTTGTATAATGTGCATATTTGTTAATAATAGCATTGGCTGTATATACTTATTTGTAATGACAAGTACATATTTTTTTCATGAATGTATGCGTAAGTAATTACTTATTTAATACATACCATGCTTCGGATTGGTATTATATTACTAGAAATATATAAACATATATTTACACATGGATATTGTCATACTGAAATGCCACTATAGATGTAATGAACTTTAATCAACTTCTTTTATCAGCAAAGCTTTTGTATCATTCATTTTTTTGCTTTATTTGATAATGGAGTGATTTGTATAACATACACATATAAGTATAATAAATGTACGTTAATTGACTGCAAACTCTGTGATGACTTTTCAAAGAGTGATTAGATTTAAATTTAAATTTAAATTTGAACTTGTGTCAGCATACCACACACTAAAGTATACAAGCGCAAAACATACTTCGACATTTGCGTATAATTTTGAATTAATCGATTATTTAAATGTTTCAAAGTTGCAATTTCATCAGCAATATGAATTATTGAGTTAAACTTTTAAATATGACAATTTGTTTTAAGTAAAATAAAATAGCAGCGAAAATACACAGCTTACAACCTGCAATCTACATTATATTAAGTATAATTAAGAGTTTTTAAGTTAATTATTCAAGAATACAATTCCTAAGTGAGGGCCTAACTTACTAAGTGCTAGACCCTCCCCATAACGTCATACTCAAAGCAAATCCTCACCATGCCTGTCAATCACTTTTCAAGATACATATTAATTTATGTCAAAATGGACTATTACACTTCGTAGGGGTGTAAAGCTATTGCTTACATGGTTTTGCTTTTCTTTACATGCTACCGGTGCTTTGAACGCATGTATTCTGATAAAGTACCAGATCTTTCTAAAACGAGGCGTATTTTAGGATGTGATTTCAATCAGACAGGTTTCCATGCTACCAGAAAGTTGTCTGAAATTATCATTTATTGCAATGGATCCATTTTCAGAAAATATCTCAAAGAGAAACCGTTTTGGTTTGGAAATGAAAAGCGATGTATTTGGATTTATTTATAACCGATAAAGATCTATATTTAAATAATATTCAGAATAGGAGAAGGAACTGTTGGATATCCGACCAAATATTTACAACACAAATGTAAGTTTCTTATTCGTACATTGTCAGTATCGAATTCTGTCTGCATACAGGCCTATTGTTAAAGTTTGTTTTCTAACATGTTCTTGACTTAAGGTATATATATATATAAATTGGTAAACGAATTGTTTCATTAGTTTCTTAAATGGTGATTTTTTAGATATTAATGTATACACATGTATAGTCATGTATAGGAGTGGCTAACCGCGCATGCGCAAGGCGTACTAGCCAGATAGCACGAACTCTTAGACTGTAAGAGGCTGCGGAGAATGTTCTTTATAACATTAATCGTTTGAATTTTCAAAAATGGAGACTTCTGATTGGCTAGTGAATTGGGGCAAACACTGATTCAATATATATCACACACGTATTACATGTACTATACAAATCATAATTAGCGAATGACAAAATGCAACAAATTCATTCCAAGTAAACTGCAATATCCTATGATATTTCAAATTATATGTTGTGTGTATACACACCACTCATGTTATCATTACATTGGCAAATTTTGTGACGCATTCACTTTAAAACGAAGTTTTGAGCAGCAAATGTTATTAGAACGCGGCTTAATTGAAGCGTGTGCATTTATTTCAACTATAATTATGTACTGCATAATTTATTGTAATGTCTGTTAGTTTTAAAGGGCTATAAGCAGATTGTATCATAATGTTATTAATTAGTTGAATTTATATTGGCATTGTTATTGGGCTGAAAACAGCCGTATTGGCCTGAAGCCGTTTTGCAATCATAATACACAATTATATTTAGAGTTTTTGTCTTTTGGATGGATTATGTAAATCAAATTTATATCAAAATGTGCATGGAATACATGCTTCGAATCGAACCGGTAAAATTAATCCCATTTCAATTTTCTAGAAGTAATAAGTACTCGGATACATTGGTAGTTTTGTCTGGAGAACAGCGTAGCAAAAATAAAGGTGTTTGATCTAGTAAAATGGATTTAGTCTTCGTTCAGTTTTAATAACATTTCAACGGAACTTTACATTCAGCGTTTTCTTCTTTGATTACTAATGAGTTTCTTTATTGGTTGTTCAAAGAACGTATATCCACGAAGAAATACTCGCTTAGAACAGCTGTTTTGAAATGGATTGAAAGGAAGATGTTGACAGAAGTTGTTTACCCCTGAATTGATTATGCCGTGAGCGGATTAACCACTCATTAAGGAAGCTGAGCTTCTTCTGAAGAAATTGGGACTACATCACTTGGGACTACATCACTGCCAAAAAAAAAGCATTTAATCATGACTTAAATTAAATGCTATTATATTCCATGTTGATTGGAGTTTAATGTAATTTAATTAAACCTTAAACTACCATGTTGAATGTACTTCAACCTGTTGTAAACTACATTATATATTTCGAGTTTAATATACCTCTATATCTGATGTATTCATTATTAATTTCAACATTTAAAACCTCAGAAACTTCCAGTAAACTGAAATAATACACCACTAAATCATCGTTATATACTATATATAATATACTAGCAAATCTACATTATCTCATAAAATTCTATAATAGCTCATTAATTTTAACTTTTTAGTATAGAACAACACAGATGCATAAGTTTGATAATGTATTTACTTTTTTAAAATTGACATGTTGGTTGACAGAAATAAAAGATTAAAACAAAAATAATTTCACAAATTAACACCTTGCTAGAAGAAAGAAACATAAATCTGTAGATGAAAATGCAAGCATCACATCCAAAGTTTATAGGGTGGACAAAACACATATTAAAGGGACTTATTAACAGATCTGCTTGTTTTTTTAGAAATGTGAAACATTTCATAATTGCAAAATGGCACGTATTTTCAAACATGACGGAAAAACAATACATATGATTTATAGTTATGTTTATATCATTTGGTAATAATTCATTAACAAACTATGTCCTGCATATTTCAGTCAGGTTTGTATTTGACTTCTTTATATATAATGTATCTTTATTTTTGGAATCTGTGGCAAAAAATGGAAAGTTGTCATTCTGCTATAAATATGTAGAATATGTAGATATTACTAATTTGTTTGAGTTATAATTATATACGTATTGCTAATAACATTCCGTGAGGAGATCAAATACAAAAGCTATATGATATACACCAAAGCGACAATCAGCATGATGACTATGAATCCCTGTTGTCTTTTCTGTTCAATCATCATAAATTATGATGCAGTTCCTTTTGTTTATTCCTTATTCCTATGTGTGCAGGTTATTGCTGAAAATACACAATTTACAAAGAATTCTTTAAAATCGAAATATACCTAAAAATTGCACTCTAATTCCTTAATTAAGTATCGAATTTACTGAATTTAATAAGCATAATTAACTTTTGACAAAGTGCACTTGTCAGTGGATAGAAACGATCATGGTACGAATCTTGGTACGAACACTATTTAAACGTGACCTGTTTTTAATAATCCAAAATAACAACATATACGACTAGGAAATACATCGGTAAACAAAAAAAAGTACTGACCTACCAACGGCATGCTGGGAACACTCAAAATACTGTCTGTTTTCGATTGGCGATTTGAATCTCTGCTGAAGTAAGTACGACCGAACATGTATGTATAGTATCGAAAAGAGGAAAATCAAGGCGACACGACACGTAAATGGTTCAAGCTCAGAAATATTGGCGAATCTTAAATGTTAGCATATCATTGTTACAGAATGCGTCACCAAATGTGATTTAACGCAATAAAATGGTTAAAGATAAAATAAATGTAAATATTGTATATTCCTCGTCATCACTCAGGGTCGCATACACCTGAATTTATCTGTGTATACCTATATTAATACATTACTGAGTGACAAATAATAAATACGGTTTTATATTCACTTTCAATCTTGCGAGACATATCGGAATAGCAATTTAAGAATTTGCATGATGACAGTTTGTTCTCAATCATTTTTAATCAATTTTAAAGGGTTGATTCTAAGGCCAAAATTTCTTTACAAATACATTAAATTTCAATTTTGATTGCTGTAGCCATTGCTCGGTAAGTTTGTAAAATACATGTATACACAATGTTGCATTTTATTTTGATATTTATGTACACGTTTGCTGTCAAATTTAGCACAACGTACTTTACGGTACATTTCACTTATTACCAGTGCTTTTATTTTTCATACAGTACACACATAATTAGATGCATCGTAAACAATAAAGCATGCGAATAAGGTTCAGTGAACGTTTAAGCTTTCTTGGCTATTTTAATAAAATATATTTTGAAAGATTTTGAGCATCTTTTATCAATTGCGTAATGACGCATGTTTTCTTTTATATCTTAAGAAGACAACTAATCTTCCAAAATAAACAAGGCAATTTGAATTTGTTTTGATTACGAGTATAGTGCAGACAAGTGCTATTAGATTATGTTTGTCTTGACGAAACAACACTATTAAGTAGGATCTAAAAGATAACTTGACAATTACCAGTTTGGTAAGATAAATAACCACTTCCCACAGGTTAGGTTCCTAATATTAGCTTGCTGAATAGCTCTTCAGTCAATACTTATTGATAATGTGGTAAAACTGAACACGACAATTAAAGGCCTTATAGTTTAATGAATGGGTTTTCACTAATACAAATCCTGGCGGTACACGTTGCGAATACGTTCAACAGTTCAAACGTGTGTACTCGTATTGTACAAATACTTGATCAGGTGGGATAGTGTCGTTGCGAACTGGAATGCGGTCAATCCTATGCTGATGTCTGCACAGTTTACAAACGTTTCTTGTAGAACACAGCCTATGCACATCTGTCCGCTTTCGCTCACACCTTCGTTGTTCCCTGAAATAAAACATGAATATCAATTGATATCTGACACGAAAAGTAGACACTGCAAATTAATAAGAAAAAACGTGTTTTCTTTTGTCACACAATATATACCGATATACTAATGCTTTTTTCAGTTGTGAACAAAAATGCAAGTTTAACTAATGTACACATCTTGGACATTTTACACGCATTCTGAAGAAACAACAATTTTATAATTGTTTTCGTATTTGTTGGGCCCTTTTCATGTACGTCATTTATTCGTATGCATTGTTATTATCCTGTATACCGTTTGCGCTTGCATTTTCTAAAGTCAGAAAATCACATATTGTTAGAACACTATTACTATTGTCATTTATTTCGAAAACTCTAACTCTGAGTTTCTTTTGTAAAGTTTTCTTATTCATTTTGTGTTGTTTTGTTGTGTCATTATGCAGTAAATTATGCTTGATTTATTAAAATTAAAATTATTATCTGTATTTTTTAGAATACCATTAACACTTCTGAAAGAAATCACTATTGCAGTAGACATGGTCGCTTTAAAAAGTAGTGACGTTCGATGACGCCAGTATCGTAGGGGCCACCTCGGTCGTTTTCAAAGGGCCGTTATAGGGGTCACCACAAAGACCGCATTTCCCGCCGTTTTCAGTGAACAGCTGCAAATAATTACAAAACGGTGTTACCTATTGTTAGTTCACGCACATCAACCGACACCATTCATATTAGCAAAGAGGGAAATGTAGTACTGGGCCCAGTTGCTCCAAACTTTAACGGACAATTAAGCTAACAGCCGTTAACTTTTGGATGAGGTTTTTGATGTAAATTAAATGTTAAATTTTTAAAAACATTGATATGCTAAAATAATTCTCAAATGCTCCATAAGCAAGATGTTTGTAATACAAGTTGTATTTACATCTAAAGTTAACAGGCCGTTTGCTTAACTGGGCGTTAAAGTTTTGAGCAACTGGGCCCAGGTCAAAGTATCGTTGTTAAACAACCCAATGCAAAAGGCAAAATTTAGTCCTGACTCTGAGTTAAATGGTGTTCTTATAACTATTACATAACATAACAATAGCAAAAATATGTGTCAACTGATGTTAGAATCGAAACACGTTTCGCATTATCGTAGTTTATCGGCAAATAAGCAACTCTCTGTCGTTCTGATGCGTGGCTAGTAAACCATTCGGGGCAACGCTCTCCGATAAACAACGATAAATCGAAAATTATTTCATATACAACGATTTGTCATAAAATGTGTAACATTGAAGCACTTCGCGTCTGCAATACATTTTTTTGCCCACGTGGTTTAATTTGTTAGCATCTGAACTTATGTTCAAGCTATAACGTATATTTATTATTTCTTAAATGGTAGACAATACACTGTTCTTGTTGTTGTCCGGTTAATCTTCTGTTTCACACTGGTGGCTAGTTTTTGAAAACTAATATGTATTCATTTTGTCACATGCACAATTAAAAACATCGGCATGAGTCCATTCATCATTACGTTCTAAACATTAATACAAATGCAATTTGATTATCAAAATAATCAACTATACGTGGCATAACCAAAACACTCGGTAAACATGGTTAATGCGTTACAGACACACCCTTAAATGAAAGAAAATAATAAAATATCGGAAACAAGTTTTAAGAACAAATTTGACAAGTTTGAAGACTATTATTACTCCAACATGTAGGATCTGTTCAGTATATGCAAGTTTCTGTTACATATTATCTTGGATTTATTTACGGACAAACAAGCATGCTACCATGTGAATACATGCTGTTGTGTTAAACAGACATAATGACAAATACAAATGCCACGTACCAATTTCACGACAACGATACTACTCATTATAGTTACTAAACTGCTGTTTTACCACATTTCACACAAGTATATTGAGGGTTAAGTACTTATATGATAGGCTAAGAGCGACTACATGACCAACAAGATAACATTAGACAGGTTTGTGTCATGATGGTGAAATATCGACTGGAGAATCAGTCATACATTTATATCTGTATGAATGCACAACGCAGCTATCCAATATGGTGTGGTGCTGTTCGTTTGATGTTGTGTATGTCTAGTTAATAGATTGACATATTGATATATTGGTTAAGATTTCGGATTGTATAATTAGTATTCTAACATGATACTGGGTACATTTTCTATAGATCAAGAACAAAACTATCGTTGTTAAACTATGCAATAAACAACGAAAAAGAAAGTCCCGATTGCGGGCACATCATAGTACAATGTAGTCCTCATTTAATTTAATGATTACAATTGCAAACAATATTTGTCAAATCATGTTATAATCGAAACAATGTTTGCATTGTCTTTGTTTATAGGCCAATAAACAACTATTTGTCAATCTGAAGCGTGACTGTGAAACAACTCGGGCTAACGCCCTCGGCGTTTAGTGCCTACCATCAGAACTCGCTGTTTATTGGCCGATAAACAACGATACATGGACAATTATTTCTTAAATCTTTCAGTGTGCATCTTTGTTTATTACAGGTGAAAGTTATAGCGACGATGATAGTATTCATACATATAGAAATAGTCATGTAATAATAGTACAACTAACGTTACATTTATTATATATTACAACTGGTATGACACCCGTGCGTTGGCAATTGTATATTGTATCATGTGTGTTTAGTATTAAATGTGTTTTGCCATAAAACATGTAATTTAACATCGATTTTGATATCGTATCCATTCATAAAACATATCGCATATTTGCGTGTCGTGTTGTGTCTGCTCTTATACATTTATAAACCGTATAAGTTCAATGTCCACACAATTTTTAAAGTCAGGTAGCATTGGTTTCACACAGTATTTCACATAATGTATCGTAAATTTAAACAAAATAGCATAATACAAGATCACTTACCTTACATCCTCCACAGTACAGAGAGTTCCAATCGATATTCACCCAGGCATCAAACCCGCACATTTAGGCCACACTGCGCATCGGGGGCTCTAACATTCCACCGTGACCGTTCACCCCAACCACGAATGCGATAATTATCGCTATGCACAAGACAATGACGAGCAATGGCTTTG
The DNA here is from genome assembly GCA_027627225.1 of Congeria kusceri. NCBI lineage: Eukaryota > Metazoa > Mollusca > Bivalvia > Myida > Dreissenidae > Congeria > Congeria kusceri. The sequence goes on along the minus strand of CM051026.1, from coordinate 30,791,204 downwards.
AACTCATGATGTTGTTAATTCTGTTGTTCACATTTTACGGATGTTGAAAATATGCAGTAACACATGGATTTATCAACATTTTTTCGCGTATCTTTTCTTATTCGATTATTTTTGGTTACTGTTTTAGTTTATCCTACAAAGTATAAATATAATATCCCAATACAACACTTGTATTTTAACCTATACAACTTTAGGCTCGGCTTTGAGCCTTTGTACAAGTCACAGTTATATCTCTCTTTTTTTGTTGTAGCTTTTACTCGTGTAGTCTCTGTTGTACGTAGATCTGTTGTTTCTGTGTTTGTTGTCTTTTGCTTGATGTCGTCGTTGTTGTTCTTGTTGTTGCTGTTCTTGATGTTGCTGCTGCTGTTCTTGCTGCGGGTTGTCGTGTAGTTGCGGTTTTAATAGTACACTCCGATGATGTTTTTTTTTTTATCGAAGAACTGAAAAAAGAAAGAGGTGCATGAAATGTATTTAAATTAAATGTTATCTTAAATTCCAGTGGACAGTTCTGTCATATTATTAGTATTAATATTACCGAACAGCAAACACGCGACAAATGGCACTAGACATGTTTCCTGTCCAAGACAACTATACTTTATAGATTGCAAACCCATCGTTTTATACCAGCGAACGTAGAAGGAATACGATTTCAGTCGCACTTGATTTCGTCCGCTTATCGAAGCAAATATTTCGTCTAGGCAGTAAGACAATCGGTATACTTTAGGCAATACATATCAGTGTTATTGTTTCTTCCTATATCATCTATATATATATATCTCAGTGTACTATAGACGCACTAAATTAATTTAGATATCCTCATCACTGGTACGTATAACGCGACCGTTTTCAGCCAATTGTTTCGAATTTTCACTTGTGTAAGCATCGCTTTCAGATCATCGCTTTCAGATGGTTTGTTTTTCGATTATATAGACGGCTAGAATAGTGCTTATTACAAGACTGTGGTGTTCCGCTGGTTTGTATTGCTCAAGTTGATTGTGTAACGCTGTATTCCAACAGCTCGCAGTGCGATCGTTACACAACTTAAACAATCAACGAGAGCGAAATAACTCACCTGAACGTCACAGTCACCACAGTCTAAACATCTACAAAAATGCTACGAAACAAACAAAATAATAACAAAACAGTACTGTAAAGAACGAGCACGAATACATGTCATGTAGATCAATGACGTCATAAAATTAACGTGACCATGTTGTAACGGCGCCGTCGTGTCCATACAAAAGAACGGAGTATATTCTTAACGTACTTCAAAGGAGTCCGGGTTTGCCAGCCGTTGGATACGGAAAAATATTTCACAGTGTGTATATTATACAGAAAATATACCAGTATTAGTCAGAATATCTATATCTAGATATATAATAAATATAAAAAAAAAACAACATTATGCAAACCGTGTTATACAAGGATTCTGCAATAACATAAACAATGAAAACAAACGTGCATAGCAGTAACAAAACTTTAACATGTTATAGACCCTCTATATTAACAACATATGTAATTAGTAAGTTATGGACTTATTAAACAACGAAATACACCATTACGATACTTCTGTGCAGTTTAAGAAGCGGTACAATAATAAATGTCCTTATTCGGTAGATAAATACGAAAGTAAAATAGTAATTAAACAACATACAAATAAATAAAGTAAATGGACGGATAAAAGTATGTTTAATCTTCAATGTTTTAAGTTCATTTGTATATATACTAAATCGAACTAATTCTTAAGTACTCTCACATTTGAGCGCATGAGGGAGCATGTAATTAACACTCTAACGTAAGACTGGCACTATTAAATTACTAGCGTTACGGTTTTACGTTAGTAATAAGCGCAGACGAAAAACTAGCACGACTTTCGTCTCATTAGCCTATGAAATGGTTTGTTGTGGGGAGCTACTGTGTTGACGGGATTGTTCTAAGAAGTATTTGTCAAATTAAAAAGAAATATTGTTATCATGATATCATAACATGTGTATTGCCAAATTAAAGCCCCCAAAACATAGTCAGCATTATCGTCATCATCATCATCATCATCATCATCAACAACATCAACATCATCAACATCATCAGCATCAGTATCATCATCATAAACATCATCGTCGACTTAGTCGTAATCATCTGCATCAGTATCATCATCAGCAACAGCAACATCAGCTTCATAATCACCATCATCATTATCTGCATCATTAGCATTCTGCTTCAACATCATCATCATCATCGCCTTTATCATCATCAACTTTTTCATTATCATCATTTTCATCATCAGCATCATTGTCGTCATCTTCAATACCATCATTATACAAAAAGCAACGTCATTTTATAGCGACAATGCTAGAAGTGGCCATGAGCATGTGTATCGTAATATGCAGAATACTGTAATAACAAATGCAGAGAAAGGCTTTCTTTATATATCGATGTATTATACTAACCGCCTCCCGTTAAAACTAATATTATAATCAAAGTTTGTTTAGAAATAGACATATATCGTGTCTCGGTGTAAACCCTTTATTAAAGTGATTAAATAGTCATCTGGCGTTTAATGTGATGATTCCGTCATCATTTACATGAATTGTATAACCTTAAATACACAATTACCGTCAAATTCACACTAAATTTGCTAACTCTCTATGTAAACACATTTATTTTCAAATAATATGTAATCATATTTAGAAACAAATAGGTAAAGAAAGATTATATAAATATTAAACTATAAGAACCATGCAAAATCTGCAAACAAATAAATATTTCCTAATTACCAATTTTATTGTAATAATAGCAATCAATCGACCGATTTCAAATTGACGTCGCATTCAAATATTAATCGCTACACTGACGTAAACAAAATGTAAATGAACTCAGAAAAGCAATGAAAATCGAATCGAACGAAGAAAATAGACAAACCGAATTGATGCATGTAAATGTCAAATAGTTCAATTGGTGATTCAATACATACGCGTTCAGTTGATTGTAGATTGATGGATACAAACATGAACGATATAGTAACTATGTGTTATTGTAGTAAAGACATTTTTACTAGACACACTTTATAAATCATCATTATCATGGTCATTATCATCTTCAACACGATCATCATCACATTTGTCGTCGTCCTCATCGTCATCAACTCTTCGCCGTGATAATCATAGTCGGTTCACCACCACCATCAGCAGCAACATCTGAAAAACTAACATCGCGTTATTAACCTATTTTTGCGCCATGTACATTTACATCGTTTTATTCATCTTATAATCAATATTTCCCAAATTGCCATCAGTAGCAGAAGCAATACAATCAGTAACACCTTTATCGTCATAATTATACATATGATAATTATCATCATAAGCAACATCATCGTCATCGGCAGCAGAAGCAGCTGCATTAGCATTACCGCTTCCACTAGCAGTAGTATTCTAATAAATATTTTGCATCATGTTGTTTTTCTATTCATCATCATCTTCTTCTTCGCCAGCATCATTAGCAGATGCAACAGCAACACAATTTTCACAATCATCGTCATTATCCTCACCATCGCCACCATCACCGCCATCATCATCACCATTATGGTCATTATCATCATTTTACTTGTTACTTTGTCGTTAATCTTAGTACCTTAAATTCTGGCATATCAATCGGAATTCTCCCCAAACCGTTCGCAGTAACATCGTTTTTTATTTGTTTTTGTTTGGTCTGTCAGTTTATGGTTGTGACCGATGCTTTGCTGTGATGCTGGCGATTATATTTGTGGTATGTGTTCAGAAGTTGTGGTAGTCCAAATGAACCTTGTGTCATCTAATGTGGTATAACAAGTGATTTCCCTGACGTAAGTAAGATTTCCAGATCTGTTAACGCCAAAGCCAAATGACGTTTAGGTGAAACCACGTGCAAAACTTGTTGATAATTCAGATCACATCCAGTTCAAATCAATCGGATATCAATCCTTCTTAGACAATACTAGAATGCCAGTAAGAGTGGAATACATTGTTGTACTTGTAAATAAATCAAAATCAAAAGAAAACCGCGAAAACTATTACCATAGGTAAGTTAGTTTTCTCGCACACCAGTGTTTTGTTATCTTTGTACATGTAAAACACGGGCAAATCTACAGGTCATTGTCGCACTCTATATGAAGACTTTAACGCGAAATGTTGACCAACAAACCCTTACTATTTCATTACCAAATCTAATACTGATTTCGCATTTGTGCTAAACAATATAGGTACACAAGAATATGTGCTTTTTATAAACTTTTCATCAGAGTAAATCTCCAATACAGAGACACATCAAATTATTTGTGCTAAACAATAGGTACACAATAATATGTGCTTTATATAACATTTTCATCAGAGTAAATCTCCAATACACAGACACATCAAATTTTAGCACCAAACAAATTGTTGTAAGCATTATGCTCTTCATTATTTTTATTAAAGTGTCCTTAATTATGTGGATCGACATCCAGCAACATCCATCATGATTTATCTGAATTTTATGCTTGGCAATAACAACAATTTGGCAATTGAGACGTACGAAATTATATACAAGATCCCTTAGTAATTTCACAGGTTTCGTGCATATAATATAGACATTCAATCCGTAACAGGAAATGTCACTCGGGGTCATCATCTGCAACATTAATAAATCAATATCATAACTGAAGATAAAATTAGATGTGCTATGTTGTATGCATTAATTAATTTATTGCGACCTCGTGGTAGCTCTTGATGATGATGCACTAAATGTATTCACTTCTGTAAGATAGTCTTTATGTTGGTTTTGCATTAATTTAGCGGCGTTTTCTATTTTAAACAACTTGTATTGTAAGCGTTAATGAGTATCATTGCTTACAACTTTATTTGTTTGTATCGAATGTTGTTGTTTTAGAAGCCCTTACGCATATGTGTGCTAAGAGTTTTGTTTTCTGCTGATGTTCATGTTGTTATTATTGTTGTTCACGTGTATATTGTTTACTGTAACAAATAGTGGCCGTTGTATTGTTTGATAATATTTTTCCTACTAGATATATTACTACTACTACTACTTCTACTACCACAACAACAACAACAACTACTACTACTACTATTGTTGCTACAACAACTACTACTACTAGAACCACCACCACCACCACAACCACCACCACCACCACACCAATAATACAAAAAATAATATGATGATGATAATAATAATAATAATAATAATAATAATAATAATAAATAATAATGCATTTGGACATCTGTTACGTTTTGATTGTGGTGGTTGAAATGAGCTACGTGACATCTAAGGAGGTATGACTGAAAGCGCGTGCCCTTCTGCCCAGACGTAGCTTAGGTTTCTAAGGGCTCTCGACGCCGAAGCCGAATGACGTGAATGTGAAACCTCTTCAAAACTCGGAGATGCTACAGATTAGATACACATGTGAAATCGAATCAGCATTAATATGTTCTTGACAATTTTAGAGAGTTAGTATGAGTGCGTAGCGATACAGGTAAGTACATGAAAGCCATAGCGGTACAGGTAAGTACACGACGCGAACCGCAAAAGCTATAAACAAAGGTAGTTATTTATCATTGTAAGTAAAACAAAGTTTCTGATGCATATGTTCATGTTAAGCACGGGTTAATCAACCTGACACGGCGACCTGTATATGCATAGTTTTACGTGTCATATGTTAAAATAAAATAATTGAATATTGCATTTGCAAACCGTGTCATAAATATTGATACACAATACTCAATGGTACAGTTACAACTGCGTATTCCTTAGGCTACCTTAATCTCTTCCACACGGGCGGGATCCAAAAGCTAACCAAATCAAACTCTTTCTTATAAGCGTGATGCAATTACTAATTTTAAATGCCCATAAAGATATGCGTGTACATCCATCAACATCAAGTATGATTAAACTTAAATTATATTATATATTTATGCATGAAAACGTTCGATTAATACAAGATCCACTATAAATGTCACAGGTTTAGTGCATAATATATAGCTATGCACACTGTGTATAGAAGCAAATTCCTTTTAAACATTGTGAGGTATATATATAGCACTCTAATTACACTTTATAATTCAGAACAATAACTTTTAATATCCTGTAAAACATTGTGAGTTTTATTTATAGCCCTCTAGTTCAACTTCATAATTCAGTAAAAAAGCTACAAAACTAATTTAATATGAGAACGTTTAAAATGCGAACGTAATTGCGCAAGGTTATTTTTAACACGCATTCAACATGGATAAATTAGTTCGTGGCATATAGATGTTCTGGTTAAATAATGCTGTGTTTTCATTTAACTATCGTATCAGTGAGAGTGAGGTGAAGTGCGCATGCGCATTTAAAATTTCATTATTTACTGCAGTCTGCTGCTAGAATTTTCAGCAACAACACAACCGCTAGAGAAATATTCACAATCGTCAACAATGGTAAGTTGGATATATATATAATAAGACTTGGGTGCAAATATTCATGAACATGTAGTGTAGTTAGTAGTATGTCTATCTATTTTTTAGCATTGTATTTTACATTGATTCTGTATTAAAGATCAGGGGTGAGTTGTTCAAAGCTTTATCAGCCAAGTAAGATAACAACTGTTAAATTTTGGATAAAGTAATTTATGTATATTAAACATAACATCATAACTGTGAGTTTATACTACAAAAAGTTATGTTGGAATGATATTAAAATGTTTTATAAACGAGTCGCTCCTAATATTAATATTATTTACATCTAAAGTTAACAGCCTGTTAGCCTAACTAGCCGTTAAGTTTTGAGCAACTGCGCTTTGTCTGTTAAACCATTTTATGCATAATTGTATGTATTTTCTTCAACCATCTGTGAACTGTTTATTTGTTATTCATTTAATATTAATGTATGCTCCATGATAGATGTTAGTTATTTGTGTCTAATAAACTTGTGTGCCTGATCAAGGCAAATTATGATGCTTGCATTTGATAACTAGTAGACCTGAAGACGACCGCGTTTGATCACTTTTTATCGTATTTCACAAATACTTAGTATTCGACCCTACTATGTATACGACAAATACGACCGTCTTTGATCACTGCATTATTAATATGTACATCTACATACGACTCTCTTTTATTACAATATTAATACGTACAACTATATTCGACCCTGTTTCGTTAGTGCATTATTACGTACAACTTAATATGATCATATTTGATTATTGAATTTAGAATTAAGTACATCTGAATAAGACTACATTTGATTATCGCATTTAGTTTTTGTACAACAAAAAACGACCATATTCGATTGTATTGCACCGAGTAAGGCATACAACTACACGAATAAATATATGACTATAGTATATGTTGTTGGTGACTTCTCTACATAATTATATCGTTTTACAGTAATATTTTATAATTTGAAATAGGTGCTGAATAATGATAGATTTCAGTACTACTAGTAGTTTGAACAGTTTCTTAAAATAATATTGTCAGAATGTATATACCTGGATCACTCATTTGGCAAGTAATGAAAGCTGTCGTCAGTATATTCATTAAGATGTAGCTTTTGTGCTTACATAAACTTATGCAAAGTAACGTGATTGAATATCTTTTGCTTGAATACAGTGGTATTTTAATTTATAGACACAAACTAATTAGCATCAGGTATTCCTCAAAAAAGTAAAATGTACTTGCACAAGTAATATGCAAACGACTTTGCGTTCTAAAATAGCTGCAACAAGCTGTGTTCTTCAGACCAGTGGTGAACAAGTGGTGAACTTGATCCGAAGGTTTTTACGCTATCTACCACAAGAGTGTAGGTCTTAAAAGTTATTTTGAAAATAAAGAGCATCTGATACCTGTTTGTATCCACTACATCGTTGCTCAGAACAGTGCTGTTCTGATGCTCTTGTTACCGTTCATTGATACTGTAGATCAAGTATATCGTGGCATGTCGGTGTCTTGATAGGCATTTGTGAAACTGCAACTACATTGCAAACGCCATCCGACTAATCACATGCCAAAAAAGTGATACATTTTGGACATCGCCTCGGATTAGACTGTATATATGTTTCAGTATTTGTGTTTATTTGTTTTCTTTGATCAACATTCACATTAGCAAGTACATAATTCAAACGTCATTGATTGTATACTCTTTTGCATTGCTCATTTCTATAATGCAAGAACATTACATTTGCTGAAGGGGATCACTTTTTCATAGACATAGTCCCTTTAATGTTTTCATGCATTCATTTATTTCAAAGATAATAAGTCCGTCATTGTGACGGAAACCCTAACAACAAGAACATAACACTGGGTTTCAATTTAATACAGTAAAACAACGTAGCAATACAAAATGAACATATAGAAAACATGTATGAATGTCAAACTTCCAGCAAAATGTTATAGTATACAAACTAGAATGTCAGCGTACACATTGCCAGTGCATGTTGTTGATATTTAAATACTATGCGTATCAGTCATTATTTCCCATTATTGGAAACTGAAATTGATTTAACGGACTTTATTATAGGGTACAAGCACATTGGACTGCGAGTTTTCTCCTGCTGTCGCAACTGGAGATTCGCTTTGGTTATGTTTAAAGTATAGTCAAATATGAAATACAGAATATGTTGTGTTACATACTTTCTTAAACATACTACTTTGTGTTAAGCATCTGTTGTTAGAAATGCATTCATATACTTTATATTTAACTCGACCGCTGCTTCAAATCAAAAACATGCACTTCGATCTCTGTAAAAAGCTTTGAAATGATTAAAATGATATAAACCAATTCGGAAGCATGTCTAGATCAAATTATTAGTCAATTATAACAATACAAAAACGCAAACAGTTAACATAGTAAGACACATAACGATACGAACGTTTAAGATACTCTAATATATTTTCAAAGATCTGTAAATTGGTTCTGTAGCAAATACATACACAACATGATAGCATTTAACATTTTGCCTTCCGTACAAGCTACCATTATAATCGTGTGCCTGACTTTGTTGATACCTTCGGCTTAGAACCAACGATGTACATGTACAGAAAATAAAACGGAAAATATACAAACTGTTATACAGTTTTTTAGGGCATGGAACACTAGGCTTTTGTCAATTTACTTTACTTCTGAATACATATTTGAACGTTTTTACGAGACACACGTTTATGAAGTATTGACCGCTTTAATACGAATTAAATGGAGTTCAATTTTTTGAAATAATGCGTGCAAATCCATTAATTATCACTTAATCGGATACAATTGACTTAAACAATGTGGTATAAACATTCATAGATACAGAAATAATTAGCATCGGGTATTTCCCCAATATCATGTTTTTAATAGTTTCAGTTTCAATTTCAGTGTTATCATACACTTTTTACAAAATACGTGTGATAAAGAGGTAAAGAACGAAGAATCCAGCATGTATTACAATACGCGATGTGTATAGTGGCACACATACAAACATATCTTCCAGGCTGTACATTCGACATAAACTAATAAATAAAGTATATAGGTATCTATAGAGTTAAAAGTTATTGAATAATGAATAATATGCTAATGCATATGTGCTTTATAGTTGCAATCGGTGTTATGCGTTCTGGGCACTATGATATAAAGGTAAGAAAGGTTATCTGCTACAAAGTTGTATTAAATCAATTCTGGTTGATATAAGGACACGTATGAAACATCATTTAAACAAAACGCTCTCAATTCATGTAGAGCATCCCAGAGCCCTTAATTTAAGTCAAGTGCCCGATCACAAAAACGGCAAGATTAGTTATACAGAAACCAGGTCGAACGCAAATGCACACATATAAAACTGGGTTATGTCCTTGCATTAGATAATGGTAGCATTCAATTATGTAGTCCAACTTGAGCCAACTAGCTCATGTGAACAGTTATACGTTACATATAGATGCTCATTGATTGTATTATATATATTTGTGTATGTTTAATACAGATGAGTACATTTAGCTCCACGCAGAACTGCATGTGTATGTGTATGTCAATTTTTTTAGTATACGTTGTAGTTTACTAATGTAAATACGCTATGAATTTTTATTTGAAATAGTATCTGACCATTTAATAAAAGAAAGGTAATGCCCCTATCAATATTTCCCCCTGGGGAAGGAGCGGCACGATGACCTAGAGGAATTTGACAAATTCTATTCATGGAGATTTTATTCCCAACCTAGAACCAGGCATTTTTGTCTAAATCCCGACAGTGGAAGACACCCGCGGTACCCAATATTACCGGGATCTAAAATCCAACCAAAGTCTATTTCCCGGGACCGGACTTCTTTGGCGTGTACAATTCTCGCCTGTCGGAAATCGATTTCAGTCTATAGTCCCGTAAATTCCCACCGCTTCCCCCCATATGGGCACATATTGATTGGTTCATTATACTTAGAACATAAACTTTAGTTTGTTTATATGGATGTCTGTATAAAATGTGTTGTGCCTGTAATTCTCTCATCACGCGTGTCTAAAATTGGTTACTTACCCCAAATAAGCATATCTATCCGTTAATGCGTATGTGAATACAAAATCACATACCCGAATACTTTAATACTGTAGTACTTATAATGATTTATAGACACAGACACACATCCGTAAACATCGGGTATTCAACCAGTTAAACTTGACATTTCGTAAAATTTCTGAAAATATTAATGCATTGTATGCATTGTGGACTGGCACGTGCGTAACACACATAATAAGGGAGATCATGATGCACTCATAATAAGGGAGATCATGATACACACATAATAAGGGAGATCATGATACACGCATAATAAGGGAGATCATGATACACACATAATAAGGGAGATCATGATACACACATAATAAGGGAGATCATGATACACACATAATAAGGGAGATCATGATACACACATAATAAGGAAGATCATGATACACACATAATAAGGGAGATCATGATACACACATAATAAGGGAGATCATGATACGCACATAATAAGGGAGATCATGATACACACATAATAAGGGAAATCATGATACACACATAATAAGGGAGATTATGATACACACATAATAAGGGAGATCATGATTGTGTTGGTTTGAATATCTGTATAAGTTGTATATGCAACTAAATGTTTACACGTACTAAAAGTAAGATTTCGTGAAAGTTACTGTAGGATTTGCAATTGGCAATTAATGCAAAATATCGATCAATGACAACTGTTTGTTGTACAAATCTATAATATAACGATGTAATTCATGCAGTTTGTCATATAAGCCCCCCCAAAATAACTCACAACGACGGTTGCTAGATGCAGACATCCAAACAGGAAAACTTTGTGTAAAACATGCATTCGTTGTTTCCATAAATAATTCTGGCCATTTAACCGATACGTGTTTGATCCACGCCATGTCCCAGTGTCGTGAATCATTTGTTTTCCCATGTTATTATGCAAGCACATGCATCCACCCTGGTAAGCTCATTAAGTTAGCCGGGGTTGAGCTCGATAACTTTGCCTGGTTTTATCAGTGACACTTCATTGACGACTGTTCGGCCAACCTATTAAATTGTATCCAGACGCAACTGTTTAAATGCATCTAATACTAAAGAAATAAAGCATGTGATCGTAAGGTTTAACATCACTTATATAAAGCATATATGAAACGCACTGCGAATTACCGTGGGGAATTACCTAACTAACCACTTTTGCAAATTATCTACGCATTATGATATGCCGACAGTCGATAGAAGGTCATATTTTGATACCATTTTAGCCAACTACATATACACAAAGGCTCTATGTCGTAAACGTAAAACGGTAATACAATGCATTCAGCCGTCGGACATATATAAAAAAGCACTTCCCGATTAATACATTATTGCTGCGTATTCGCTATGTCGTTAGGTGTTGATACACCATTAATTCATCCCTAACTGTCATTTTCGAATAATTATATTATTTACCCAATATTACAGTTTTCTACACTTTGTAAAGAACGAAACACCGCGAGGAAGCTCATTGATTGCGCTAATCATAACCGTTTGGTAATCCACACAGTTTACAACTGTATGGGCACCGATGGTGTGTTCATGTTAACTAATGATATATTTATCAGGACTGATATAATACATCAAGTCTGTTGTTTATGGCAACTGATCTTACTGAAGACAATGCCATGGCTGATGAATTAATTAACATACAAAACGCCGAAAACATGAGTCAAAACACATAATAAGTTATTGTCACCCACCATTAATGATTGGCGCCAAACCTAGCAGATAATACGACGTACATGTAGCTATATGTGCAAAATACAAACGAAACAAATAAATGCAATACAAAGCATAAGTGTGATATGATGATAGTCTTAGAGCGAAAACATGTTGAAAGTATTGCAATTGTTCACATACATTAGTACAGCGGCGTGAAAACTGATGTCTCGCACGAAATATCCTGTTTTGGAAAGAAGGTCAAAATATATAAATAGACCTTACTTCCAAGCCTGCTTTACGAGAAGTACCGATCATTAAATGCATCATACACATTACCCTAGGGGTTTCCACAAAAAGGCTATAAAAGAATGTGTCCTGTGACTTGTTCACATTAGGCAAAACGAGTACATGGCTATTGTTGTTAGCGTATATTGCGGCGTTTTAGATCGATTCGCTTGCCAGCTTTCCAAATCTGAATACTATTCGCAATTAGAAAATGCATACATTAGTAAGTGAGGTCCTCCGGAAACATCGAACATGTTAATGATCCGCATCAACTGAATTTGTGAAATAATGGATGTTTAAACAGTTCAATACCGAGCCGAACAAACTCAAATGATCTGAGTGAGTATTTCTAAACGTATGCTGAGACAAGCCATTTATGCTAATACATAACAGTATACTTGCTTCTCGAATAGATGTATACCACCAAACCTCTACAATAAGCATACACCTACGGTGTTCCGTTAGTGCCACTCGTTGTTCTCGGCCTTTGGATTACAAGCGCGTGAACGCGAGAACGCGATACGAAGTAGCGAAATCACGATGCGAGATTGCGATATTACGATGCGAGATCGCGAAAGTCATATCGCGATCTCGCATCGTAATCTCGCGCCCTCGCATCGTGCTTTCGCGTTCTCGCCCTTGTATATCCAAAGGTCGAGATTGCGAAAACACGATGCGAGGTTGCGAAATTAATATCGCGATCTCGCATCGTATTCTCGCGATATCGTATCGTACTCTCGCGATCTCGCATCGTAGTCTCGCGATCTCGCATTGTAGCCTCGCGTTTTTTTCATCGTGGTTTCTCAATGTCGACCTGTGGATTACAGGCGCGAGAACGCAAGAACTCGATACGAAGTAGCGAAATCAGGATGCGATGTTGAGCATAGGTCGAGCATAGGTCGAAATCGCGAAACAACGATAGTCACATCGTACTCTCGCCTTCCGGTTGCATATGCATAGGCAAGTCATTTTTGAGAAAGAATCAAAATGGAGGACGAATTAGATGCCACAATTCGGGAATATCTTTTCCAGTGGTTAAACGTTATTCGAGATGTTAGCATTATTTAAATTGCCGCTGGATTATACATTAAGGTATGATATAAAATACAAATACTAGTTATTATAGTAAATGTCAGGTAGTAATTATTGCAAATGTCAGTTAAACAATGAAATGTAGTAGTGGTAGTTGTATTGACGTTACGAAACAATTTACTTACTTACTTGTACTATTTACCAGCAGAATTTAATATGATATTTAATAAGTGCAAACTATGAAATGGTTGTTGTGCCATTATGGGTTGTTTCTTACTATTTACCACAGTATATGACCAAATTGTGAAAAATAAATGGTGTTTATGAAGTATGATTAATAAAAACTGACATATCCAATCATAACCAATGAAAATGTTGACAGTTTATATTTGTAAGCAATTTCATATGCACGAAGGCATGAGGTTTATATTGGTAGGTTTCAACAATGATGTATGAATATCATTATGTTATTGTATTAAAATGCCTTGTAGTACTGCTTCAGTAACTTTTCTCAGAGTTATGGCACTTCGAATATTTCTGAAATTATTATATATTGCAAAATGTTTGACATTTTTACCTGAGTATTTGTCAGTAAGTTTTGTTGGAATTCAACGAAACTTTATGAGAAGCTTTATTAAAAAGAGGAGGTGTGCATATTTCCAGGACATTTCGCTATAGTGATTTTTCTGAGAGTTATGGGACTTTGAAGATTTCTGAAATCAGTATATAGTGCACAATTTTTCACTTTCTTGTCCGGGTTTATTTCAGCAACTACTTCCTGGAATTCAAAAAAACTTTAAGGGAAGATTCATTGCCAAGAGGAGGTGTGTGCATACTATCTAGACGTTCCGCTTCAATTATTTTTTCAGAGTTATGGGACTTTGAAGATTTGGTTTCTAAAATCAGTATATATTGCACTATTCTTGACTTTCTTGTCCGTGTTATTTCTCAGCAACTACTGGCTGGAATTGAACTAAACTTTATGGGAAGCTTTATTACCAAGAGGAGGTGTGCATACTACCAGGACGTTTTGCTTCAATGATTTGTCTCAGAATTATGGGACACATTTCTATTGATTTATAGTTTTAGTTGGAGATAGCTAAAACATTAACAAAAAGCATATACAGTAACATATACAACAAGAACACATGTATAAGTAAAACTGATGGATTTTCCATAATGCGCTTTGTCAAGCAATATAAATACAATGAGAAGGGCAAATAATATTAAAATTACTATAAATCAATAGAAGATCAAGATTCTGGCAGAAATGCTGGTTGTCTATCCATGGCAAATAGGCTGCGGATAAAGTATGGGATAATAATAGGAAGACGCCGTCTTGAAATAAATAAAACAAACCCCAAACAGTCGGATTTTACAAGTTTCACTTCTACTTACTTATAATAATTATGAAGTTGATTAATGAATAACTTATTATTAAATACGCGTTTTCATACAGACACTGTTAATTGTCCTCGGTCAGCAGACCTCGGACAATTAACATTGCCTGTATGAAATCACTAATGATACACGTGTCAAGTACAAATTAATTAATCTACCTAGTTATATCCGGTGACTATATGAAAGTTATGCACATATAATATGAATTACACTTAGCAATTTTTCACCAAGGATTGATTTTATGCTTAAAAATGCATTTAATATTACTTTAAACTAAAATTAGAAAAGGATTTAGGTAACTACGAAATAAAAACAAGAGAGAGCACTCACATAACATCCGATTGTAATTACCGATATAATTCCCTTGATATAATTAACGTAGCTCAACGTTACACCTAAATAAATGAAAGTTGTGCATACATTTCACATTCAGCGACTTGTATTGCTTTAATTTGCATTTTATATCACTGTATACCAAAATAAGGAAGGGATTTCGGTAAATGAAAACTGAGAAGAAGTAGAACAAGGGAGAGCACTCATATAAATCCTATGGTTATTACCGAAATCGCTTTATAGAATTAACGCAGGTCAACATAACACTTAATTAAATAGTTTATGCATAAATTTGACCTATAAGTGACCTTCATAGCTTTAAAATGTATCTAATAGAATTTTGCACGGTACTGAATAATTATGATACACATTATAGGGTTAAACACAAATAATGCAAATTATGTCAAGTTTGTATGACGATGCACGGCAGGTACCATTACGAAATAGCACACAAAAAACTTTCTGCTCTAGTGAGCTAAACATATTCAATGCTATAGATGACCGCTGCAGTCCAAATGCTGCTGTTTTCATATAATTTCTCGCGCCATTCCAAATCCTGGAGAATTTAATATCACAAAATCCATGTTTTCCTTGAAGACTTCATAGCTTCTTACTTTAGGCTGAGGGAATTTATATTCAATACTGCCGTGCAGAAACTCTATGGAAGGGTCCGGTGAGAAACCCAAATAAGGCACTTTGTTTGTTCCGGTCGCAAATACCATAAAGTCTTCAAATGTCACTGCAACATTTCCATCTGTAAAATTACATAGTAATGTGTGGTATTAATTTTTATGCAATACAATCACTTTATTGATTATTAACAGCGGTAACAAGAGGGCCAAAAGGCCCTAATGCGCTCCCCTAAGTATGAACATCTGGGCCATGCAGTTTCAGGAGAAGATTGTTAAAGACATGTTGCTATTTAAGTCTATATAAATCATGGGACCCTTGCGAGTGGCCTCACATCTGGAGGATGTCACATATCAAATATGAAAGCACAGAGCCTTGCGGTTTCAGAGGAGATTTTTAGAGTTTTCACTTTTTAAATCTTTTTGTTATGTCTGGTGACCTACATAATGCAGCAGACCACAACGATTTGAACAATTTTGAAAGAGGGTCACTGAAGGATAATTCCTGTGAAGTTTTCTGAAATCTGCCAAGCGATTGATGAGGAGACGTTGCTTGAATGAAAAGTCGAACTTGTTAATGATGCTACACATGTATACCAATAATTATTTGAAGCTATTCTTGAGTTATCGTCAGGAAACCAAAAACCAACAGACCGACAGACGAGTGGGTTTATTTACCCTCGGGACTTCGGTTAAAAACCATCGCCCGAGCACACTGCTTAACATATACAACCTGCTTGAATACAACTATAAAACATCCCTTGCTTTAAAGGGTGTGGCACATAAAATCTTTGCAGTGTGGGTACGGTGCTTTATATAAAATATAATCGTACAAATATATCAGTAGTACATGGAAATACTGGTTTGAAATGAATCTTTGTAAATAGTAAAAAGAAACAGTAATACAGTGAAACCTGTCTAAACCGAATAGCGTCGGGACCGGGCCGATCGTTCGGTTTATCCAGGTTTTGCTTATGAAAGGTTTTTCTTAAAAATGTACATACTATTTTGTATCTTTATTCGAGTATGTAATAAGACAACACAATGTTAATGTCTAAACTTATATTATTGTTTATTATTTTCATTATTTGCATGCCAAAAATGTATATTTTTTACATAAAACAACACACTAATCAAGCACGTGCATGGATTCTAGAACAACTTATTTGCATAAAACCACGCTCATAGTACATGAATAAATCAAACGAGTTGATGTATTCAACATTAGAGATTTTATAGTCATGTATTAACAGCTTGTAACAACTTACGATACTATTTTTTGCCAACTGGCAAAATTAATTACACTGGTGTAAAGCATTTAAAATTTTACACTGTCGGTAAATTTCCACATAAAACACGACCGACTTGTATGTTTTTCAGAAGTTGACTGTTGTCGTATGAACCGAATGCTAATTGCACCACTGCCCCGTTATCATCATGGCGATTATGCCCTTTATGTGTAATCGTGTCACCAATTATCGGGTTCACGCCTCTGCGGTATCGCGATGTGACACCTGACAGTATACACCGTTCGGTTTATTCAGTTTTTTTAAGGTTGAATGAGATCAAATTTGCGATAAAATCGTTCGGTATTCGGTTTTGACAGGGTTCGGTTTATTAAGGGTTTTTGATATACAAAATAAGAAGGAAGACAATCGGGACCGACGCAGCCGTTCGGTTTTGACAGGGCTTCGGTTTTCTCC
Source organism: Congeria kusceri (assembly GCA_027627225.1). Taxonomy (NCBI): domain Eukaryota; kingdom Metazoa; phylum Mollusca; class Bivalvia; order Myida; family Dreissenidae; genus Congeria; species Congeria kusceri. Next base: position 30,773,631 of record CM051026.1, on the reverse strand, counting down.
GGGTTCGGTTTGGACAGGTTTCACTGTATATGCTTTAGAACTATATTTTCTTAATTTATGCAACACGTGTATACACTTTACAATTGAATATACAGCCTTTAAGAGACATACGATAGCGTGGCAACCTAATTTGCATACTGACATATCAGCGCGAAGCTTATATAATGACGTTAGGGTTTGAAGAGTATGCACTATTATGAACAATTGCAAAGAAATATTGAAAATAAAAAATCTGCTAGATGAAAATATGCAGATTTTAATATGAAAATGTTTATACAATTTGAAAGAATTAATTTCTCTATGAATATTACATATATATGCTATAATAAAGTATTAAGAAATGTTGATGTGTAATTTGTGTTTATTTATTGTTTTCTTTGCAGGTTACTACTTAGATAGAAAAGAAAAAAGAGAGATGATAGACCAACATAATAAGATTTAATGATGGATCACATAATTTTACATGTATCATCATCTTTCTAGACCCATTTGTCAGCACATGCTGTAATGGGATTGTTGGAGTCTTTTTTACTTAAAGATCTGGGTGAAATATATGATTTAATAACCATATACTAAAAAGAATGTTTGAAAACAAGGGTACAATAGTGCCGGTTGTTTATTTAATATACAATTATGAACAGTTTAATGTTTTTCAATATCTCTAAGTGGTTCAACATAGTTGTACATAATATATATGATATTTGCATGTATTTGCTACAATTTTATGCTGCCGGTATATGAAAAGGCAGAGAATTAACACTAAGTTACTTAGGAATGCTGTCATAATAAGTCATACTCTGAATACAATGAGTATTATAATGTAAAGCAATAAATAATTAGTATTTAGGGTTCTAACTCTGTTTACCTGTATGGGGAGTAAGAATACTCCTTAGTACAAGTAAAATGGATCAAGGCTCACTAAATAGTGAAGATTTAATATAAATGAGAATAGACTTGCATAGGCAAGTATGTTATGTGTGTAAGTAATTATATTTATTAACATTTGTGCGACATGCGATTTACTTATGTTGACCGCTTGCAGACAGGCAATATAGCGAGGTGCTCCAACTGAAGACCCTGTCTGTTTGGTACCTTAAGAATGTTGGGCTGTTTTAAAATGGTGGTTCCCCCCAGGGTAGCATTAAAACAATGTTTAAAAACTACATTTATACACATAAAATGCAGCAATATAGGCTGCTAGTTACAAAACAGTCACCTAGATAGGGCCACTTTAAAGCAATATGTTAAAAACTTAACCTATAATACAGTTAAGAATCAAAGAAACAAGAGCATTATTTATAATATGTACAAGTTAAAAATACTTTACATGGGTGAATATGTACTGTGTACCTTTAAGGTAATACTCAGTGCAGTAATGAATTAGGTAAAAGACATTTAGCCACCCTGGGAGGAATACAATGGTATATTGGAAGGTAGGATTGGGAGGCCAGCGGGGAGTTGGGTCTGTGTTGGGTTGGAAAGAAGGGGAGATAAGTGAATGGGTAAGGGCGTATCTATTGGAGTTGTGTCCAATGGACCAGAGGGAGTGCACGGCTAGACTAAATTATTAAAAAGTAAGCAAAAAAGCAGAAAAGCATAAAATCTTAAGCAATTCAATAATTCAAGTAGGAAATGATACCAACTAGGTAAAAATGGACTATAATACGGGATTTTAACTAATCCCTGATAACAAACTTGCAAAAGGTCATATCCAGATAGTAAAACTGGATATAATTATATAGATAAAATACAGTAGAAGACACTGTAACTGTCACAGTATGCCAAAGATAATAATATTAAGAACTCTAATATCAATTAAATGGTATTGGTCTTGATAAGACAGAATGCAAATAATTGCAAGGTTCACAGATCCTTGCGCCGTGCACTCCAGTCCAACGTGGTTCTTTGAGGATTAGAGGGGAGGGGGGTGTCAGATGGGAAGGGAGGGGGTGCAATGCAGTCAACTGTACCCAGGAAAAGGGACGGTCACGCCCTTTCTGATTATTACAAACTGCAATAAAAAGGGAGCTAATTAAGATACTGAAAAATGTAAATGGTGTACTAATGTAATACTCTCGTCTGAAAAATGTTTTCAAAGTAAGGAATACCAGGTCAATACCATTGATTTTATTTAAAAAGGGCAGATAATTCCATAGTTTCCCAATAAGAGCTAAAACAATAGTTAGCATTGAAACTCATAGAGAGACAATGCAATAAGAAGTATTTACAGAAACTGCAATGTACAACAAAAAAATAAAAAAAATACAGGAACTGTATAGAAGTTGGTTGGGGATTGACTGCTCCCCCCCCCAATGACCTAGATGTTGTCAGTTAGCTGACAGTCTAGTAGGAATTTGTCAGGGCAGACAAGACCAGGCCCCTAGCCGCTCCTTTGGGGTCTAGCTCGTTGGTAAGGTTTAAAACTAGTCCATGGGAGTGCAATGCGGCCCGGAGCTGGTCCCTCTGCCCTGTAAAGTTGTTGCACTGTAGCAGTAGGTGTGCTGCTTTGAAGGGCTCCCGGCACCGAGGATATGCAGGGTCTAGCCCAAGGACATACCTTCCTGCACCACCAGGTAGAAGAGTGGTTCCCATCCTCAGGCGCGTGATGGCTCTGTCAAGCACAGTGCTTGCTAAATATTTGTCAGGCGGCCTGAGGGTTTTTGCGGGTCTGAGAAAAGTATGTCGGTAGGCAGACAAATTGGTGGTTTGAGATTCCACTCACTAAGGACAAATGTCTTTGCCAGTGAGTAGATATCGGTCGGCGCCAGGGATTCCTCAACAGTACCCCTCCTGAGAACCTCCTTAGCCCCCCTGTCCGCCTGTTCATTCCCACTGATGTCGACATGTGCTGGACACCATACTAAAGTGACCTTTAAAGATTTATCTAGGCACTGTTAATGACGTTCCAAAATATTAGATAAAATATCAGGCCTAGATCTCCTATTTCTGCTTTTGATAGACTCAAGAGATGACAATGAGTCTGATAAAATAGCAAGTTTAGTACAATGCATATTTTATTGCCAAAAGTTAAGCCGAATAAATAGAGAGATGGTTGCTGAGTCGGTGGGGTTTTGTAATGTTTTTAGAAGGAATAACACATGTATTGGCTACCAATCCAGAGTTAGTGCATTTGGAGCCATCTGTATAGATTTTTAGGTGCTCGGCATACCTGTTATCAATATGAATAAGAGTTTCCGACTTAACGAGCTGCGGTAAGTCAGATTTCGTGAGGGTCTTTGATAGAGTTATATCGACATCAACAGGTCCCAGAGTCCAGGGGAGTGTTTTTGACGGTCTTAGGTCTGCTACAGGGGTCTTGTCGAGACCGGCATCCTCCAACAGGGTCTTAATACTCGCCCCGAAGGGGAGCGCTATGTGTTTTCGCTTAAGTATTTTACCCTTGATGAAGTTGCCGGTCCGGACAAGCTGGTTTACGGGGTTGAAACCACGCCGGTATATGGCTCTGGCCCATAAATTAATAGACTGCTGTTTGCGGCGCAGACACAGAGGCAGCAAGCCCGCCTCCTCCTCAAGCATGTCACTAGGGGTACATTTCAGGGCCCGCAGAGCTATCCTAAGTGCCTTGTTCTGAATGGCGTCTACCATTTTAAGGGCATTTGGCGTTGCACATGCATTTGGGCTCCATAATCTATCTTTGGACGTATAAGGGACTTGTAGAGAAGTGAGAGGCGATTTTTATCAGAACCAAAACCTGTGCCTCTTAACATTCTCATGAAATTTAAGTCCCTTTCGCACCGTTCGGCTAAATATTTGAAGTGGTGAATACAGTTAAACTGTTTATCTAGATACATACGTAGAAATTTCACTACTTTTCCACGAACAATTTTGGTGCCGCCTAAATATGAGTCCAAACAGAGCTTAATTTGGTCGCTAAATAACATGCCTATTGTTTTGGTTGGTGACCATTTCAATATGGAGTCTAGACCTGCTTGAGCCCCTCATTTGCAAGCGTGACATATTATACCCCTTTAACCAAGTGCCGGAATCATCGGCAAACTGGGAGATAACAATTTCTGGGAGAACAGAGTTGGGGATATTACGGACCCCTGAGGGGTACCGCGGTCAGTTATGACTTCCTCTGATAACTCCCCATCGACCTTGACCTGAATGTTCCTGCACTCTAGGAAAGCTCTGAGGTAATGGAGGCAGTATCCAGTGATTCCATAATCAGCTAGCTTTTTTGAGATGCCAATATCCAGGTTAAATCGAAGGCCGCCTGAAGGTCCATAAATATAGCTACTACTGATTGGCCTTGATTTTTAGCAGAAAGGATATCGTGTTGTTGTCTTGCTAGCAGATCAAGAGTTGAACGCCCTTTCCGAAAGCCAGACTGGAAGGGGTTCAGAATATTTTTAGTTTCCAATCAGTGCTCTAATCAGTTTTTTACCATTATTTCCAATAATTTGCCTGAATGAGAGGTGATAATTATTGGACGATATTATTTTGGATCACTTTTGTCCTTACCAGGTTTTGGAATAGGAATCACTGTGGCCTGCTTCCAGGGGGGGTGGGGGAGCCTTCCCTGATTTGTATACTTGATTGAATAAGTCAAGCCAGATTTTAAGAGTTATGGCAGGCACATTCTTGAACATCATATATGATATTCTATCTGGGCCCGTGGCAGAGTTACTCCTACCATTAATTGCATTAATTAATTCAGTCATTGTAAAAGTTAAATTAAGAGGCGTGTTATTGTCCCCAGGATCGTTTAAAATGTTTTTATTCTCCGATTCAAATCGTTTTTGATAGTCCAAATTTTCTTGAGGAAGATTTAAATCACTGGAGACAGATTTGAAATTCGTGACCAAAACTTGAGCCTTTTCCCTTGGGGTCGTGGCAACTTCGACATTATTTTTTAGTAGCGGTACAGGATTTAAGGGATTTCCTTTAATTCTGTGAATCTTTTGTCAAAAATCCCTAGATCTACTTTTATTAACAACTGCTGAGTCACAGAATACTTTTCAATTTTGAATTTTTGCTTCGAAAATAACCCGCTTTGCTGAAATTTGTAGGGACCTATAGTTTTTGAAATTGTACTCAGCGGAATTCTTTTTAAGTAATTTAAATGCTTTTTTTCCTTTCCTGTACCACTTTAGAGCACGCCTCACTCCACCAGGGCACATTTATTTTTGTCTTTTTCCTTACCGGAGGAGACGGGAATGCTGCACTCTGCTATAGACAGGATCTTATTAGTTAAATTAGAACAAAAGGTACTGGAGTCCTTAGAGTGAGCATCTGCTAAGGAAACATCTGAACAGAGATCCCTGAACTGATCCCAATTTGCTTTATTTAGAACCAATTTCTTCTCCCCTGAGCTGGAGGTATCAGTTCCTTGTACAAGATAGATGTAAAATGTAACAAATTGTGGGAAATAATCAGATTCAACGTTATCTGAGACAGTGTCCCAAACAGAAGCACTGGCTATCCCGGCACTAGCTGCTATAAGGTCGATACATGATGTTGACCGGAGGAGTTAAGTCTGGTTGGCGAGCCGTTATTGAGCAAGGTCATGCTCATCAAACCATTCTATGACCCCCGACCTGCTGCATCTGAGTTATTGGAACCCCAAGCGAGCTGATGTGCATTAAAGTCCCCTCTTAATATTACATCATAGGGTCCTTTAATGGTCCTTCAGTCTGTAAAAATGCCATTTAAAGTCTCAAGATCACATCCTCTTGAGTAAAGATTGACCAATATAAGGGATCGGTTCTTATTTATGACCAATTTTATTGCTAATGCCTCAATAGCAGTGCTACCATTAATCTTTAATTGGTTGTTCACCCCCAGTAATTCGTAGTTAATACAATTTTTATTATAATTGGCAAGACCGCCAGCTACATTATTGTCTGGACTGATATGATTTTTAAATTCGCATGCAAAACCAGGTATTGATTTGGATTCATTTCTGGGAAATTTAGTTTCTTGAAAGGCAAGAACATGAATGTCTCGTCTATGAAATGTTTTAATTCTGAATGTGTAATAGAGGTTAAACCTCCAATATAGAAAGATACAATGTTAAGGTCACTGTCCATAGTGATTGGAAATCAGTCTGCGCTTGAAATTGTTTAACTTGGCAGTTGGAGATCTGATGGCCAGCGTATGGCCGGAGATGTCCCCTTTGAGCTTCGCCGGGTTCTGAGCTGGCCGGAATGGCCTTGATTTCTTTGCGGAGGGGGTTTGGAGGTTGGTAGCGATGGTGGGTTCAAAGGGGTGGATGGGTTTGCGCTGTCCGGGTAGGGGGGACTGATAGACCGACAACTACTACCGTAGTAGTAGTCTCCCTTACCGATGAGCATGTTGTGTTTTTCTTGTGTGCAACAAATTTAAAATGGTTTAGGAGTTTAAAACCTAAGTGTTGGAAATTTGGTGTGGATAAGGATGTGTGACATAGTTTAATGGATATATGACATTAACACATAAGGTATGAATATAAATAATTTGTAATTGATGAAGAAACAAAGCCTTATTTAAAAACCCACTGTATACTGTTCATCAAAGATATGGCACCACAACCAGAAGACTTTGAAAAGCAAACTGATGTGGCAGTATCACAAGTATCTGATAATGACCAAGAATGTGATGACAAAGAAACCAATAAACGCAAATATATCAGCAGTGTTAGCGAACATGAACGCAGTTTAAGCATACCAAAAACGGAAAGTAAGAAGCAAACAAAGAAAAGGACCAAACATGAGAAACAGAAGAACAATGAGCTACAATACAATGATGATACAACAACCATCAGCAACAGTAACATCTCTAGACATTTAAGTGAAATAAATGAAAAACCGTCAAATGTGATGATGAAAGATGACAACTGTCTGGAAAAGATGATTGAAAAAATTGTACGAAAAATGAAAAACAGTCTACTTCATAGAATTGAACTGTTAGAACAAAAACTGTTTGATAAAGAAAATGAAAATGATACGCTAAAGAAAGATATAGATAAACTACAGAAACAACTTCATGTTGAGAAAGAAGAGAAAAAGCAGATACTGGTCGAGTTAAAAAAGGAAAAGGATACGAGCAAAGAAAATTTCAATGATTTTGAACAATATAGCAGGATCAATAATATAGTATTTCATGGCCTATCAGATTCCGATAAGGCTGAAACTCCTGAAACCACTATGAAGATAGTGGCAGATGCTGTAAAAAAACATACCGGGATTGAAATCAGAGAAAGTGACATTGATTATGGACATAGGCTAGGCAAATTTGAAAACGGAAAAAGCAGACCAGTAGTGATTAAATTTATCTCTAGATCCAGAAAGATCCAAATTCTCAAAATGAGCAAGCAGCTTAAACAGGGCAAAATCTACCCAAGTGAACACCTTACACCATTGAACCAGGCAGTCTTCAACTCTGTTCGCTTGAAGAAAAAGGACACTGTGGAATCGGTTTGGACTAGAAGCGGAAAAATCTTTTACAAGGACAGAGACGGAGGCATATATAGAGTTCTTTATAAAGAGTATGGTGACTGGCTAAACCTACCTTGGTCTTAGAATTAGACAACAAGGACAGAACTGTGACTCATAGTGTGCACCGTACATATTTTGAGAAGTATACCATCATGAACAGCGATATACATGAACAGAGATGTCCCAATCCAGGTGCAGCTGTATAGGTAAAGAATTAGTGGTCACACAAATGTAGCTAGTTAAACAAGTAATGACAGTGTAGCAGGTGTAATAAGTCAGTTATTTATAGCATACACACAATGTAATAAACCAATACATGTTATGTATAAAACTAAATGTATATATGTCGTGCTAGGTTTAGCATAATTGTTAATTCACAAATACTAATACTCTGGATAAATGAAAATTAATGCATAAAAGGTCATTTATAGTATACGATTAAAAGGTCATTTATAATATATGAATTATCATTTATATTAGATTTTCCACAGTATTTTTAGATATAAATACATTACAACAACTAGACTAATTACACATCACATGTACTTGATGAAAGCCTTCCTTTGGCATTTAATAGAAAGGAACGACCTTATGTACATGAAACATGTATTTAATTCCTTCCCTTTCGCTTTTGTTTTTAAGGAATAAATACAATAACTCATGCCTAATCACTATCCTTGTCAGGAATCCTTATCATATATAAGGATCTCGTACATTAAAAGTTCCAATTTAAAGACACACACTGGATAGGTGTTTACTGCTTTATTTTCTTTTTTTTTTGACCTACAAATTTAATTAATAGGCCACTGTTATTAATATAAGTATAAGAATGACCCATATAGTTTTCTCTCCTTTTGTGTTTTTATTTTACCTTCAAATTATATTAATAGGACAATGTGTAAGTATAAGAAGGTTGCCCTCCTTGTTGCGCCTTTATTTAAATTAGTAGGTCACTGTGCAAATATAAATATAAGCCATGTAATAACAAAGCTTTGTAAATATCGCTCTTTTTATGTCTATAAGTATAAGTATTACTCATTTAACCCTGTCTATATTTTGTAGACTGCATACAATGTTATACAGTCTGTTATTTCTAGAGACAGTGATTTGAACACGGTATCTTCCATTGAGAAAACAACAAACTAATAGATACTCAAATATTTAAAGAGCTAATATAATATGTAGTTTGGTGTATATGACACTCTTAAATCTCACGAAAATAACGCAATCCCTTTTTTGCAACATAGATTTTTGCAATAACACTTATGTGATATTTGTATAAGTTATATGTATCAACTTCACAAATTACATGTAAAAAAATATAAATATATATGATACTTATGCGAATTCTCTGCCATGCGTGTCTATACATTGTATACATTTGTACATTTGTATACACATCACAAACATTATATTATTTTGGCAGCACAGGTTTAAGTAGTAAAATGTTCCGATTCCTATACGATATTTGTGTTAACTTATATAAAAGACTATCACATTAATTTATACATTTGGTATGGATAATAATAAAAAGAAATACTACTATGTGAAATACACTACCATAAATGTATACAATTATAATACTTCACTTAGTGAATATTTAAATATACGTATCTTTAGTACATTAAAACACACATAGTATCTACTACATGTTATTTCCATTATGTATGTAGTTTGATGACAACTCATATTTGATAGTTTTGCATTTTCCTATACTAATATCATAATTACACGTATATTAGTAAGGCATTTTTTTTTTTTCAAGCACTTAATATACCAGCTAGGCTACTTTCATATTGTTGGTATAATATGTTGGTATATATACAAACAAATGTATGTACATGTATAATACACCAGCTAGGCTACTTTCATATTGTTGGTATAAGATGTTGGTATATATACAAACAAATGTATGTACATGTATAATATGCCAGCTAGGCTACTTTCATATTGATGGTATAATATGTTGATTTATATACAATCAAATGTATGCACATGTATAATACACTAGCTAGGCTACTTTCATATTGTTGGTATAAGATGTTTGTATATATACAAACAAATATATGCACATGGATAATATAGTAGCTAGGCAACTTTATTATTGTCGGTATGAGATGTTGCTATATATATAATATACTAGATATACAGCTTAAAATGTGCCGGTATGAGATGCTGCTGTATACGTGTATAGTACACTGGCTAGGCAGCTTTAAAATTGTTGGTATGAGATGTTGGTGTATACATATATAATATACTAAATAAGCAACCTCATATGTACTATATATTCAGCCTTAAAACTGGTGGTATGAGATGTCGCTGTATACATGATTGTATAAGCAGTAATTGTTGGTATGAGATGTTGGTGTATACATATATAATATACTAGGTAGGCAACTTTATTATTGTAGGTAGGAGATGTTGGTGTATACATGTACATATAATAAACAGACTGCTAATACATAGTTGCTTCTCTACTATTGATTATGTCAGCATCATTCTTAAAAACATTGCTTAATAGTAAACCATACTTTTGTTATAAACTAATAGCACCATTACTGGTAAGCTAGCGAGTAATTTTTATCCAGTGATTTTCAATAACTTAGTGCATATTATACTTACTAGTTTAAATAAACTAGCCAAGTTAATTTAAGATTGAAGGTATGAGATGTTAGTGTACACCTGTATAAAAATACAGAAGACTGCCAATGCATAGTTTATTTAAAAAAAAAGAAAAAAAAAAGCAATATTAATATTATCATGCCAAACAGTATATAGTTTATTGGCAACTCATTTGTTACTTTAACATAAATAATGGTTTAATAACCATTAAGATAATAAGGAATATATAATATTTTATTATTTTACATACCGGCTTTTTCATAATTTATGAGAGAGGAAAGTGCATAATGAATGGTGAGATAAGTTGATTTATACATAAGCATGTACATATAGCGGACTCCTAATGCATACTTAAATGTTTAAGTATACATTTTATTCTCATGACACCATGCAATATATAGTTATGATGGCAATCCATATAAGATACATAAGCATACTAAAAACATTCTCACTTGTATTCCAGTAAGACATATTTAATATACTAGCATGTCACATACTGGTATAAGACACTTGTCAAGCACATATAATTTTGTTATATAGAAGCCTCATTTCTGGTACGCTAGAAAGATATATTTAATATATTAGTATTTTGTGTACTCTTATAAGACACTAGTCAAATATTGTTGCACATATAGCCAATTATTCAAATGATATGTGACTCTGGATGATATTGTGTGACTCTGGATGATATTGTGCAATTATTTTGGCAGGTCGTGCTGTACATGTAAAAATAAAACTACACAGCATTTTTTTATGTATACCTAGCTTTTCTCCTTCATATTAATAACATTTCCCTAATTGTTCAGGCCTATTTGGATGTGTAAGAGTGTTCTTTTGCAAATTGTTCAAACTAACACAAAAAATAAAATTAAAAGGTGTGTGTGTGTGTGTGTGTTTGTGTGTGTGTGTGTATGTGTCTGTGTGTGTGGGTGTGTGTGTGTGTGTGTGTGTGTGTGCGTGTGTGTGTGTGTGTGTGTGTGTTTGTGTGTGTGTGTGTGTGTGTGTGCGTGTGTGTGTGTGTATATATATATATGTATATATATGTATGTGTGTATGTGTGAGTGTATGTGCATATATATGTATATGTATATATATGTGTGTGTATGTATATATATATATTTTATTTGGTCTTGTTTGTTTGTTTTCCTTTTGTCTGTTTGCTTTATTTTTGTGTGTGTTAGTCTCATTATTATTTTGGAATGTGGGTTTATTTTCTCCTTTTTTAATCAATGGAATTACCTTATCCAACCATTTTCCAACAACTCTTAGCAAGATATTATGTTTTCTTATCATTTAAATAGGCAAGATTCATTACAACTTAAACTAGCCATAGTAAAATTACCCAACGTAGATAACAATGTGTGAAACAATCTGTTCTGTTAATGTCAGAGGTTTAAACAACTGTAATAAAAGGAAAAGTGTATTTAAATGGCTTGAAGAAAATAATTACACTGTGTGTTTACTTCAAGAAACACATGTTTGTGAACTAACAAAAATTAAATGGCAATCAGAATGGAGTGGAATACGTTTTTTTAGTGGGAAAAATTCAAATAGTGAAGGGTTAGGAATTTTAATTTAAAACAAGAATAATGTAAGCATAGGTGATTTTAATGAATTAATTCCAGGCAGATTATGTCCACTTGATGTTAATATCAATGACCAAGAAATAACTTTAATAAATATATTTGGACCAAATAATGATGATAAATGTTTTTTTGAACAACTAGAAATGCCCCTGCTGCAAAATATGGAGAAAAACTATATAATAGGTGGTGATTTTAATACAATACTGAATCCAAAACTAGACAAGAAAAATGGCAAAAAAAACACACACATATAAACAATAAAAATAAAATAAACAACACGATTGATTCATGTAACTTTATTGACATACGGCGATCGCTTCACCCAGAACAAAAACGTTTCACTTGGCACTCAAATGGAAAACCGGTAATATTTTGTATACTGGACTACTTTTTAATTTCTCAAAATATATGCAACATTATAAATACAGCCAAAATAAAACCAGACTACAAAACGGACCACTCTTTGATTGAAATAGTTATTGATAACACAATTCAGGAAAAAGGACCTGGGTACTTTAAATTAAATAATACCATGCTTTTGAATGAAGATTATCAAAATCAAATTAAACAGCAAATACAAACATTAGTAGACAACAATCAAAATTGTAACCCCAGTACATTATGGGAACTGATAAAAGGGACCATAAGAAATGTATGTATAAAATTTTCAACAATGACTAAAAAAAGAAATAAGGAAAAGGAACAAAAAATCACTGAAAAAATAGAGTCACTGGAAAATAAATTAAGAACAGAAAACGACAATGACGAAACAATTATAAAATTAATAAAAGAAACAAAAGCAGAACATGATAAAATTATAGAAGAGAAAATAAACGGTATGCTATTACGAGCAAGAGCTATTCACATTGAACATAATGAGAAAAATTCCAAATACTTTGCAAATCTTGAAAAAAGACATTACGAAAGTAAAACTATCCATAAGTTAAAAATAAATAATATAGAAGTCACATACTTCAAAACTATAATACATGAACAGAGAAAGTTTTACTCGAACCTCTATAGTAAGAAAACTTACTTTGATAAACATAAGTTAAACACTACAACATTTTTTGAATTAAATATAAAAAGCTCACCGAAACCGAGAAACAATCATGCGAAGGCTTGCTTACAGAGTATGAATGCCTAAATGCTTTAAAAGAGATGGATAATAATAAAAGCCCATGTTCAGACGGTTTGTCAGCGGAATTTTACAAAGTATTTTGGAATGTTATTAAAACGCACTACCTAAATTCTATTGACTATTCATTTTTAAATGGACACTTAACTCAACTTCAAAAGCAAAGTATTCTTACACTGATTTCAAAACCAGGAAAATACCTTGAATCACTAAACAACTGGAGACCTTTAAGTTTATTAAATATTGATTACAAAATAGCAACCAAAACAATAGCAAACAGAATGAAAAATGTAATTTCGTCCATAGTTGAATCAAGGCAAACTGGATTCATAAAAGGCAGATATATAGGCGAAAATGTAAGGACAATATTTGAAACTATACATTATCTTAATAATAATAACAAACCAGGCTTGCTCTTCTTTGCAGATTATCAAAAAGCATTTGACAGTTTAGATCATGACGTTATGCTACATTGCCTTACACAATTTAATTTTGGACCAGAACTTATACAATGGATTAAATTATTATACACTGACATACGCACTATAATTATAAATAATGGGCATCTTTCTGAACCAATCTCTATACAACGAGGTGTAAAACAAGGTTGTCCCTTGTCAACCACACATTTCATACTAAGTATAGAAATATTGTCAAATTTTATTGAAAAAAATGAAGATATTAAAGGAATAAAAATAAACGAACACGAAATAAAACAAACACTTTTTGCGGACGATACAACATATTTTATAGATGGAACGCTTAATTCGTTCTCTGCATTGATAGATGCCATTCAAGATTTCAGTGAAATATCTGGGCTTAAATTAAATATACAAAAATCAAGAGTAATGCGAGTTGGCTCACTTAAAGCTACGCAAACTATATTTAACAAATACAAACACTTTTTTGGACCTCTGACGAAGCCAAAACGCTTGGCGTTTACTTTACAAATGATGAAAATCTCGATATAGCAAAAAACATTCAACCAAAATTACAAGACTTCGCAAATTGCTTTAAACAGTGGCAACACAGAAAATTAACACTTCTTGGAAAAGTTACAGTAGTTAAGACATTTGCCTTACCGAAGATTATGTATGCATTGTCAATGCTTCCCACCCCCATAATTGATACAATACAAACAATTGTCAAATCAGTATTTCAATTTGTGTGGAATGGGAAACCTGCAAAAATTAAAAGAACAACTCTCGTTAAACCAATAGAACATGGTGGACTTAAACTCACAGATATTACTGCTTTTATACGTACAAATAAGGCCAGTTGGGTTAAAAGATTAACAGACATAAAAAACCAAGGACAGTGGAAAATTTTCTACCAGAAAGAGCTCAATAAATATGGTGGAAACTTTGATTTCGAATGTCCATTTAATGAAAAACATGTTGTTTCTAACTTTAAAAATGATTTCCTCAAAGATATTCTTTTATCGTGGAATAAAGTTAAATTTAATGAAAAAGCAGGACAGATAAATAAAACGATAATGTGGAATACCTAAATAATACAACTAAATAATCAACATACCTGTTTTTACCCAAATTGGTTTAATAGGGGCATTACATTTCTAGAACATCTATTTGACTTCAGGACAAAATCATATTATACATTTGCAGCATTTAAAAACATGTATGATATACCTACAAGGGATTATCTTAAATATTACACGCTGATTAATAGTATACCAGAAACTTGCCAAAAACAACTATCTGAAACAGACCTTTTTAATTTTAGCAACAGCACATTACTTGAAAAAGTGCAAAAAACAAACACGGTGTGTAAATATTTATATAATCTTCAACAATCTTTTAATGAAGTTAAAACCAAACAGCAACAGAAATGGGAAATTATAATGACTTCCTATAATCAAAGTATTGACTGGAGAAACACATATTTAATACCATTTAAAGCCACCATTGATAATAATTTACGCAACTTTCAGTATAAGATTCTACATTGTATATTACCCACTAATGCATACCTGTATAAATGTAAGCTAGCAGCTTCTAACCTTTGTACATTTTGTGCAAGTTATAAAGAAACTATTACACATGTTTTATTTGAATGTAATATTGTACAACCCAGCTGGCGGGACCTCACAATATATTTAAGCAGTAAAGAATTACATATTGATCTTAATGTAAAAGATATTATCCTTGGAACACAAAAAGGTGGCGCTAATAATTCAGTTATAAACTATATACTCATTCTGATGAAGTCATATATATTTAGCGTTAAATCAAGAGCCAAAAATCCAAATATCGAGACTTTCAAAAACGCTCTCGGAATGAAAAAAATAAAACTGATCTGCATTTTAAAAAATGGCAAAAATTTGCACATCCTAATACTTGGAAGTGAATCTTGCCTATTCTGTCTTTTTTCCCCCCTCTTTTCATAGGATTGTTATTTTCTTTTTTTCTTTATTATTTTTTTTTTCCCATACCTTAGGGAAGCTATTGTGTATTTGTGCCAACACATGTGCCTTCCCATAGCAGTCTTCCAGTTTTTGAAAACAAGCACATCATGTCTATTAAAGGGAACACCTTGACTTTTTATTAACCTCTTTCCTTGTTAGTTTTTTTTTGTATATCACTTTTTATATCCAGCATCATCTCAAAACTAAAAATTGAAATGAATATTTTCTAGAAACAAATTATTACGCAAAATACACATAAATGAATGTATTATAAATACTCATTTTAGTGTATTATTATTGTATATATGCATAACTTTTATATATTAACATTGTGTAATGGAGATGTATGTATAACTTGTACTTTTAGATATGAACATTGTGTAATGGAGATGTATGAGATGTATGTTGAAAAGTGAATAATAAAAAAAAAAACTCACTCCTATATACCCCTCCGGCCGAGCTCGAATCTGGGTCATGGGGGGTAAACAACTAGGTCACTAGGTCAAATTGAAGAAAGCTTGTTAACACTCTAGAAGTTACATTATTTGCCCAATCGTCATGAAACTTGGTCAGAACACTTGTCCAAATGGTATCTCGGCCGAGTTCGAATCTGGGTCATGTTGGGTCAAACACTAGGTCACTAAGTCAAATAAAAAAAAAGTTTCAATTTCAATATGTACTTTCCAAATTGTGAATGTCTGTTTTCTCTTAAATGTTTCAGACCATGATGATTAAGGCTGCATTTTCATCTGTCCGCATCAGTATATCCATATTCGCATAAAATTCTAACACATGAAATATTGTTCAACTAATGACACTCAGGTGAGCGACCCAGAGCCATTTGGCCCTCTTTATTTTATTCATCGTCCAGCATGAAATAAAAACAAAAATTTGCTGATTTCAGTGTAAATCAAATTTTATTTCATTTATGGTCGTAGAAAACTGATATTTTCACTTATGGCTCCGCCACTCGTGAAAATATGTTTTTATATGATCACTCATAAAATAAAATACGATCTTACACTGACACAAAAAAAAATCCTCTACATCATCAATTTTCATTTCCATTAGGCATACATTTTTAGGACATGTCAACATGTAGTACTTTAAGCGTACCTTTCAGGTATTTTCTACAGGCTTGTTTAATCTTCAGCCTTATACCAAGGACTGTAACACCCAAATGTTGAAAATCTTCTTCAGTCATGAATTCCACATGTTCTATGGAAATCTGAAACAAAATCAATCTTGTTTGAGTGATATTGCCAGAATACTTCAGTCCCTTTTGCAACTTTGGTACCCATTCCAGAAGTTTAGTAAAGAAATATATATGAAAACTACTAGTGTTGACTGTTTTTTTTTAAATGTACATTTGATATATAGTTCACTTCTCTTAAAACACACACACACACACACTGAATGCTTGCATAAAGAATTAACTTCAAATACTTAGCAGTAGTCAAACCACAAAAGTTCAATAAAAAGTGAGAAATAATAATTTCCTGTTGAGGCCAAATTATATGAAACACAACTCATATACATTTCAAATCAATACAAGTTCGCACATAGATGTAGAGGATAAAATGTCAAATATAAAGAAACACCATGTTCGTTGATAAGTCCAAAAGTTTCAATATATTATATACAAATGATCTGCTGCAGTTGTTTGAATCATAAACAGAGATGTGAATCAGTGAATGATGTGAATCAACGTACCAACTGTGAACATTTGAAAAAGGTATATTCAGTCAATGTTCAACTTATTCACCACACCAACCTACCTAACAAGTTTTACCTACCACAGTTATTGTCCGAACAAGGTTTTTCAACTGTTGGTCAGCTTGACCTTGACGTTTTACCCAATAACCAATATGGATCCAATTCTAGTCGTAACCAACTGAACCTACCAAGTTTTAGGAATTTAGGCTTAAGGGTTCTATAGTTATCGACTCGACAAGTTTTTTTCGCAATATTTTGGTCAGTTTGAACTTGAACTTTGACCTAACACTCACATAATCAATAGGGATCTTCTACTAGTCATAACAAACCTACTTTCCAAAAATATTAGGACTAAGGGTGCTTTAGTTATTGTCCGGACAAGGTTTGGTCTACCGACAGATGGACTTACGGACAAAGCAAACCGCTTCTTCAAAGGGATGGGGGCATAATTATTTCATTTGTGTTTTAACACTGATGATTTTACATTATACATTTTTATTCCTTACTTTGTGGTTTTACAAAAATAAACTATACTCAGATAATAGTATTTCTTAATTACAAATCATACATTTGGCAAATTTTACAATAAGATTTGAGTAAATATTAAAATGCAAATTATTTGATCCTTTTATAATGCTCAATTTATATTTAAAAGAACACAAGATTTTATTACTTAAAAATATTGCCTGTATACGTGTGTTTTTTATCTCTTGTGTATGACTTCGAAATAAATGAAATGACAATATTGTTTTCAACCCATTGCAACACTTCATACGCATGATGTAGTTGAATATGTTCATGATATTTAAGTATTTAAAAATTGATCGATATAATTATGTTCCCAGCCACACTCACTGCTCTGTACAAGGGAAATCCAACATGTTACTTAGGATACTGCTTCTCAACTGCTAATGGCCCTCTACAGGGTTAACCTTTGTTTATAAAGCTTATTAGTCAAAGTGTTCCGTGTATATTTGTCTACTACACTGCTTTATAAATGTTTACGACCCATTCTTGGGATAGATCATGTTCCATTTCTGTAAACCTTGGAGTACAGGCCCCACATAGAGATGATGAGAAAGATTAATTATCCAAGTATAGCTACACCGTGATAAAATTCCAAAGCAATTTGAAATTGTTTGATTACATTTTTAGCAGTTTGGATGAGTTTATACTGGTCATCATTTATTACAATAAAGTTGTTGAATGGCACATGGTCTTACATAATAAAATCATAACAATGATTTATTCAATCTGGCTATTCAGCAAATCACCCATTAGTCCTTCTAATTTGTTTAACAAAAACAAAATCATTATTCTAACATGATACTCTCTAAATTGTCTATAGGCAAAGAACACAATTATCGTTGTTAAACTACCCAATAAACAACGCTAAAAGAAGTTCCGATTCTGAGCGGAACATAGCCAAATGTAGTCCCAATTTTAAATGCAAAAAAATATATGTCAAATCATGTAAGAATCAAAATAATTTTCGAAAAATCGTTGCTCATCGGCCAATAAACAATGTTTTGTCGTTTTGATGTGTGGCTATTAAACAACTTGGCCGATAAGCAATGATAAATCGAAAATTATTTCTTAAACAAACACAAAGCAGTAAGTCTTCTTTAAAAGTTGCCATTGTTAAAAGGAAGGGATATAAGAGTGTTCCATAAACCATGTTGAACACGTTAACAGACTTGAGATACTCCTCTGAAATGTACACCCCATGCGTTATTAATCAAAGTGTATTGTGTAGACTATTGTGTAGACGGGCCTTAACATTAAACTAGAGCCATTTTAAAATTGTCTCCATTACATGGAATTTACCCATAAAGCATAGGGCTTACATCTACAACATTTCCATTGTAACATTTTTAAATGGTTTAAAACAAAATAAACGAAATACAATTATACACACCATGTTCCCCATTGAGAAGTTTTCCAATGGTGTATTCTGTCAAGCAGAAATTAACAGTATTGTGCATGCATCACCAGACCACAGAAAGTAAAGTGTGCAACAGGTTACAGTGCACAAGAGACAACAACTTAATATAATATTCCACTTCGGACACACAATGGCAATCTCGACTATTTGTAACGCTTTATTGATATTTAACAGGACAATGTTTGGCTAATAATTTTAGCACAGTTTTTCATGTGAATATGTGGAAAAACTTACAATAAGTGTTCTTTGAGCATAGATGCCGCATTTCTAGGTTTACATCTAATTGTTAGTAACAATATAGTGCAAACGAGTTGTTTGACAAACGCGATGATTTCAATTTTGATGTTGTTAATTTTCTAAAAGGCCATCGAATGGCATTTACATTTCCCAGTTATTTCGTTATGCCATGCCCTGTCCATGCCCTGTCCACCAGTTAATGATTTCAACAAATGTATCCTTTGTATAAGTAAGAAATTATTAAAACAAGGTTTTGACAATAATAATAATAATAAAAATAATAATAATGATACTACTACTACTACTATTACTACTGCTGCAACTACTACTACTACTACTACTACTACTACTACTACTACTACTACTACTGCTACTACTACTACTACTACTACTACTACTAGTACTACTACTACTACTACTACTACTACTACTACTAATACTGCTACTACTACTACTACTGCGACTACTACTACTACTACTACTACTACTACTACTACTATTACTACTACTACTACTAATAATAATAATACTAATAATAGTAATAATAATAGTAATAATAACAAAAAGTTACACAACATGTATACAATTAATACAAAATACTACTAGATATAATGTTTTATTAAAATGGTTATTGGTTAATGGAATATCTCACCCAACATTTTAAAGTTATGTTTTAAAACGGTTGCGAAAGTGTAAAAATGCCAAATTGTATGCTACAAATGTAAATCTATACATTGATACAGTCTTACCTATGGGATGATTATAATTTGTGTATTCTCAGTAACACCTTTCTGTTAGTTTTTGATATAGAATTTATTTCGACCTTAAACAATGTATACATTTTTGTTAGAAAAAAGCTTGAAATATGTATCGATTCTATTTGGACAGTATCAATTTAACACCTTACCCCTAGCGCTTTATATAGTTTAATTGCACATGAACATAAAACAATAAATTTAATATTTTGTTCACGTTTTGTAGAATAAAACTGTACATGTTCTGTCTGCATAGATACTAATATCTTATTTTCCTTTAACATTACACTATTGGTTTCAATTAAATTAATTACATTAAAGCTATGTAATCTGGCCTTTCACACCACGTAGTATGGCTTTTTTCTGAAATGCCCGACGATCATCTGTAATATGTACTGTGATGCTAGGTCTTGAAATATTGTGAACAAGCAGGGTTTAGCAGATACTTGCATTTACTGCAGTTACTTCGTTTTATCTTTACTCAGAAAGTTGCAATTATGTTGCTCTGGTGAACATTAAACCATTGAGTAATTAAATTGTAATTCGATTGAAATACTTTTTTTTTATTACAATATAATTTGAAGGGCAATAATATAAGGTTAATTTTATTTACAAGTGTCTGTATTGTGATTAATATAGGACTAAGCGTGAGGTTCGGCATGCCGTTAAACCGCTTTAAATCCCCAATGCATTCCAGTGACGCAGTTTTAATCAGTGTAATGTTTTGTTGTATGTTGTGCGTATTGTCGTGTACTGTTTGAGAAACTGGTCACTTGCCTTAATAAGGAATCCTCTCCTAGTAATGTATGTGGAGTTATTGCGTATTTTGTTTTGTTATTTTTGTAACCGACTTAAACTGACAATACATATAGTTAAATTGCATCGCATGAGTGTAATTAATGTTGGTGTGACTGTAAATTCGGTATGCATTAAACTGGTTTAACCTCTCGTAATTTCAATTGACTGTTCCAACGCGTAAGTCCAGTCGTAATTGCATTTTGTATGGATTGTTTTTTGTTCATATTGGGCTATGCTGTATTTGCAATAAGTCAATTGCCTGAAACAAGGATCCTGAATATGTTATGTTAGGGTTCTCCCTTGCGGATTGAGCTAGGTTTTATATGTTGTATATTTTAACAGTCATCCGAATAAACTGTTGAATAATGCAGTTTTAGAATCTGCATTATTCAACAGTTTAGTTTTAGAATTAAGGAAGTAAATGTAATAGTGCATAAATATTACGACTCGTTATATAGAAAACGTACCAAACAAATACTAATAAAGCATAGTTATGACCTTAAATTAGAATTTGACAGCATGCAGTTATGTATGCTTACTCCAGCCATCTTAAGTATGGGAAGCAATAAACGTTACTTTCAGATGTAAATTAGTTACATCATATAATAGTTGCGTGTCTGAATTATACATATGTTGAAAACATTCAGCGTGGTACGCAAAACTGCCGTTGACATTTATCAACACACTGTTTGGTGTATTAAAATATAGTATACTTAATTATTTTGAAAGTATAATATAGTTTATTTTTCATGCTATTAATGTAACATTATAATCTTATGTAATCAATAACAGAAACTTTTGTAAGACTGCTAAATGTAATAATTATCACCATTAATGATCTTGCAAAATGCGTTGTGTCTTCGAATTTGTAATCACGTGTGAATAAAGTTGGTCTTATATGAGGTATAGTTTAACAATTAAAAAGTGTTTAATGGGTAAGACTTTAACATAAATGAAACAAATATACTATACATATTGAGTCACAAGAAAAAATTGCTGTATATATTCAATCACATTGTTCAAAAGTAGTAAATAATAATACTCAAAATTATAGACTACACTAATCTATGTGTGCTTAAAATATAAAATCATCATATGTTTATTCTATAATCAATATGACATTTAGTAAAATTTTAATCAACACACTTTCTTTTACCATCATGACAGGCAGCTAAAAGAGTTTAAGTAGTTTGGTAAATGTATGTTTACAACGGGGATCCACTTACATGTACATACATACTTAGAGGGTGATGTCCGACAGGTATTATCAGTAAGTCCAAAATATGTATTTTGACAATTAAGTGAATTGTGGATAAGATAGTTAATAGCTATGAAAAAAGTATGTAAGCAAGATAAAAATAGTTATATTAATAAAACTAAATATTGCGACAATAAGTGTTTGATTCAATACATTCTACTTAATAGAAGCTAAAAAGTTCAACAAACAATGTGCCAACCGATAAATCATAAATTATTTGAATAACTCGATTTAACTTTTTGGCACACAGTGTGATAGTTTGTTTGAGTCAGTTTTCACAAACACAAATAACCAATATGAAATAATCATTAGACTCACGCTTCGTACTACAGCCGCGATGAGAAAGGAAACAGTTTGTTTGCTCACTCAGCCTCGTTCTGGAGGTCTACGAAAATTTAAAGAGATCAACAAAAAGTATATTGTGGCACAACATAATTGCTTAGTTTAGCTTTCAATTCAATACGATACACACCAGTAGGTCGTGCAGTGTCGAGGTTTTCATGCAGACAGATACATCCGCCCTGATATTCTCATTACGTTAGCCGGATTTGAGCTCGATAACATAACCGGTTTTTTTTTCAGTGACACTTCATTGTCGACTCATAGGCCAATCCTATGAAATTTGCATCAAGATGCAACTGACATTTATTTACGTGATAAGTAGCAAATGTAGCACATCTTTGTCAGTTCCCTTTAAATGCATGGACATGAATGAACATTTCACATGCAAAATATCGATTGACTACTTTAATTAATCGACAATCTGCCTAACTTTATTCATTGTTTTATGTGCAAATCACTGATTCATTAAGTATTCAAATAATCTGCCTTGAATAGCACGGGGTTACAATTAATAAACAAACTATTAATTCTTTACATCATGACGTACCATGAACTATTTGTTAACAACAAAAGCTCAGTTTGTATAGATCAGGTCAAAAAATCACGATCTGTCCAAAATATTTCAGAAATAAATAATTATTTAATTAAAGAACTTTAAGATTGTGTTTAATGTTAAACTAGAAACAGTTGTTTATGTTATACTTTCCAGTGATTTATAGGGCAATATCAGTGAAATAAAATTTGTAATTTACTGTTTGAAACATTGAAAAGTATCACTCCGGATTTTTTACTGTTTGACACTGGTTTCCGATTAAATGCAGTAAATGAAACGGACCATCATCGATACCGGGCTTAAATTGTAACGTCATGTCGTTATAATTCCGGCTTTATTTGTGTCAAATTTAAGGTGTTTAGAAATCAAATAAAATGTAATAAAACGGCGTAAAAAGCATACAATAAAAATAAAAAGTGTAGGTATCGGTATAATACTTGATTCTCTCGTGATTATAGGGTCTCTGTAAAGTGAACGTAGTTAAAAATATACATTACAGTCTAGTACAAAAACCGCATTTGTCCGATCCATACAACATGAATGTGCATTAAATATGTCGCCAAGGGTACGTGTTCACTAACAATCACATAATAACATACCGTAATTACCCTAACTATTGGGACACCCTAAATGTTGGGACACCCCTCATTTTTGGAATAATAAGTATTTTTCGCGCCACTTAATATCGGGACACATTTGAAAGTTTAATTTGTTCGTGTCCCTTAATATTGAGACACTTAAACACGGCCACAAACGCTCCTGCGTGACACCAGCCGGTGTCTCGGATAAATCTTGCATGAGCATTTTCGCTTTCCTTTTCAAAACCACAACAGCAAGGTAAGATTGGTTTTGATTCATGTTTCAAGGCATCTTATGAAAAATCTGAGACAGTCGTTCGACCTTAAATCAAATTAAGAACATATATGCAAAGTAGGGTCCAGAAATTCTCCGTTTTTGAAAACTTACATCCTTTTTCCTGACCCATGGTCGATATAGTACGAAGCAAATAACGAAGACAAGTCTCTAAAATAGTCCATTTTTTACAAAAACAATGCCCATACTCAAAATATAAGACCCATACATGCCCCACAGCTCATTTGCAACCTTTTTAAACAATCAACAACAGCTAAATTGAATAATGACCGAAAATTACTGGTGCCAAGCAGGAGCGATTATTGGGTATTTGTAAAACGAATGGGTTCGGCTTAGAAACAGTCTAATTGACAAATGCAGTCTAAACTTTGGTTATGTTATCGTAGATACTGTATTTGTAAACATGAAGTAAATATGGTGGACACCACAGGTTTTCTAGTGTTTTCCCAAAGAAAAATGAGTTCATTATAATTAAGGTGATACCAATATTGTGCAAAAATACGGACCACGAGTTTGTTGTGTGCCAGAACAAATCCATAAATGTTAAAATCTTATAATTGCATGGAGACAATTTAACAGTAAGATTATATCATTGGGATGTTAAATGATGTATTAACTATTTAGTGTACAGACAAGTCAATATCCTATCAACAATTTAGTTTTGAAAAACAGCAACCAGTTCAGGTCATGTTTATTTTGTTAATCAGGCACGAATGATGAAACGCATTAGATCGCATATCAAGTTTGATGTGTTTATTTATCCAAACTCGCAATTTCAATGTATATGAATAATTATTATTTGTATTTGTACATATTGTAGATTCGTGTGAGCCAATTTATTTTTTCACGATAAGAACCTGAAGAAATGGTTCGTTTCGAAATGACCTTAACTGAATGTGTATGATATTGAAATGTTCTTAGTATTTTTACTACATGACGTAACATAATTTATTTTCGTTTTTCAAACGAGTACTGTCACAAGGATCGAACCGATTAGCGTGCGAACTCAGATCGAGTGATAACAAATACTTATGAGGTGATGGAGTCGAAAGCTAAAACTTCTCCAAATCCAGTTTATGAAAACAACACCGCAACTTCGACAAGGCTGAGACAGGAATCAACCACCGTGCATTGACTTCTTACGATACTTCAATCAAACATGGATGTTACAATAAACAACAACAACACGCATAATAAAATAAGCACCAGAACATGCATGTTGAAGATTTTTTATGTAATAAAACAAACAATAAACACACTACTCTTATAAACTGTGTTGTTTTTTATTGCAAAAAAAGCATAACATCATAACATGACATCATTATCCTGACACAGTATATTGAAATAAAGTTGATACCATTCCAAAAGCTACAAGTATTTTTCAAGTGTGAACATATACATTTTTATAACATGTACATACTATTAAATGCCATACTATACATCCATCCGCACGACATAAGAACTTTGGTTTCATTGATCTTATAGTCGTACTGTTGACGAACGGGAAGGTCCCCATGGGGTGGCTCATTGAATCCAGAAAACCTGTACACTCGGTCAAGTTTCTGGTCAAATTCCTCTCATCCGTATCGAAATATTAGAATTACCGGACTAATAGATATAATGCCCAGCACTATTGCATGTCGAGGTATGCATGAAGCTACAAATACTCAATAGTGCTCCTGCGTGACACCAAGCACCTCATGCGTGGCAGTAATTTTTGGTCATTACTTGGTTTAGCTGTTGTTAATTGTTTAAACAATGTTGCAAATGAGCTGTGGGGCATGTATGGGTCTTATAGTTTGAGTATGGGTATTGCTTTTGTACAAAATTGATCGTTTTAGTGACTTTTGTTTGTTATTTGCTTCGTTCTCAATCGACCATGGATCAGGAAAAAGGATGTAAGTTTTTTCAAAACGGATAATTTCTGGACCCTACTTAGCATGTATTTTCTTTATTCAATTTAACGATTGTCTTAAATGTTTCATAAAATGCCTTAAAACATGAATAAAAATCAAACTTACATTTCTGTGGTAATTTTGAAAACGAAAGCGGAAACGCTCATGCGATATTTATTCAAGCCACCGGCTGGTGGAACGCAGAAGCGTTTGGTGGCCGTGAAAAATAACTCAAATTAAATATTCTTAAAAATTCCAAACAAGTCCCCGCATGAAATAACTGATCTTATAAGCATCAGTCTACTAAAAAATCAATATTTTATAATAAGCAATTATTATACAAAAGAAATAAAACTACGTATTTGGTTCAAGATATAGAAAAATGCCAAATAACTTGCACCATATATTGCCCCGAATATTGGGACACAATTTCGAGAAACATTTCTGTATGTCCCTTAATATTGTGGCAATAAAAACAATAATTATTTTTAAGTGTTTAAATACATAGGGTAATTACGGTTATGAAAAAGTGATGTATTTACACATTGTTGCAATTTCCTTCAATTTGTAAATAAGATGGACGACAAAATGCTGAACAAAAATAACACTTTATATATTCGGAAAACTGAACTACATAAATTTAAAGAATATCAAAGACATTTAGTAGAAACGTAAGTACTGTGCTTGCGCTTACAAATTATTCAATTGTCTAACCTGAAGCAAAATATTAACCATTGTGTTATCACGAATGATCTGACCGTTGAAAAGATCACATTTACGCACTTCTTAAATTCAACAAATTTTGACATATTATAAGCTATGGTCAAGTACCGTACATGGCCAAAACTGACAGACTGCTACGTACATGTGGCTACCGTAAGCGACATGCAAGAGAATAAAGTTGAATGCGCTAGGTTATTGATCATCGTTGTTTAAGAGAGACTGATATAAAATTATATATATATATATATTTTTTACAAGTGTTGCAATTGCCTACGTACTTAAATTAAACAGCAAGGAAACTCATGAATCGTATGAAATATTATTCATTGGCAACGAAACCAAGTAGAATTTATTGGCACGTCCGCTCTCCGAGAAGTACAGACGATTAAGTACGACATACAAATCACTAGTACGGAATTACCGAAAGTCCATGCGAGACTGTTCCCTGAGACTTGTTACTTGTACATGATCTTTGGTTTTTACGTATATGGTCCTGTTTAATCTAACGCCGTAAATACGAATAATATTAAAAATAAAATTGTCCGTTTAATGTTTACGAATACCTTAAAACCTGTTTTAACCCCCGATTCTTTGCACTGTCATGCAGTTCCTCTTGCGGTATTTTTTTAAGCATTTTTTACTTGTTGTGTTTTGAGCTCTGCGATTGAGAAATCAATAACTAGGTATTATTAATGAGGAGGTTTCACATGATTTTATGTTTTATTTTGGTGGGGAATCTTTCTTTATCTTATATAAAAAAACTGTGAATGCGCATCAATTGAATTTACTTACCTCGTAAAACTAAAGAAATTTAAGACACTTCAATTCCGACCTATTTTAGCGACTACAGTTATTGAATGTATGATGAGTCACGTATTTAACCTTATCTCGTTTTCCTGGAGTATACGACCACACAGCTCTGTAGTATGTCCAGAGTCCCTTTGAAAAAAACAAACTTTCGGACCATGGCATCGGAGAGTAAAAACTGGCATGTATGATACATGGGTATGCCATATCTTCTTTTTTTTGTAAACCAAAGACCCACATTGTAAGTAAATACGAATGAATGTACTGTACTTTTTAACGTTATTTAATTAATTAAGAACTTCTCAAATAGGGTGTGTGCGTGTGTGTGTGTGGGGTGGGGGGGGGGGAGTAAACTCTCACGTACACTCATAAATGTCTTCTATCCTAATTGATATTTTGCCACGGTCTATACAAGCCTATAACTGTGTGCACATTAAATGCTTTATTGCATACACTGATAATGGATGTGTACCAATAAGGGTTAACTAGGTCAAATGATAATTAAGATGTAGTTATTTTAGATATATTTGTGCGAGAATATGGTTTCACCTATTTCATAAATTACCAAATGCTAATATTATTATGTAATAGTTATATTATAACAAAACTAGAAATCAATGCTGAATTACAAACTTAAATTAATAAATAGAGTTGTATATTGTTTTCCAGGGTTTCCCGAAGGCCCGTTTCGCTTGTCGGGCCCGAAATGCCTTCAAAGCCGTTAGTCGTTTGCCGACATGCTTAAATTACGCCGACATGCCTTAGGTTCTCTCGTAAAGTCACGTTACAAACTAAACAATTGTGGGGACCATGCCGATATAATGAGCATTTAAACAAAAAACAAGGTACTGCACGATGATTATTTCAGATAGTCAACATCTGTTACATCTAAATGTGCAATCCCATTGGACATGTAGTTGTGGTTTTAAGGTCCTCATTTATTTATAAGGGAGGGGGATTTACCGATAATCCAATGGTTCCGTTCGTTCGCAAATGATGTGGGGATTTGTGTGCAAATGCATAATGATGCATGTTCCTTTTCTGAATAACTTTGTGAAGTAGATCTGCGTCCAAAACATGCTAAGATAAGTATGTTTATACTATATGTTTGCACGCAGAATACGTTTCTATGTATGAATGTGAATGCAATGCAGGGAAATTCGTTTTAGACTACATTACCTATCCATCGCAGAAACATATGTTTTCAACCTTATATGTTTAAGGAAAAGATGTGCTGCAACACGCTAGAAAAGAACAGTAACGTATTCTCCAGATATCACATTGCCATATTGACCCAAACTATTGACTCTACCGGAGTTTTTTGGAAAAAGTACTGTTTTTCTATAACAAATAAATTATTAGCTGCAGGTCTACTTTCACTTTAATGTTTTGCCACACTTAGTGCATGTTGTTTTCATTTGGCTATATACTTGACTACTTTGTGTTGACGAGTTGCTTTGCGTCCCGTTCAGAAGAGCGATATACAATTTACTTGAAAATGACGTTTATTAATTGAGGTCCATTTTTCTTTAAAGCTACACGACATACAGCTTATTAGTCTATAATACACAAACATAATGTCATGCATTTAATTTGAATTATGGCCTCTTCTTTACTTGGATATTTTGTTTTTCGTTAGTGTCGACTATCCTTGAACACTATTTGACCTACATGTTTCAAACTTGGTATATTAAATAACGATACGCTATGGGATTTATAACCACGCCTACCTAGGATAAAGTCCGACAAATACCGTTGATAGTAAACGAGTGTTTTACAAGACATGTCCGTCAAACAATTACGTCCTAGCTTTGTGAATGGCTAAACACACTGTCAAACAAGTCTCGTCATAAGGTCAATTATCCATGATAAACTGAGAATGTAGGACAAGGACCAAATCTCTTTCATGGATTTTGATTGAGCTTTGGCTCTTCTTGACATGGACTTTTGGCCGTGGCTTTTTGACCCAACTTTTGACCTTTCTCAACATTCAATCAAATGTTGTAAAATGTCCTGCCAGTAAAATTAATCTTATGATTTCATATGATTATAAGCTCGTCGTTTTAGTTTTAAAAATGTTTGTCCTTGCAATTGTTATATATTGTTATTTTTTAATAATCCATGCACATGATTTAAAGTCATCGTATTTCTATTCATAATTGTCATATTGTACAACAACGATCATTTTACCTTTTTATTTGTTTACCGTTTAAGTTCAGTGAATGCTAAACATATCACGCAAAACCATTCGTTTCTCTTTTTTTTATAACCCTGAAGACAAACAGCATGCATACTAAATTGCGAAAAATTATTCACAGCACGCATTCAGTCTAGACAAATATACTTTGTTACCAGTAAGGTTTTGGTTAGATAATACTATAATCTTTTAGTTAACAGCTTACACATGTATCGTCGCACTCGATGCAAAGTGCGCATTCGCATTTAGAGGTTAGCAATACGTGTTCATACTTTACTGCAGTCACCCGCTATAATTTACAGCAACAGCACAACCGCTAAAGAATTTGTCACCCTCGTCAACAATGGTAAGTTCTATAATTTAATAAGCTATACTTGAATATTCATTTAGTGTAGGTTAATATTTATTTTAATGTATTAATATGTATTATTTTATATTTCAATATATATTTAAAATACGGTAACTGTTTCAGAAATAAAATTAGAATTCTGGATGATAATTTATGGAATCAACATATACGATACGTACTAGTGAATCAATCAAACTAAAATCGAAAGTGTATCACTTTATCGTTCTAAGTCGTGGCACGCATTTGTTATTTATGCAGTTTATATTTGCTTTTGTAATAGTGTACGGGCATGTCGAAAATATAACATGGTTTGTGTGAAACCTATTAACTAAGATACATTTTTGTACATTGTCATTGAAACAGTATTTTA
Organism: Congeria kusceri; assembly: GCA_027627225.1. NCBI lineage: Eukaryota > Metazoa > Mollusca > Bivalvia > Myida > Dreissenidae > Congeria > Congeria kusceri. Next base: position 30,743,603 of record CM051026.1, on the reverse strand, counting down.
ACACAGATAAACAGACGATACTTTGTGGTCTATATGTATAGTATAAAATACTGTAAACGATTTTTGATAACCAGATCAATGCTGGCGACTAATATTAATAGTGTGTTAGATGACATTGACAATATACAGAGAGTTAATAAGAGTTTAACAATGTTGCCGATTGCCTTACAAAGAAACCATATAATATGTGATATTTATGGTATTTTAGAGAGGAAAAGGTGTCTATAATTTAAATGATTTGAACAACCTGAACTAACCATAAAAAAGTTTTATATACAAATAAAGATTTGCATTCGCCGGGGCTCGAACCTAAGATATGTGGCTTCAAAAACATTTGCGCTAACCAATATACCATTCAGAATTATGAAGTTTGAACTATTAATTCATAACTTTATGTAAAAGATGCACGTGTTTTTAAAAAAAACGAGGACAATCGAAACAAACACTTTATAATAGCACTGTATTGCCAATATGTGGTTTTGTCAGGCGTTTGTGTTCGCTTGTTTTGACATAATGATTTATTCTTTGTATTATCTGTGATCAAATGTGTAAATAGTGAATTTTCCAATTTGACAATATATCACTTTATTTAATAATACAATACCTCGTGATGGTGCGAGGTGTCTTAATAGTATTTTGTCGTGTATTTGGCAATAACTAAATGCTTTATGATCCAGAATGTTGTAATATGCTCGAAGAATACGAGCTGGTGTTAACTAAAATTAATTTGTTAGTTAGTTCTGAGGTATGTTCTGATTAATCAGGATAGTAGCAATTTACACATATTGTGAAAAAGCAGCATAATTATTGTCGTAAAAATGCTCATCTTTAAATGCGCAGATAAATTAACATATTGACAGTTCTCAAGAAATTATAAGAACTATTTAAACAAGAGCTGTCAGAGGACAGCGCGCTCGACTATTCATTTTGAAAGTGGACGTGAGAAAGAACCTATGAGCATAGACTTGTTAATAACTATCTGTAGTTGCATCAGATATACACAAATATGGTTCCATCCACCAAAAATAAAATATACAGGTATATAAAGTCAACATATATTTTTCAGTATTTATCAGTAAAACTTTCAACACAGAGTTATTGACAATGTTGTATGCAATATAGTATTTAATAAAACTATGAATGCAACGTTGCAAGTGAATACCTTATGTAGTTTTAAAATAATAGGACCAAAATTTAGTATAAAATGACATAGATATGTCAGCATACAACACAGGGTTATGGAGAACATTGCATCCGATGCTGAAGTTGATGACAAAGTGTATTCCAAATTCCAAGTAAATATCGTGTATATTTTTGAAATTATGTGACTTCAAGCAGATACTCTAAGTGAACTTGGGACATATCTGTGTCAAATTTTAATAATAGTTATAAGGATCACAAACTCCTCTTCCAAGTTTCAAGTTAATAAGACGTTTGAATACAATCTTTAACCCGATTTTATATGTGAAAAAAAGTGTATAACTCTGTTAAATACAAAATCATACGTATGGGGATTGTTGATCTTGATGCTGGAGTTGATGACAAAGGGAATTCCTAGTTTCAAGCGAATAACTGATGAAATGTTGATGTCATAAGTTTCTAAATAAAATCTTTAACTTCAAACTCTTTGTGAAACAGGGACATAAGCATATCAAATACAAAGCATAGTTATGAGGAATATTGCATTTGATGCTGCAGGTAGTGACAAAGGCACATTGAAAGTTTCAAATGAATGACTTCCGCATTTTTTTTTTGTCATAGGACTTTTGCATAAAACTTTATTTTGATTATCTTTATGAAAAAGGGCATTACACTGTCAAAATACAAAACAGTTATGGTGAATGTTGCACCTTATGCTAGAGTCAATTACAAAAGTATATTCCAAGTGTGAACTGATAACTAATGCAGTTTTAAAGTTACAAGACATTTAAATATAAACTTTAACCTGATCACATTTAAGAAAAAGGAACATTAATATGTCAAACTACAAAATTGAGTTATGGATAATATAGCACTTGATGTTTGAGTTGAATGCAACGATGTATTCCAAGTTTTAACTGAGTAACATATGAAGTCTTCAAGTTACAAGACTTTGGACTATAAACGTTAACCAAGTTTAGACGCGGACGCCAACTCCGACGCCGCTGCATGTAGGAAAGCTCTCCTATTCTTTGAACAGTCGAATAGTCAAGCTAACAATACGAACATTCATATCTTATACATGTTGTTTTCGGGACCCAGCAATAAGTTGGCATGTGTTGATAACGTTTAAAATACGATACGATGATCAATGACCTTGTTAGCTGTTCAGTGATATATAGTTTTGAGTTCTGGACAAAAAACATACATTTATTTATAAAACCCTTGTGCCCTTAATGTCAGTTAAATTCCTAACACGGCACGATTTGCAATACATACACCAAGTCAAACGAAAATGCACACTCAATTAACTGGTCATGTCGTTGATGTATATTATGGTGCATGTTTTAATCTCACCATGCCCCAATGTCGTGACACGTTTGTTTGTATCGCTGCTATCATGCAGACACATGCATCCGCCCAACTAAGTTCAAACAATTAGCATGGGCTTAGCTCGATAACATAGCAGAGTTTTATCAGTGACACCTTATTGTCGACTGTTCGGCCATTTTAATTTGTATTAAGATTTTTCGAATGCGTCTAGTATTGAAACTAATTACAGCGAGTAATCGCAATTTTGAACAACACTTTAAAAAAAATAATAATGAACTTGAAAATAAAAAACTATACCACTTACTTATACAAACGATATGAATAATCTGGATTTTTTTAAAATGTCGTCTGATTTGATAGAATCAGTTTTAGGGATAACTGGTTTTAAACAAACATGTTTACCCGTAATTATATAATTAATATGCACATTATTGGTATTTTGAAATAGTTACAAATAGTCATTTGTCTTTCAATGCTGGGGCCAGATAGTTTAATTTGATTTAGTAATACATGTCTCTCAAAAGTCATATGACTCTACAATATGCCGCTGTATTTTGTTTCTAAAACTCACTTAAGTCGATGGTATGGGTATGTTGAAGTGAAAACATAATTATCGACGTTAACCCTTCTTTGTTTATACAACATAAACATTGTTATTTCAAAGTTTTAACTCGAGTTTTCGGTGCTAACAAATGTAACAATACGTATCCAGTTAAGACCAAGTTTCTAATATTTAAACGGGAATATTAACTTAAGGTAGAAAGATCCTAATGATTTCGGATATACTCTCGAAATATCGGTTAACTTCGGCCCATTCGTCACTAATCGTAAATCTAATCGATCTGAGCCGAAATAGAAATTATTTTTGCGACATAAATATGAGTTTTCGAATGTTGAGTCATGTTCAATTAAATATGTAAAATAAATGCTTATTTGTGTTTAAAGACTTAGTAAAAATGTAGTTTGAAGAAAAACAAGATACTCTGGCATGGGAAATACCTTCAAATTACGTCATTGTTGGACATTTCTGTTTGCATTTAATCATGACATTTTCGCGATATGTCCCGTGTATTTCATTACACTTAGTTATAAATAAACGTCCAAGGAGTAGTAGTATTATTGAACATAATTATTCGTATATTAAAACATACCTGCGTGAAGGAGATACGTGCTCCTTGCTGTGAAATAACATTAATTCACACTAAAAACTTGGAAAAATAGTCAGTTGAGATGGGTGGAGAGCGGGACGTCGGGTAATTGAGATTGTCGTTCTGTTGGATCATTTAAAATACTGTTTATTGTGTGAACTTGGACCTGATCCACTGGTGAATTTCGACGAGATCTACCGCTGCCAAAAAAAAAAAAAAAAAACATATGAAAATTATGTATCGGCGAAGTGATTAGAATGGTCTAAGAGACACCTTTTTATCCAAAAACAGTGACTGAATTTCGTAACCAAGGACATGTGAACCTCAGCCAGTTACATTTGTATTTAAATGTTTACACAAAACACGATTCCTTTAACATTAATATTGCAATAATACATTTAATATCGATACTGCTATTAGATTATAATTAGAAGAGAAAAAAATATTTTAACATAGAAGGAATATTTGCTTTTTTACTTGTATTATTTTTCATAATTTTCATTTTTTTATAACATAGGGTTGCTTCACTCCAAATGTTATACCTTGAGATTTTCGTGGTGAACCTATGTCAATTTTTTTTCCTTTTCCCTCTTAGATAAGGGTATATTATATTTTGGTATTACTAATTTTGACATACTATGAAATAAATGTTTAACAACATACAAACATTGGTGAAAGGCGTATTTTTACTGTAATGAAATCTGTTGTTTTTATTACCATATGCTTAGCCAAATTTAATGTCATAAGTATTGTTGGTCAACTTTAGTACTTATGTTTGTTAAACTTTTTCATAAGATACATTTTTAACGTATACATTAAAGCTATTCAGGAGTAAATAAAATACATTTTGACAATATGTCAGTCATTTTTGTAAGTGTACCCCATCAAAATGTTAGGTTGAAGTAGAACAATGAGGGGTTATAACAGAACTCGCATTTTTTTGTCAAAACGTGTGGTTAGATTTGTTTATATTTCACAGTTAAGTCTCATAATAATGCAATGATAAAAAATAATAAAAAGTCTAGGTCTAACAAAAGGTCCCGTTAGGGGCTTTCTACCTTAATTGAATAATTAACACGATATTTGCAGTTCAATGTATGCATACAGCAATGTAATACGATTAATTTTAACAATTAGACTTAATACTTCTACAAAGTATATATTCGGCAATGTCGTACTTTGGTTATCTCGAATACAGTTGTGAATTATCGGCAACATTTGTATCCATGTTCATTTCCAACAGCTCAGTGTTCTTGAATAACGTTTGAAAAATAAATCCCATTACTAAATGCAAACACAGCACGACTATCACAGCCTAGAAAACACTATCGAGCATGAATACTGATACATTTTGATCATCACCATGACGAAGGCTATAGTAGCATACATTTAAAAAGACAAGTGTGAGTCATTTAACTGGATATTTTATATGTTACATATATGTGATCATTTATTTTATCATATCACTATGCTGACATCAATCAATGTTTGGAGGTATGTCATATGACTCGGAATCAACTATAATAACAACATTCTCAGTTAAAATGAATCACATTCAACAAAACAAAAAAATTGATACCAATAACGTATCTAGTTGCTTTTTTTTATCGTCATGAATCTCATAAACGTTTATTTTTTTCCAAATTATCATTAACCAGCATATGGCAGCAGTACATGTACGCCGTCATCAATGGAACAATAAATAATCGATAAACAATTATTTCAATACATTTCACATAAATGTACTAAAGGTTATTACACCGGATCAGTATATGTTGAGCTTCAAACATTCTTTTTACCGAAAATTGAACACGCTATAGTCAATATAGTCGTCTGTAAACAATTCGTCGATGCGTAATCTCCGATGAAATTGATCGTTGCAATTCATGTCAGTTTTCGTTTCCAATATTATATGATGTACTACCCAGACAACTTTTATAAATGCATAACTATATGAACGTGAACGTGTAAAAGCCGGCTAAGCAAAATCAGCGCTGCTCGTAGTTTTTAAATATAAAAAAAAATCTCGTTTGGTGTAATTTTAAGAAAGCCCCGATATGATAAATAGAAAAAAAAACAGATCACTGCCTGGTCTTGTGTAATATAACAGGTTCGGCACGAATTAAAGAACGGCTCGGCAAGCCTCGTCGTTATATTATTATAAGTATCACCTGATCTATTACACAAGCCCAGGCAGTAGCCTGGTATTCTCTATATATCAGATCTATGTTAACGTCTGAATAAGACAAAGATACGATGCTTACCTTAAGTAATACACTCAAATGCACGGATTTATGAATGCAGTACAACGAATTAACATCAGGAAACATCAGGAAATATAAAAAATTAACTTAAACCAACGTTGTTTCCATCTAATTACAATCAGGTCAATCCTTATCTTTGCGCATATGTATCTGACGACCATCGATAGAAAGTCATCAATAGGTGACACTGCTGTCAATCAAACATAGCTGTTTTGTAATAAATGTAGATAAACTGTAGTTTGCAGTGTGGAAACCATATATTCCAGACCCGTGCAGCATTACTAAGCATTTTAGCATGTGTATAGTGTTCATGACTTGTTCTCAAACAGTCATATATGTACATATATTAGGCGTGTCGTGGGGTAACCGGGTTTAATGCATGTGCGTAACGTGTTGTATCCGCACAGGCCGATCCGGGACAAACAACTTTCCTCTTTATGGTAGTTTATGTTTCAATGAAGTCTCTTCTAAACATAAATCTACTGTAGGCGGGAATTGCCGCGCTGGCTTAGCCTGTGCGGACTGCACAGGCTAATCTGGAACGACACTTTACGCACATGCTGTAAGCCCAGTTTTCCCACGAAACGTCTCAAATATAGTTCATGTACATACCCAACATTGCAATTTCCCTCAATTTGTAAATAAGTCAAAGGTCATTAATAGTGCTAGTGAGCATAAATGGCCTATTCGGAAATTTAAATAATAAACTGGAATAAAGTGGATGACACTAGTATAATCGCTTTAACGAATTATACAACTTGAAATAGAGTACAATTTTGTTTTATCTCGAATGGTCTGACCGCTGACAAGGACAAGTCTTACCAACGATTAGCATACACTATCGCCGGACAACAGAAGCATGATCACGTACATGCCATGGTTGGCGCCAAATCTTCCAATTAAGCTTTTTGGTCGAAATGCTAATAAGCAACGCTGAATGCATATGTAGGCTCCACTTTTCATGTAGGCCAATTATTACCCGAAGGCTAGCGCTGTTGTAACAATTATTTATCCATAAAACAGGTTAGACTAGATAGAATCAAATGTCAATATATGTACACGTAGGACTGCAGTGCCATTGAAACCATTTGACATTGAAGTTATTCAGTCATACAGTATTCTCATTGACCATGCGTTCAGAAGAAATTTTTTATTACAAACGTATGCATACATACTCGAAGATGTTGATGCGCAGGTATATATCACGAATTTATTGCCTTTAATTTAATAAATGTTCAAAAAATTAACGCAGAATGACGAAACCCTCTAGGCCAATACACACACCATTCTTGTTGATAATTCTCAAAAGCGAAACAATTGTACAAGAATTAACACTTATTGTACAAATTTTTACCAAATAAAATACATCGTTGTACAGTATTATTTTATAATTTGAACTAATCTTTTATTACTTTACGAATACGTTACCATGTTGAACAGTTCATTTAATAAATAATGTCAGAACAGAAGTAGCATTGTAAAACCCGTGTAATTTAAGCTGTAGTCATTGTGTTTAGTATGTGTCCCGTGTTTTTAGAGTGTCTTTACAGTATCTTTGCTTTGCAATAAACAAAACATAAAACATGGTTTGATGTAATTATAGTGCGATTTTATTGACTTAGCACTCGTGAATATTCCGTTAATTTTCGTAAATCTATTTTAAGCTACTTACTCAGATAGGATTCTTAGACGCCATTATGTTTTGTTTAAATCTTTACTCCGTTACAATTGATACTGCAGTGCAGTGGTAAGCAAGCTAAGTTTGTAAGCGTGATGTTTTGGGTTCGAGTCCAAGAATAGGCACTTTTAATTTATTTACTTTAATCAATTTAATTTATTTTTTTAATTGATCATTTTGCTCCAGGTTCTGACACGGAGTCTCATCATCTACCTCGATTCTGACACATACGAGATCTGCACCGATACTGTGAGCAAAAGAGAGTCATTGTGAATGCATTTGTATGTAGATAAAATGAATTAACTAATACAAATAAAACAAATTAAAAAAAGGATAAACAGATAAAATAAAGCCAAATTTAATGAGAATAAAGTACAAGAAAATGATAACAAATAATACAATTTTCAGAACTCGAACCAAAGTCATTGTGATTCAAAGTATAAAACACTATTCACTACGCTGTTCTTTCCGACGCTTGTTGATGGGTGCTTTTATATGATTATAAATCCGTTGTTTAGACGCTTGATAAATGTTAAACCGATAAAATAGAACAGTCGATCGGTACCAGAGATTAATGATTGCCACGTCAATAAAATCGCACAATACTAAGATGTCTGGGACTTATTATAAATATCGTGGTACATAAACAGTGTTTTATCTTTTATATTTGTATGTAATTGGCCAAACATAAAAACAAAACACCAATACGCGACACAACGTAGTCTAAGGAATTATCAAACACAATTGAATGTTTAAACTTTATTGAAGAAAACATGATATGATTGTTATTCCAACGATGTTTTTTTCGACAAGGAAATTATATTTTTCAATCATGAACACATGAACAACAGAAATATAGGAATAATAAAACTTCAGAGACATGATGATGATATAAATCCTTCAGCTGGTCATTTATTTGAGGCAACTGACAAATGGCCTGTAAAATACAGGACAATACATACAACACAACACAAAACATGTAAATGTTTAAAACTGGACGCCTTTTTCAATGACTCTTATATAATAAAATACGTTTAGGCGTTCATAGATATTTAAAAAGAAATGCTATTTGAGTTTTCATTACCACTGACTCTAGATGAATAATTGGCTTAATTTAATATAAAATAACGATACGACACTCAGGACAGTATACGTATATCGTATACTTCTCTTAAACCAAACCACCATCTAACAATATTAATTCATAATCTGAAAGTGTCACCGGTTATATAATACGTCATCACTCAAGTGCTGGCGGAAATACCCGAGCGGTTCACATAGTCGTCCAACAAATAAACAGCAACAACAACAAAAACAAACATCGCATTTGTATTTACTAAACGTGTTTTAACTTCTCGAATATGCAGTTCTTATTTATTAGATAACAACTTCAGTCCAACTGTGTCTGTTCACTCTAAGTACATGAAAATGGGTGATCAAAATTAATGTTTTAGGCTTGCCATGAATTGAACGCTTTAAAAATCATTTGAAGTTCAGATCAACTGCTTGACATTAATCATTGGTATAGGTGCAAACCGATGCTTCGTCACGTACTCAGATACTATGTCTGGCATAGAATGGTGTTGCTATTAATGGAAACACAAATAATTAATATCAACGATTACCCAACACTTACTTTAAACAATCTAATTACAATCAAGTCCGAAAATCATCAGCGCATAAGGATCGGACAACGGCAGATATAAGGTCTTCTGTTGACCTTTATCCAGTCAAACAAGGCTGTGTATGTACGATCGTTCATATAAGTTATTTTCAAAATAAAATTGAATGCGAACAGAAAAAAATAAAAGATGACGAAGGAAACACTTCAATATGAAATAAAACAACAAGTACTAAAGTCGACGTTTTTGCGTCGTTTATACGTGCTGTGTAACATAAACCAACTGTCAAGTCAACATTTATACATGTATTTGAGTTACCGCTTGTACATACGAAAACTATTTGGTAATTAAAAACAAGCTTATTGTGCATTTAAAACCAACGATTGTCTCTGACTTGTATTTAATTGCAAATAGAAATATATGTTAAGTAACTTTATTTCCTTAATTGTATTTATGGTACTATATCTGTTGTTAGATCGTACATACAAATTTAATAACTTAAATGTTATCTGTCCTAGTGATGTCTCTGGCGTTTCGTTATTCTTATATTCATTTTTTTTAACAAAATATTATGTTACTTTTATCTTATTTAAGCGTATGTCAATATTGGAATTATTCATTGAAAAAAACTAAACAAAAACTATATACAGAACATATTGGGTGTGTATAGGCGCAATAGATGGGTGAAACACACACTAGAATAAAACAATAATAATATGTTTGAAGTGCACACAAACACACACATAGGCGCTCGCACACACACACATACACACAAACGGTCACATACAAATGAAGTACACTAATTAGGTGTTTAAAACAACAAGAGTGAGGCTGAACAATTTGAAATTTTGAAATCGTTTGCGTGAAAATTCATGCATATACAAAAATCATATATATTGGTCTTTAAACAGTGGTAATAACATTCAAACACATGAATAATAAGCATGGGATATATCCCCTAAATGATGTTGATATTATGCCATATTATAGCGGGTTAAGTCATGACTAATGAGTGTGCGATTGTTATAGCATCATGTGTTAAAACGGCGTCATACTGTTAAAACCGGAAGTTTATGTTACCAGTCGGCATTATATGTAAAAATTTTGCATTAAAAATGAGTGACATCATTTGTAACCAATAGACATCATATGTTACATCAGGTGCATACAACGTTACAACCCGGCATTATATGTTGAAACCTTCAGGAGTATCAAAAATATAACTATGTTTCATGCTTAAACGGAAATAATCAGTACCAAATTAATATACTTCCGAATTAAGTTCATCATTTTTGTCAAGAACATCATCATCATCGCCATCATCATCATCGTCATCATCGCCATTATCATTATCATCATCATCATCATCAGCAGCAGCAGCATCATCAGCAGCATCAGCATCAGCATCAACATCAGCATCATCATTATCATCGTCATCATCATTATCATCATCATCATCATCATCATCATCATCGTCGTCATCATAAACAACATCATCATCAACAACATCATCATCAAAATCTTCCCCATTATCGTCATCATCATCATAGTTGATATTACCCTCATCATCATCATCATCATCATCATCATCATCATCATCACCATCATTATCATCAATATATAAACAACAACAACATATCTTTATCACACGATTGTGTAACTAGGAAAACGCGGCCTATTTACGGTTATATGGTATAATAAAAAAAAATAAAAAAAATTGAAGTATTTGTTAAATGAATACTTAACCTCTAGGTTTATAAACAAACAACAAAATATTGTTTACAATTATGAAAAAGATGTCACCGAGACACTTTTTGCGCCCACGGAGAAATTAGTAGTAGTAGTTAACTCGATATGAATGAAATGTACATAACGTACAGCTACACGTATGCGCAATATTGATAAATGTTGTCTAGCGTAGGAAATTGTCCACTGAAAAGGGTTATTGTAAAGGCGTGAGTTCGAATCCTGCTGGAGCCGTGTATTTGTTGGCGTTGTATAAACTTTTCTTAACGATAACATCAATATGTCATTGCTAGTAGAAAAATATATAAGTAAACAATTGGAATATAAGTTGTTTAAGTTAGTGTCTACATTTATGGGAAATACCATCGATATTTCCTTTTAATGAATAAAGACATTCAAGAAAAGATAACACACAATAGAGAACAACACAATCGTTGCAATTTTAATAACAAAGACTTTTTTATCTTAATAATAAAGTATAACAATTTGAAATTTACTAAACATTCATTGGTTTATAATCATTTTCTATTAAAGTGAAGTTAAAGTGACAAAATTGCAGAAGGAAAACATGTGTTATATCTAGCTTTTATTTCTATGTTGTTGTTTTTTTTTCATTGGCTGTTTGTATGAAAACATGACAGGTTTAAATATGACGACACGTGTGTAAGTGGACCAGGTGCAATGATGTCAGCAAGCATAGTATGTTACCATTGAGCATCATGTTATAGTTGAAGAACTTTGTTGTAAAATAAACTCTTCACAGTTAGTGGTAATGTTTGTAATAAAACAAAGAGGACGTTTAAAGTTGTTTTCTACAATTTCGATTGTAATAATACTATTTATAATTTATCGCACCTCCCTTCTTAGTTTGCAATATTTTCTATGAAAATGTATCTTTTTGCATGGAACACGTAATCAAATGTATGAAATTTAGTTTAGACAATAAAATAAATAAATATAAATTTAACAATTCTGTATTCGTTGTGCAATATTGTCACTTTGATTTTATTGCGATTGAAAATGAGTAGAAAACAATGCATGTTTGATCAAACTATTTAAAAACTTAAATTAGTAAAGTGTATTGTTGAGAAAGAAAATGTGCATATAAATATTATTAATGAACAGTTTTAGTGTTGTTTATTGTTAGTTGATGTTTTCTTGTGTGTCTGTATTGTTTAACATGGCAACTCGTCATGACACAGAGATGATATCTTGTTTTGTGTTTGTTTGTTTGGATTTTGCGCCGTATTCAACAGTATATTTGTCATATAACTGCAGTCAGTTAACATACTCACATTCTTTCTGGGTAAGCTGGTTTATCACTACAAAGTGCACATACTTATGCCAGTAACTGACAACTGCCCTACTTGAATCAGTGTTAGGGGGAGAATGGCCGTCGAAATAATTTCATGACCAATCCCCACATAAATTACGTGGCTGGCTGGGAATCGAACATGCGATCATCGGATTTGCTGTCCACCGCTCTACCAACTAAGCTAGCCGGCTGATATGTTGTTTTGTTTTTTAGATTGATAATGATGAAGATGATAATGACGATGACGAAGATGATAATGATGATGATAACGTTAATGCAGCATTGTTGCAGCTGCTGATGATGATGATAATGATGATGATGACGATGATGATGATTATGATGATGCTGATGCTCATGATCACGATGACCATGATGATCATGATGATCATGATAATTCCGTGTTCTAAAATGTTATTCACCTGCAGTAACATATAGTGTCGGTGATACCTTACAATGCTCCATATTTGATCCAGTGACGTTGTTCTTAAGTCAATGAGGTTATCTGCTTTGTGTTGATACCAAGGAAAATGTGTCATGTCTGGTTGAGATATATTGATAAGAGCGTTTATTGATATTCACAGCTGCAAGTATCTACGCATTAATTCATTATACCTTTTAGTTAACTTATTAAAATACATTGGTGCCCTTTTATGTTATAAGTACAATTATACAGTGACTGTGCTATAAATTTAAGAGTATATTTTGAACATATTTTTTACAAAATCATGTTGCTATCATTTAATATCTTCCTTATAGTAGCATTTCCAAAGCCTTTGTATGTATATAGGTGTATGCATTTCATGTGTTGTAATTCTACAGTCGCGTGTGTATGACGTTTGTAATTTGCCTAATATAAATACACTGAGTATGCATTCGTGTATGCGTATGTCTATGCATACTCATGCACTCGAATACCTCTTACTTGTATAATGCAGTATTAGGATTGATAGACAAGGAAACAATAAACATCGGGAAGTCACCCAAATAAACTTGAATTTTCGCACTTTCTGAAAATCTTTATTGAGATGTTTGCAACTTGGAATGTACGTTTTAGGGATCGACATAATATGAACAAAATACGTAGATATCATATTATGTTGTTGTGCATACATGTTATAAATTGAAGTGTACACAGATTCAAAAGAGGATTTGAAGAAAGTTCTTAAGGATTTATACTACATTTGCCAATTGCCAATTGTTTGTTATAATAATATTCATTATACAAGTGTAGTCCATTCAATCTGTTGTATACGCTTTCAACAATTCACAGCCACAATTGGTACACGATAGTTTCATCCAAACTGGAATATTCTCCATACAACTGATTTTTACAGACTCGACTAGTTATAACTGATACGTTGCCTTAGACAAGGACATTCATTGTCTCCATATATAATGCTGGCCATGCTCCAATACATGTTTGATCCACACCATGTGACAGTGTCGTGACGGATATGTTTTTTTCCATGTCATTATGCAGGCACATGCATTCACCCGTATAGCTTATTAAGTTAGCCGAGATTGATCTCGATAACGTAGCCGGGTTTTATTAGTGACATTTCATTGACGTCAGTTTGGCAAATCATATTAATTTAAAGCCAGATGCAACCGTGTCAATTCATCGAATACTTACAAACACAACGTGTGATCGCATGGTTGTACATCACTTATATGATGTAAATATGAAGAGCACTGCGAATTACCATCGGTAATTATCCAATATTAACAACGTAATTTCAATCCAAATACGGCAAGTTCTGTAAATTCGTTATGAATTAAGATCTGCCGACGGCCGATAGAAGGCCATATATTTAAAACATTTTAGACAACTACATATAAACAAAGTCTCGTGGTCTTGAACGTTAAAAGTAACACATTCTATTGTGTTGTCCGACATGTATAAAATTGTACTTTCCCGATTCATTAATTATTGCTGCGTATTGGCTGTGTCGTTTATACATCATAAATTCATCACTAACAATCATTTACCAATATATTATTTACCCAATATCAATTCTCAACAAACGACATACCAAGAGGATTTTTATCGATGGCGCTAATAATAACCGTTTGGTAACTCGCAATTTTTATAAATATTTGGACACCTACAATGTGTTCATGTTAACAAATGATACACTTATCAGTCCTGATGTAATGCATAACGTATGCTATCATTCCAAATGGTCATACCGCAAAGAATACCACGGTCACTGTATTAATGAACATAAACACGCGGGAAAAAAATAAGTAAACATATATAATTAGGCATTGTCACGTACCGTTTGTTGGCGTAAATCCTGCAGAGACTACAACGTGCATGTAGCCCTATAAGCAAAGTGCGAATGAAAAACAAATGACTGCAAGAAAACGCATTAGTGCGTTAAGATGACACATGTAGCGAAATAATGTTGCACGTTTTGCAATTGTTCACATACTTAAATTCAGCGACGAGAAAACTGATGCCACGCACGAAATATTCTATTTTGGCAAGGAGGTTAAAATAGATAAAATAGAACGTACTGCCATGCCTGCTTTCCGAGTACCGACTATACCGTACGGGATTCCATGAAGTAAATGGCATAATATGTCCTGTGATTTGTTTTATTTAGACAAAACGAATACATAGTGATTGTTTGAGATCGATTGTTGTAAACAACTGTATTCTAGGCGTGAGCGTGCACAAACATTTTGATAAGTGTTAAGCGTTTCCAATATTAATAACTTGTGGGAAATTTCCCCTAACAAATCGATACGTCCCGTTCTATCTGCGTGAAGGTTTTATCATGCCGTTTGCTGACTTTATTTGTAATAAATGGACTAAGTTTTTAATGCATATCGACTAGGAATATCGACGGAATTTTTAGTAAATGTATACACGCATTAAAATAAGGCATATTCCAATTTAGATGAATGTATTGTTATTATAGCAATAATATAATGACCAAATCGATACGAACAAAAATGTATGCATTGTGTTTTTCGATACACGGTACCAGCAGGATGCGTACTCACGCCTACAAAATCGCGCTCTCCAATGAGAACTTTCCCACGCTTCCATACAGTTATCGAAAGTTCTCATGCGCATAGCAGTACTTCATATACGTTTCAATCATATCGATATTTCCATTAAATTCTAAGTTTAAATGGCAAGATACGTACGTGTACTTTTGTTATATATGTATAAAGGCCGTTTTTTTTGTATATAAATACAATGCGAACACAATGTTAGTAAAAATTACAATACCTTTCCTGAAATGATACATGCACGAACTTATTATGTTCAACTTTGTATATTTAGGTGAGAGTTATGATAAGGACTTTAGAAAATACAAGAACTATTAAACAGACTTGCCAAAATGCTGCAGGAATTATCATTTACTATTTTGGCATTTATTGTTCGTTGTATTGTTAAAACAAGTTCAATGTCCACTGTTTTAAGGCTTTACTTAGTACGAACTTATCATTGGTGGAAACATTTTTATATATGCTTTTCCGTGATATATAGAATTTAATTGGTGAAATAAAATTGTATATTTTCACTGTTGAAACAGTGAACATATAAGATTTTATATGTTCACTGCAGTGAAAATATAATATAGAAAGGACTATTTTTCCATCAATAGGATCGATATACAAGTAGTGGTTTACAACCCTTGGCAAATGTATATACATGTATAGTATGTACATGCATGTGTTAAAAAAAAACACATTATACAATTCAACAAAATTATAATTTAGCGACAACGACTCACAAAATAATTTCTTACCACCATACTAACACGTAACAGTTTTGGAATCATTTATGACGTTAGAATACACGAACTTATGACGTGTACTCGTGAAAATATTATTTTCTATGAACACTCGTGAAATAAAATACAATCTATACCGAATACAATACGATATTGAAAAACGAGACACCTATCACAACTGATTTATATTAAATTTATGCTAAAAAAATACTGGGACAGGTGTCTGTTGTTTCTAGAACTAGAACATCTCAATGCAGTTTATCGTGACTGCTCTTAGAGTAAAGGCCAACCACGCATAATCGAATAAAAATGCAAATCGAGTATTTAAGCATTGAGTATTAATAAATGCTATAAACTAGTATCAATGTTTTTGCAATAGGTATGATAAAGGTACTGTGTATAAAATGTAAAATTCAGAACCCACTTCGGTTAATACTTATTTACTCACCAAAATCCAGTATTGGTTGCATATAATACTTTTTCCAGCAGAAGGTGTGTAATATTGCAGTTTTACGTACAGTGACATCAAAATATATGCATATCGTTTCAGAGTGACTACTGTGCCGCAGATTCTTATCGTGACTTGTCCAAGCGCCTATCTACTGTACTTGAAGATGAAGGGGTCACAGAGGAAATCGTACACGCAAGGCGGCATTCATTTCTATTGCTTGAGACAGGTTTCACGATGTTGAGTAAACTATCTAAGCAACCATACGATTATTTCTTGTTCGGCAGTCAGTCAGAAGGGACGACAACGCCACGACTACGGTCTGACATCGATATACTACGGCGTGTGCCATTTATGAATATTATGGGAGATTCGAAAACATGGAGTAAAGGAAAGCTGAACTGTTTGATGCTGTATGTTTATCCACAACAATACCTCCTTCAGATTTTCAGAAGCGATAAGCAAGAACCATTAATGTTTAAAACACATTTATCAAATGACATGTTTGAAAAGCACGGAGATGCTGTAGTATTAAAATCTGATTTAGTTCGGACACGGACAAAACATGTTATACAAAATTGCGTAGGTAAGCACTATTCAACAGGTCCATCATCTAGTTGGACCGATGATGTAGACCTTGTCCATGCATTTGGCGTAACCGGTGACATTCCTAAAGACTTGGTGCAGCAGTGGATAGACAGACCTAGGCCGGGACACTGGCCATCTCCGGAATTGTTAGAGGAAGCTCGAACGTGCATGTGGTTCCTTGTACCCGCAGGGAGTCCGTCCAGTCAAACAAAACACATAGAATGGAGGCTGTCTCCAAACCTTATTGAGAGGAAACTCATGTTCAGTTTAAACATTACTGAGCTGCAGTGTTATGTCTTGTTAAAAATGATAAAGAAATCTCTTTTTTATGATATAGTCCAAGATCGGATTACGAGTTTCCATTGCAAAACTGTCTTGTTTTATACAATAGAGAGCACACATCAACGGGAAAAATATAACTTAGCATTGCTACTTGAACGAAGTCTACGCACACTGCGAACATATCTTGAAGATGGTATATGTCCTCATTATATCATTGCAGATGTTAATTTGTTTAACGACAAACTAGATGAAGATCAATGTAAAAAACTCCTTCCGATTGTTTCGCAACTCATAGAAAGCAACCTTCAGGGATTATGCGATAAAATAGTAAAACTGATTGATGCCAAAACCCAACTGTCAGCTGATCAACGTTCTATTTCACACGTGTGCATTCGTAGTAAACTTGCATTTGAAATGATACAATGGATCCATATTGTTATGCTTGCTCTTCATGAGTTCATGGATAAACCGGTTGAATTTGTTTTGGACGTGTTTAAAAAACTAATAGGTTCATGTGAGGATAAGATTCAAAACGGTAATCATCTGGAAAAACAAGTTGCAAGGAAAATATCGACAGCATTGTTGTCTTTCCAAGCCTCAATGCAAGCGGCATTTTGCATCCAAAAAGCCACCTCCATTAACCAATTACCCTCAATTAACCAACAAATCTTGGACAATTTTAAGGAGTCGCTCGACACGGATGTTGCCTCGAGTCGACTGAAATTTGCTTCCACGATGTATTGCTCTGGAAACTTACAGTCGGCAAAAACAATTCTGCAAGATATAGAAGAGCGATATCGCCAACACACTGTAAAGGCGCTGTGTCGATGTGGTGGATATTACGATCGATACCAAGACCACATAGCTACGTTTATAAACAAACTCAATCCAAACATTGAAAGCAAATTTGCAATGTGTGTAATATTTCTTGCTCAAGAAGCACATTGCGCTCCTCCTGTGTTATTGTTTGAAATAAACAAAACAGGGATTGAAGCTGATTCCGATGTCAAAATAGAAAATATACAAGACTGGTTGGGTGATGCTAGAGTGGATGCTCGTGTGTTCCTGTTTTATCTGCAGTATCTCACGTACGGAGGACTCGGCGACAGACAAAAACAAATGTCTGCCTTGAAAGAATTAGAGAACTACATTGACGAGCATCGTAATGATCGTGAGCATCCTGGTGGCAGTGATGGTCGTGAGATGTACCATAAGGCGACTGCATTAAACCTGCTGGGTCACTGCTGGGAGATGGAAGGCGATTTGAGCAAAGCAATCAGTATATATAAGGAGTCTCGAGAATACAAGCGGAAAAACAACGCAGCCAACTGGCACATTCTGAGAGTGTCGGGAAACTGACATACATGTGTATCAAGGTTACGTGGAAATTTCGCTCCATCTGGCTACGAAGAATGATTAGGTCACGTTCATGTTTGCCCCAACTGATTAGGAAACATCACGCAATATGCCGTTATGTTCTGTTTTAAATAGAGATATGGAACACATGACAGTTGACAACAGAAAGTTGTAATTGGTAGTTGTTATATATGATTGAGCATTTGGAACGCAGATCCGATGTACAAGGTTGTACTTCAAATTGGAAACTCATTTGAAATCACAGCTTAAACGACTCTCCGCAAATTTATATTTTAGGATGCGTATGTCAACTCTAAGTTCACATGTACTGCTAATAGAAATTATAATCGGTTGTTGTTACCATAATGACACATTTAAGCGTTTAAGTTTTCTGGTCGAATTTTTACAAAATATACTTGCAATAAGAAACACATCTTTATTATATCTCTCCTAATATAATATATGTTATAGTTCATTGTTATTCTACACTATAGATTTTCGTATAATAACAGATCCAATGTTTGGTTTGAATATGGGTACACATCACGATTGTATTAAGGTACTTCGTACAACCATCAACAGTTTTATGCAAATACAATTGCTTTAAGATATCGAGTCTATGAGTATTCACGAAACAACAACAAACATGTAAATATACCAAGTCGTGTGCATTTTTAAATACGCATTAACATACCTATTGAGCGGTCAATGCTGAACACTTTTACTCCAAGTCGTACCAACTATCAATAAGGTTGAACTAATTTTTTTAATAACTTCATATAAATACTTACTTTGGATAAATTCTATCAATATTGGTACATTTGGTATATGACACACAGACTGCTAAATAAATAATTTGACAATTTACTCTTACATAGTGGACATTCCTAAAAAAATGGATTTCGACTTCTAGTACCATGCACTGTTGATATGTTCTGGAGTGAACAGGCCGGTTTACGGCATCGACGTAATTCGAATTTTAGGCTATGTGATAAAACCCTCTCAATGTATAACGATTATATATAAACTAATTAATATTACCATGTTTGACATAGGATTGAAGTTCAAATTTTGAAGACATTACTTAACGTTGTGCTCGTGGTGCATTATTTATTGTTTACATTAAAATGTGTATAAATGCATCATTTATTCTAGACTTTACTTAATATACGAAACACCGGTCATCCTGTTTTAAGCAGGACCTGCAAATGTTCATATGTACTTGCACATTATGCTTCTGTTGTGAAAACATGTTCTTAGTATGTACAATTGTTACCACTTCATTAGTCCTCTTAATACTATTTTCTGTAACGCATTCTTTCAGCAATTTGTTCTTATTCATATGTATCCCCACGTTATCGAATACCTTAGTAAAAACAATGACTGCATAATGCATTTGATTGTTTGATTCATAATTGTGGAAACTATGTGATCCATGTATATTATCAATAATTATCCTAATTTGCATGAAACTTGTCACTATTTATCCATACATAATAGTTATAAACCAAGTTCCATGTATTAATGGCTCTTCTTAACAATTTACCGAATATAATTAACACTATTATTATTTAAGCAGGACCTGCAAATGGTTCATACGCACTTGCACATTATCCTTCTGTTGTGAAAACATGTTCTTACTATGTACAATTGTTAACACTTCATTATTCCTCTTAAGACTATTTTCTGTAACGCATACTTTCAGCAATTTGTTCTTATTCATATGTATCTCCACGTTATCAAATACCATAGTAAAAACAATGACTGCATAATGCATTTGATTGTTTGATCAATAATTGTGGAAACTATGTGATCCATATATATTAACAATAATTATCTTAATTTGCCTGAAACTTGTCACTATTTATCCATCCATAATAGTTATAAACCAAGTTACATGTATAAATGGCTCTTCTTAACAATTTACCGAATGTAATTAACACTATTATTATTAGTGTTGCTTATATTTCCCATACCGCCGTTTATTATGAAAGGAGCAATTAACAAATCTAAGAATGCACACACTCAATTTGTTAAACGAAGCACACACTTCTTACAGAATTGTATAAAACATATAAATTAATCAATTAAAGGTTATTAACCCTTGGGCATATATACATACTTTCATAATTTGCTGATCAGTAAATGTTATTTTTTATCCGTTGGACAAAATATTTAATTTGCAGGTTGAGTACATTCCGGATAGCACAAAACCTCTACGCCTGGCTGGTAAACGTACTTTACTAGATATAATTTTCTTCTTTGTGTCTTTCATAGAGGTATGTCTAAAAATGTTCAGTATAATTATGCATTGGTAAGTCTACCATGTTAAAATTACTAGTACTGTGTTTAATTTTATCATAAAATACATTTCTAATAGTACACTTATAACAGCGGTTAGATTCAACAATTTTTGCTCTATTTGATTTAGATAAGAGGTTTATGTGCATAGTCATATTCATAATAACAATATTTCAAATATTAATATTAATCATATATAAAAGCAGCACTAGTTATATTAATAAGGTTGGCATTATTAACCCACAATGTTTGAGTTATTGCGAGCTAATGTTGTCAATAACATTACAAAATGTGTTACATAAGTATCCAATTCATGATTGGTTTGCGTCTGTTCAGAATTACCACACGAAAATTTTCCGTGTCAACTGTAATTTTAATGATTTCCTAATTTAATGCATCCATATAATCGTTTTCTTTGCATTATCCATTTATACAGGTGTGAACCTTTACTTGCACCATTGTCAAATTGATAAAAGTTATTGGAAATTGTGTCATATACACTTTCATTGATAACTGTAACTATGCATTTATATACATGTATGCAGACCTATATCGTATGATGACGTTTTTGTAGTACATTTTGTTGTATTGTGCCATTTGGCAGTGCTTTAATTGTTATGTAATCTTACATCAATAAACGGAACTTTATTGTCATAATAAGCATACCCTTATATGTATGACACTTATCAGTAATGATCGCCCAAACGCGATAAGGACAGGTATACAAGAACCAACCCATGTAATAGTTTGCCACAGGTAACTTGCTTGCACTCTAAGCTTCATAATACATATAACCATATATATATACAGATTACTGCATCATGCTGATTAGCGATATAATTAAGCAGTGATTGATTAACCGATTTGTTTGTTACAATGTAAACGAGTTGTTGTGCTTTAAATTGATTTGACGTATTACGAATGTTGTTATTTTTTTATGTTGATGTTAAATCATAATCTTAATATCGATATTTGTTATTTTGATATTATGAATTTTAACCGATTTTAATCAAATACAATTTGTGACGGTAGATTCCATTAGTTCTGGAAATATATTATAAACAAACGTTCTTAGTAAAATAGACTCCCTGCTATATGTTTATACATAGATCAGTTTTACTGGACAGTTTAATATTTTTCGATGATCTCTTGAAAAGTATGGGATTTTAATAAATTATTTTCTAGTACATAACTTCAGCATCCAAACATTTAGTCCTTACGTCAATTTAGTAGCATATTTAATTAAAAGTGTAAGTAACGTTTTTGTTTACAATTTACGTTGTTTATTAAAAAAATAACTTTTATTATTATTATACATACCTACGATGACAACATATTTGCACACACTAAAGATGCATATATTTTTAAACTCTTTACGTGCAAGTGTTCATCAAAACAATAGTATAAACTGCTATATTTGGGCTTGAGTGCTTTCCACTTTGATTAGGATATCACGATGGGTGAATTCTGCTGCTATCTCTAATTTCCTTAGTTGTCCACTAAGGATGTAATGATGCAAATATCCAATATTTGTTATGTCCTCTAAGCGATTTATAAAGTACTGGTTCAGAATACGAACTATGGCAAATAACATATATGTCTGAAATGCTATGACATCGTACTGTATTATTATATTAAAGTATAAACCTCATGGGCTTCGAGTATAAGAATACATTTACACAAATGGATTCGAAAATGTACAATGTACGGGTGTGTCAATATGGTGAAAAGTTTTGCAAACATGTATTTGCATCAATACGTTCAACGTCGAAAAGACCAGTGCATTAAATATTGGAGAGACAAAGCATAAATGGTTCATTATGTCAATTTCAAAAATGGTTAAAATAACATTCATGTTATAGAATTGACCAATGTTAGAACTTGTTATGATGCTATATTTCGGAGTGCATGTTATATCGTTATGATTGACACAATTAGACGTTACTAATATTGAAAGAGATTATCGTTATAGACCTTGCTGTGAATGTATTATAGAGGATGAACTGTATTGTTTAAATGTGTTCAATTGTTTTTAACTGTTAGTCCACTATACTCAAGTGTACGTGTTAAATACATTCCAAACATGTTTTTTTGAAAACACAATTTGCAGTAATAATATAACTTATTGTCGTGTTAAAATGAATTAACTCTAAAAAATACTGCATTGTATATTTACCATTCATTCAAACTAAGAAATACGTTTGCTTCAGACTGATGACATATAATCATATACTTGCATAATAGTTTATTTAATGTTTATAATTACATATCTGAGTATTGGTTCATTAACCAGGCATTTATGCTGAAAAATAATTGTGTTTATAATGCATTCATATATAATCATATATGTGTATAGTATAGTGTATATAGCGTATACTCGGACCAGTTGCATATTGTAACATGATATGTTTATTGTATATGCTACTTACTAACTTACTAGTTGTCATCTTAGTAAATTATTGATCCGCTGCGTCCAATTTCTAAATGACTCTCAGGTTAAGCCTAACTTAAGTATTTCAGTAAACTTTAGTGTACACTTGAGTCCCAGGATTCAAGCGTTCCCCACATATTCGAATACCAAGGATTCCACGAGGGTATCCAGCTTATTTGGTTGGCTACTGATTAATTGTTTTGGAATTATTTGGCCTATTTATTATGTTAGAGTTTTGGAAACGACTCCAATTATTAGGCAATTTATTGAAGAAAGTCTTCTTGTTCGTACTTTCTCAGCTGTAAATGTGCTGTCTTTTTACTATTCAATAATTGACTTGTTTTGTTCATATTGATAAGTCTTTGCACACGTGTTTATATTTCTATGTCAAATGGTTAGTAAAATAAATGTTGTCCTGTTCATAACATTGGCATTTGTTGTGTCCTATTCGACCTATTTCAACTCTAAGTAAGGTAAAGCTTGTTTGACTTGATGCCCTTCTATACTTTACTATATATCAGTCAGTTGCCTAATCTTAACTGAAAATACATGCCTTAAAGTAGATCCGATTTCGAAATATCTAACAGCCCACTACATTTATATAACTCTTAACCGTCCCGTGACCTGTTCACTTGCGAAAACGAACGAGACCGCACGCCACATTCTCAAAATTGTATATTTCCTAATACAGTACTGTATAACAGGTTGTTGTTTTCGTCTTCTTTTTTTCTTATTTTTCTTGCTGTTGTTGCTATTCTTCTTCTTCTCCTTCTTCTTCTTCTTCGCCTTCTTCTTCTTCTTATTATTATTCTTCCTCTTATTATTATCATTATCCGTAAAACTACATAAAACAAAATAAAAACAATAAAAACAATATCTTCCTCCTCATCCTCATCCTTATCATCAGCATGACCTTCATCCGCACAATGTCATAATAATAATAATAATCATCATCATCATCATCGTCATCGTCAAACTCATCATCAGCATCATCATCGTCGTCATCATCATTATCATCATCGTCATCATCATCAGCAGCAGCATCACCATCAGCAGCAGCATCATCATCATTATCATCATCATCTTAATTATCATCAGCATTAGCATCATCATACTCCTCCTCCTCCTCCTCATCATCATCACCATCATCATAATAATCATCATAATCATCATCCACACTACCATCGTCATCATCGTCGTCACCTTCATTAATAATTAGAATATTCGGAAATTGGTTTTAATTTGTGTAAATGATTTAAAACATGAGCTACAACGGATGTAAAATCATAAAAAGTTTAAGTAACTTAACACATGGGACGTAAATACGTATGAAACGTATATTTATGCGTAATAAATTGCCTCCCTTTGTCACTCAATACCAAAACCAATACAAAATGTCATCATGAATGCGAAATACACAACGCGTACGCTTTACATTAAGTGTGTAGACTTTTGCTTGTATACAACGATGTTCACTTAATAAGTGAACGACCGTATTATGCTAAAATGCCGTGTTAATAACGCAGACGACGTTTTATAATAATTGACATAAGTATGCCGAACGATTTCATACAAGAGCTTCAAAACATGCTAGTTCAATATTATAATAAAAATGTACAGCAGATATATGATCATTATAAGTTCCGGTAGAAAATCTAGTGATGACTATTTGAATTTACCTTGCTCATCAGTTGTTATTATTATATCTTAAATAAGAAACGCACTAAAAGGTGTATACTATTCATAATTCGACAAACTGAACTCATGTGCACACGTTCTGCAAACTTGTAGTTCCTTAACAAACATGTTTAATTAAGTTAATACCAACACACGTTGGAATTCGCACCACAACAGTTTTGTTGTATTAAAAAGGCATTTATTTGACAAGACATGTTATTTATGAAATTTTAGGATTATATTTCCATTCAACAATTCTTACCGAAGTTGTTCACTATTTGTTAATTTTGTAATGCGGAAGTAAATCGTGGATATTATTATTTAATTCGCAATACCAATGTGGAATGGTAATCTAAATCCAGATCTTCTACACAACTTAGTTCAAGTTAATACATCCAAAAGATATTCTATCATCCATAACTCGTGTAGCGCCAACTTAGATATATGCCAATTAACCTTTGCCAGCTATAAGTTTTATTTATTGGTGTTTTGTTTTCTCTGAATTTACACATTATCCCCTTATTTGACTTTTATACAGAAGTGTGTGTATTACTAACAGACCTGTGTATTCACGCTCTAACCATTGTGGATATGCGCTACCTTTCAATGGCTAATTTAACATCGCATTGAGGTTAGATACCAGTAAATCAATTTGTTTCCCACCGTGTTTCATTCGGAATATTGCATTTTCCTATAGTTCCTTTTGTCTTCTGCTATGAAAAGCATTTAGCAACGTCAGACATGCCTTTTGTGGTTATTTCTAATGTCCTCTGTGTGTTTAGAACATTTCTGAGCATTTCTTGGACACTAACATGAAATATGAGCTTTTGGGGTGTGTTTACTTTGGCATGGGGCTTTTGTCGAAACATGACTAACAAAACCCTAGTTTATACCGGTGTATGCTTTCACCTGAGACGCATTTTCTTAGAAGTAAATGACATGTATTGATATTTTCGGAAGAGGAAACATTCATCTTTAAACTGACAGCATGCACAAACTGAAATCTTAAAGATCGCCGTTTTATAAATCGGACCCTATGGGAATTGGATTTACTGGCATCTTACCTTGAATTTTCACACAAAACGAAAGAGAAAATGGTTTTTTATAATTTACACGCTAAACAGCGTTAAACACGATCAACTGGTTTTTCATTTAACAGAAATATATTATAATATAAGTATCAACTTAATATAAGACAGATAAATAGTATCAATAAAGTCATTTCAGGAAAAAAACTCTCATACGCTGGATTACTTCAAGCGTTAGCACATTTCGCCGTTTGGGGCGAAATAATGCGGTAAAGTACATAAGTTTGGCGTGCGACGTCATCCTCTGTGTATAGAATGGATAAAACTTCATCAGTGCGAGGAAGATTAGGGGTGTTAATCCGGATTAGTTGACACGATATCCATTCCGTCGAACAGTCCTAGCAAAGAGAGTGATTTCCCCCGGTCATTGTGCGATTTGTGGCTGGTAGTGTAGGCCTACATTCCACTGATAATCGTTGTTAGAAGAGTACTGTTTTATGTAGCGCTCGCATTCCAATATTGTTTAATAACGGTTTAACGGTAAAAGGTAAACCAAGTATAACTTACTTACATAAGAATGTGCACAACGTTGGCGTGGTTATGTCAACTGGTCTTATATTACGACCTGTGGCCGTTATTTGCAGGCTTTTCAATCCAATGATAATCGTATCCGAGAACAAGGGCTATTTGCGTTGGTCGTAACATGTAACCCGTGCTCATGCAAACAAATACTTTTTAAGGCAAACGAGTATATCACGCCCGTCTTGTGTAAATGGGTATCTGGACAGCTTTGTCGCAGTTATGATTTCAACAAACCGGGAAAGAATCCGGGATTGTTCTTTCCATTTATCGCATAGATATTGCAACAAAAACATACTTTTAATTATATTTCGTTAGTAACATTTTACTTTATCGTATTGAGAGTCATTGTAAACTCCGACTCGAAAAGCGATGGAAGACCGAACAGCCAAAACCCTTCGACACTCTACAGTCGAGAACGTACGCATGAATTCGACTTACTAATCAAACATTTACATTGGAAATATCTCATTTGTTTAATTGTGTGGGTGCTACTACTACTACTACTACTACTACTACTACTGTTACACCAACTACTCCCTAAGGGGCCGGTAACGATCAAGACATTACTACATGTACTTCTTCTACTACTACTACTACTTCAAATACAACAACAACAACAACTACTACTACTACTACTACTACTACTACTACTACTACTACTACTACTACTTTTACTACTACTACTACTACTACTACTACTACTACTACTACTACTACTACTACTACTACTACTACTACTACTACTACTACTACTACTACTACTTCTACCGCTACTACTACTACTACTACTACTTCTACCGCTACTACTACTACTACTGCTGCTACTTCTATCAGTACTACTACTACCACTACTACTACTACTAATACTACAAATACTACTATTGCTACTACTGCTACTACTCCTTCTATTTCTACTACTACTACTACTATTACTACTACTACTACTACTACTACTACTACTACTACTACTGCTACTACTAGTGCTTCTTTTACTCTACTATTACTACACCAACTACTCCTTAATGGGACCGGTAACGATGAAGACATAACTACATGTACTACAACAACAACTACAACTACAACAACTATTACTACTACTACTACTACTACTACTACTACTACTACTACTACTACTACTACTACTACTACTACTACTACTACTACTACTACAAATGCAGTTATAGAATCGTACTACAAAAAAAACGTCAATCATCAGGAAAGGATGACATGGTAACGTGACTACGAACACTCAAAAGCTCAGCCTGATTCTCGAACATTCAACCAATCGAAATAACAGCTCTAATGTTACAAACATTTTCATTGGACAATGTCTTAAGTTGAGACTCTATTTGAGAATGGAACATTTATAGTCATGGGGCTTACTGTATATTGAAAACAATAGTATTCGCTGTGGTATTTTGCAGGAGCATTGGCTGTCATTTGCCATATTAATTTGGCAGGCAACTTACATTTAAAAATTATTTAATGCACTTAAGCCTTGAGCGAAAAAACGCATGTTCCGATCCTATGGCAAAGTTTATTATGTGTACACCATGATATCCATGCACTAAGATGAATATTAACGTGCTTAACTATACATATTATGCATATTAATTTGTACATTTATTAAGAAACCCCATGAATATAAGAATGTGTTGACGACGTAAAACTTCATATATTCTACACATCTGTATATATGCAGGTGAAAAATTCTACTTTCTTAGTGTTTGCATAACTATCGGCTCCATATTTATCTTCTATTTTAGGATATGAGTTCCGTGTCTAATCCCAATTACTTTTAAAACTCTCTGCTTAACGCATATTTCCATGAATATAAGAATGTTTTGCCGACGTAAAACTTCATATATTCTACACATCTGTAAATATGCAGGTGAAAACTTCTACTTTATTTGAGTTAGTATAACTATCGGCTCTACACTTATCTTCTATTTTAGGATATGATTTCCATTTCTAACCCGAATTACTTTCTAAACTCTCTGCTAAACACATATTTCCAAGCCTGTTTAACTTTAAATTATGTTTGAGTGTATATTATAAATGAAACGGTCGTCACATATATAGGTAACTGTATTATTGAGGAGAGCAGCCTTACAATCTTAGCTTTTCTTCCTATACTATGAACGTATGTCTTATGTATTTTTCTATGAAATCCTTATTTGAAAAATATGTTTAAACCAACGTTCTACACAGATCAAACAAAAACAATTCGATGTAAACCTTTATTTTATTTACATATTTAACATCAAGTGCACTTACATAAAGTATAGTTGTATAACTATTATTGCCACAGATAGTGGATATGCCGTAACGTTTATACTTATTACATAGCTTTAAACATGTTTTCAAAAGCAACGCTATTTTAAGAATTAGATGTTTTTTTCAAAATGTGTGACAATAACAGTTAACATACAACCGAAATCATGTTTTGGGCTAAGAAATGCGTAACACTAACATTATCTACTTCTACAATCACAGTTTTGTTACAAAATCAAAATAACTTAAATACAATACATTGCACATGCTCATATTCAAAATACTGTAAAACTTGAAAAGTATAACAAAACAGGCGTTTCCAATATCAATCAAACAATGACATCCCTTAGGTGTGTATTTATTATGTACAAATTATAAATGTAAACAAGTCTTTGTAAGATGTACAACGCATCAGCGTGACATCTGAAGAAAGTGTTTTCTGAAACGTAAGTGCAGCGATAATGAACAGTAGTTTACTTGAATGACTGCCATACTTAGTAATGATTGAGCTCTTACAATGCATAATTATACCATGAATACAAATTCATTTAATTCAGTCTTTACCATATTTAAAAATATTTAACATTACAGCAATACAAATTGAACTTGTTTATGCCGATAAAAGTCAATAACAAGAATAATAATAGTAATAAAAAGAAGAAAAATCTCAAGAAAAATAAGAAATAGAACAAGAAGAAGAAGAACTAGAAGGAGAAGAAGGAGAAACAGAAGAAGAATAAGAAGAATAAACAGTAGAAGGATATACGAATAATAAAAAGAAGAAGGAAAACAAAGAGAAGAAGAAGACGAAGGAGAATGACAAGAAGGGTAAACAGAAGAAACAGAAGAACAATAAGAAGAAGAAAACACGGAAGAAACAGAAGGCGGAGAAGGAGAAGAAAAAGAAGAAACATAAGAACGAGATGAAGAAACAAAAGAAGAAGCAGAAGAAGAAGAAACAGAAAAAGAAACATAAGAAAAGAAACAAAAGTGGAAACTGAAAAAGAACAGGAATGCTGAATAGTTTTTTGGCTGTTATAAGTATGTTGTTACATTTAATATTTCTACCTTTACTAAAACATAATTGTTATGATTATATCATATATGTTTGTTTCTTTTATAGAATGATTATATTGTTGTATTATTATATCACCCTTAATATAATAGAAATAAAATCCAGTACAAAAACGTATCTGCTTTATCTCACAAAAATGACGGTGATACCAGTAACTAAATTATTTTAGGATTTGATTTAATATTTTACTCTTAAGAAATCGTCTGCGAAGAAAAGAAATTCATCAGCAATAGTGTATTTATAAGCACTGGAGTACCGTAATTATTCTATATGTTGGGACACTCTAAATTTAGGACACCCTTAAAATACGATAAAATAATAATTGCTGGCAACTCTTAATTTTGGGACACTTTAAAAAATTATAATTGTTCTTGTTGGGACCATATTCTGCAAATTGGTGTCAATTTCCGTTAAGTCGGCAATCAAAAATCACCATTTAACTGTTATTTACAGGCACTGTTCAATTGCAATTTATAAGCAAACTGTCAAAGTTGTGATTGCACATATGGATATTCCATATATCCGTATATCATGGCCGTTAACTCGATCAATTTGACGCGTCATAAAATAATCCCTGGGACGAAGATCTATATCCACTGTGATTTTCCTGTTACAGGGATTAATATACAATGTACATGCCCATTACGCAATTGAACCTGTCAAATCATGGGTTTGGACCATAATTTATGATTTTAAATATAAGGACACCATCAAGTGGTATTACTGTTGTTCTGCTTGTAAAAATTGGGACACCAAAGAAAGTATTTTTAAGTATCCCAATATAGAATAATTATGGTAGTCTGCTTGGCAATTTCTATTTCCGTTACTTACCTGAAGTTTTCCAGTGAGCGTTGTAAGGACATTGACTGCGTGACTTAACTATTCGGAATGACTCGGCACTGTACTCTAGTGTAATATTTGTTGTGAAAACATAACGGATTTTCATACGTCGCTCATACTGCGTTACGTTGTTTAAACGGTAGATAACATTAAATTTTTAAGAAAACATACGGTTCGCACACATTGTTTCATGACAAGGTATTTAACAAAAGACAACAAGTTATACGAAGAAATAACGATTTGTTGTATAATACTACTAAACATATACTGTGTCATGTTGTTATTTTCTTTCTCACTAAAACAGACACAATTGTTCATTGCATGTGTACCTTGTTCAAACATTTGGGTGGACTTTTTGTGGATGTGAAGCTGCCCACTCAAATCAATAAATCATTTAGACATAGCCGTAAGTGTGTTATACGCGTATTTGTTTAGAACAAAATGTGATTTGTGGTGTAGTGTAATAGTTTTAACTGCCCAGTAGATACATATAAATAATGTGACACTTCAGCTGCATCTGCTAATTAAGTCAACGATGCTTGACATGACGTGCAGCTGTAGTTTCACACGTGTCATATTTAAGTACATCTTAAGTTGTATAATGTTTAAATAGCAATGGGCTTGAACAAACAACACGGACTTCCTCAAATGCTGATTCTGCTTTTTTTTATCTTCATTTATATCCATATAAACATCTTGGCTATAGTCATAGCACCTTGTTTATATATTGGATTATTCAATCAGAAACATTAGTATTATAATGTGATTAATACATTCTTAATAGCGCAATGTTATACTGTCCATGCAGTGTTAAATAAATTAGTTCTCGGCTTGTAGAAGTTCTGGTGAGATTATGCAATGGTTGTATTATGCTAGCTTAGCAAAACATCGTTGTACACGATGAAAAGTGCGCATGCGTACTTAGAAGTTTGGAAGACGAAGAGTCTAAAAATAAGTCTTCGAATATGTATTCATAATTAACTTCGATTTGCTGCTAGAATTTGCAGCAACAACACAACCGCTTGATAATTCCTCACAATCGTCAAAAATGGAAAGTTGGATACATTTAATAAACAATACTTGAACTTGTATGTGGAAAAGTTAGTTGTATGTCTATATAGTTTGAACGAGTTAATGTTTTCCGAAAAGAAAGGACATGCATTATATTTTGAGAAGTATCAGGAATAAACAAATTCAAAACGACCTATACAATGATTCAAACATCATTCAAAAGTGTACCAAGGTATCGTATGTATTCGTGTCACTCATATATTTTAATATGTAATTTCAGTGTATATCAGAAATTTCAGTGTATACGTTGTTTGTGTAATTTTATGCCTGCAAATCGATATGTTTTCATGTTTTTATTTTGAAAAAATTAAATAACCAGACATATCAATACATTACATCTGCTAAAATCGTAAATAGAATACGAGCTAGTGTCGGCTTATATTTCCAACTTACAAAAGAACACGCGTTAGTGTCGACTTAAATTTGCTGAAATAGTAAATACAACACAAGTTAGGGTAGCCTTTCATAGCTGAACTAGTAAATAGAACACGAGCTAGTGTCGGCTTAAATTGTTTGATGAACAAAATTAGTACGATATTTGTAGGCCTTCATTACTGACTAAGTAAACTCTGAGGTGTGTTCTGAATAAAACGAACGGTAGCAATGTACTGATATTGGGTCAAAGCGGTGACCACAGTTTCTGTTTGATGCATGTTAATATTAGGAAGCAGTGCATCTAAGCATCGACGTTAAAAACGACAAAACGAACACGAGATTTGTCGGCCTACATTACTGACTTAGTAAACTCTGAGGTGTGTTCTGAATAAAACGAACGGTAGCAATGGTCTGCGTCAAAGCGGTAACCACAGTTTCTGTTTGATGCATGTTAATATTAGGATGCAGTGCAGCTAAGTATCGACGTTTCAAAAACGGGGCATTATTATCAGATAAACCTGTATCGATACGTATAATTCCCTGTGGTTTGAATGCATCAAATAAATAGATGATTAAAGAAAAATAATTCTTTGCAAATAATATTTAAGTGGCATTTTTACGATATTTCGTACAAATATATACACCTATTAAACATTAAACTTTCCTATCTTAAATGTAGAAACAACCGTAATTTGATGGAGTTGGTAAGTCCAGATATTATATGCGCTTAAAACAAACAAACAACAATTTGGATACACCAGTCTAGTCAGATTGTAATAATTGAAGCCTTCTTTAAAGACGTGAGTGTTGTGTGTAAACACTGATATATTTATAGACCCAACTAGATATGACTGATTCTTATTCTGTAAAGTTACTTTAAAGCGTTTCGTTTATTGTTTTGTGAATGTCATAAAATGGCTTTACTTTAAAGCTTAAACATATGGGCTAACACACGCAATTGAAATGATGAAACTACAACGACATTAAAATAAGATAAACATTCTTTGGCCGGGACTTGAACCCAAAATCTCCGGATCAAAGGTCTATTACGCTAACCACTGTGTCAAGCTCTTTCGAATACATGTGTGAATATTTGTTTGTTTAATTGTGCTTTCTTAAATCCGTCACACACAAAATGGACAATATCAATTTGCCATTCTGTGAATAAATCATTTTAAGTTGCACATGGTCATTTGTTTTGTCAATAGGAAATGCTTGCAAATGTTAGAATTGAGGTTGCTCCTCACCGTGTCTCAGTGTCTTGAATAAATTGTTTGTCTCGATGTTATTGTGCGCGCATATGCATCCGCCCTGATAAGTAGAATAACTTGATAACGCGTCCGGTTTGTAATAGTGACAAGTCACCGTCAAATTCTATTAAGTTGTATCAAGTTTAAACGGATAATGCATCTTCTGCTGATGCAAGGATAGCTAGTGATCGCACTGTTTAACATATGTACCGTTTGAACTATACTATATTTTTCCTTCAACTGTCAGTATAATCGTTATCTCGTTATTAATGGGCAACAGAATTTTCCTTTGAAATAGATGTTACGAGCACGTTTTATTGTTATTGCTGAGACAATTGTTTTTTTGTTTTTTTTTTAAATATGAGACCAGTAAAACTAATGTAAATACTTATCAAAGGCTATAACATTAATCTGATACGTGTGAATTATATTTTTGTAACTTACGCGCTTGAATTATTTCCATTATTTGTACTCGTTTTTTTTGTTCGTGCACGTTTAATGGCCCAATTACAGAAATATTTTGTGTGATACGCTTTAATCGACTTAACTCGATTCCAGTACGAAAACAAATATATTCATCGTATCGGTGTTCTGGTAAAACAGTGACCTTGATTAACGTCTGCAAAAAAAATCAAAACGCTGACAGCGTAGAAAGACCGTTGGCGACAAACAAAACTAAAAGCATGTGAATTATGCTAAAAAGGAAATATTTGTTTGAATGAAGTTCCATTTCTCACCTTATAAACTTTATAATATGGCTTTCTATTCTATAAAATACATCATAATAAGCATGAATTGGTAAGTAACGAACACATATTTATCAATCTAATTATCTTATGCAAACGGAATTACATACATGCCAGTTAATAAGTCAATCTGCAACGAGCCATGCAGAATAACCGATCGTGGTAGTTAGGATAATCGATTGTTACTGATCTTTAGCCTACGGAGTCAAAAGTAGGTCATGCTACGCGTGCTCTCTTTTTTCCATATTACAGTTTAAAATTATTTATTGTAGTACTTTGTTGTAAAAATATTCATTACAAGAATCGGTAACAAGAAAAAAAACTTTCGCAACGAATCAAAAAAAAAAACGATGTGGCGAATTAATTAAGTGGTCTTTATCCAAGACACCCAAGTATATATTTCGGTTAAAATCAAGTAAACAGCGAAAATAGGGGTGTCATTAATTTGACGTAACACTTTTAATTAATTGACTTTTTGGAAACTTGCATTGTAATAATTACCAAGAAATACACATTATAATGCATACATGTACATTATCTTAAATAACTGAGAGGTAAGAAAACATATGTAATGTTTTTGCTGTTTTAAAAAAGGACCCTTTCGGGTTTCGGTTTACTGACTCGTAGTCTGCAAAGAAAGAAGTAGTTTTCGGCGATGCCTGTTTTGGAAATTACACTCTTAAAAGACCTGCCAACAGTCTAAAAAATGAGACAAATTATACGTTGGTGAAACTTGATTTGTACAGCTAGTTTCTATCTAAAATACCCTAACAGATTGTGATTGTATTTAGCAAGAAACACACGTGCACATATTTTTGAATACTCCGATTGTAATTTACTGAATCAAATACCTCATTAAAGTTTGTTCTGCTTATTTAAATACAAATAAGATAAACAAAGTAGATAAACTTATGGAGAAAAGAAAATATTTCCTAAATGTAACTATTTATCATTCTCTTATCATTGCATTTCAATACCATTTTTAAAGAGAGCAGTGTCCAGAATCATTACGACTGTTTATGTCAATTGAATCCTGACAACTCGAAATGATATAGGAAAACCGGAAGAAGAAACTAAATATATTAACATCAAAGGCACTTCATGATTCTTATCATACTTTCCGAAACTGTAGGAGCTATAATTGGTTAAAAGTATTTTAGACAACCAACTCCTTTGATAAATATCACATCTTATAACGCGTTGATAACACACATTGATAATATGATCTGAAAAACACTGTAACACTATCTTTCAATATGGTCTTTATCTGGGTATGTATATTTGTTCAATGTACATTTATTATTAAGCGGTAAAACACATTAAGTGATACCTGATAGACTAGAGCAGTGGTTGACGCGCTCGTTTCTCAAATCGTGGTGAATAAATATTTAATACAATTTACAATGATATACAATTCCACGAAACAGCTGTTGTTGTTCACACTCTAAGATGTTTTTCTCGTGAAAAAAAAGTGGCACATAGATTCATAACATTGTCGAATCAATGAATCAACTGTTTTAGATACAGTGTGTTCGAACGAGATGATATCCTAAGTCTAACGTACGTAGTCCAATGAGACTGTCTGCATATTTATGACATGGTATTCTGACTCTATTCGTTAACTAATTCGGCATCTGACATAAAGAAAAGTGCAGTCTACAAGTGGCACATGCTTTTTAGATCAGGTCGTCTAAGTGCAGAAGATGAATGTCGTTAAAGAAGATCGACGGCGCTCAATCAGAGACTTTTCGGAGGCTGTAAACGTATCTTATGGGTGTGTGCGGACTATATTGCCTTAAAATTAAGGCATGAGACGGCTGTGTGCGAGATGGTAGCCTCGCATTGTGAATTGTGCGGATAAAGAAAACCGAGTACACGTTTCAAAGCAACTCCTAAGACATGTTCATCGGGAAGGATAGGCGTTGAAGCAATCACTTAAACAAGAAGCACAAAACACATCTTTTATTCACCAATTAAAATAACACACAACACAACAACATTATTTGCATATGTTAGTTGATTTTCAACACACATGTGAAGTAACAGCTCCGTAGATATCGCGTACGCGAACTCACATAGTAAAGTCCACTGAATCCTGACAAACTCCGATGAGGCTTGGTACTGCCATGTGTTGACAGATGTTTGGAACGCCATAGAAAGTGTGTCGCTGCTAATGGACTGTACTTTGAGAAACAATAGCGAGGCGCAGCTATCTTCGTGTTCGGCGCCAAAACCGGCGTTAACGGATTGTCTGTTTCATGACGTCGTCGTGGCCCGCGTTGCGATTACTCTATATGTTTAACTTAATGTTTTATATGTGTTTTTACACCTAGTTCGAGTAAACTTGGCACGTGGTTTTATTTGACTATCATACATATATTTTTGAATTTTGCGCTTTGAAGTTTTTTCTTCTTTAAACAAAGTCCGAACTTTTTTATCAGCCCTCGAACATGTATAAAGTAGTACGACCATTTCAATCAAGATATGTACAGTAAAATATAAAGTCGAACATTTTTGTTTTGAACTATGTTTATTTGAATTCAGCGTTATTTAAAAAATATGTCTGGTCCCGGATTAACTTGTTGTTTATTTAACTAAAATAGATGAGTTAAATTCGAAAGCTTTTATTTCGGGTTATCATTATTTCAAAGTCGTCAATTCTGACCCAAAACACTATTTCACATTAAATTGTAAATTACTGATAGAACTCGCGCTCATGGTAAGTGTCCTATGTTTTCACACATTCGATTGCTTGATTCGGGGTGCGAATAGTGGCCCATTTGCTTATGGATTCACTGTCGCTCATTAAGGCGTGTGACACGCAAAGGTATGGTAAAGTCATCATTTATTTTTTGAAAAATTCATAACCAACCTCGGTTACTAATTAACCCATATCCAACATTTGTTGTATATGACCATTTCACAAGTACAACGTTTGTCACATGTTGGTATTACGTGCAGGGATATACGCTGACAATCTAACGTTTCAGAGAGACTACTGTGCCCGCAACAGAGGAAATCGTGATGGCAAGGAAAATTTCATTTATGTTGATAGGGACATGTTTGACTATGATTAATAAACTCAATCAACAATCAATCGATTATTACTTTTTCGGCAGTCAGTCCGAAGGGACAACAATGCCACGACTATGGGCTGACATAGACATGCTCCGTCGTATGCCATCAATTAATATTATGCTAGAAAGAAATTTGAAAACATGCAAGAAAGGAATGCTTAACTGTTTAATGCTGAGGTGTGAAGATCTTCTTCCTCAGCAATACATTCTCCAGATATACAGAAGCGATAAGCCAGATCCAGTAACACCTGAAAAACTTTTACTAAACGGCATGTTTGTAAGCTATGGACATAATCGCGTAGTTTTAAGCTCTGAGTTTTTTCGGAAACGTACGGAACTGCTTTTTCAACAATTAACGGACCATTATTCCACCTTTACCACAGGTCCTTCAGTTAGTTGGTCAAACGATATTGACATCGTACATGCATTGGATTTAGATGGGGTCATTCCTGAAATCCAACTGTGGATAGACAGACCTAGACCGGGGCACTGGCCACCTCTAGAATTGTTTGAGGAGGCTAACAAATGCAAGTGTTTCTTTGTACCCGTATGACATCCGACAAGTAACAGAAAGGATATCGAATGGAGATTTTCTCCAAACCTTAATGAGAGGAAACTCATGTTCAGTTTAAACAGTACTCAGCTAAAATATTATGTATTGCTGAAAAAAAAAAAAAAAATCACTATTAAATGAATCACACACCCTATATGCGCTTACAAGCGAGGTCTAAATATAAGACATATATGCATGAAGTTTCATTAAAATATCTCAATGTTTTCTGAAGCTTTTGAGCATAAAAGTTTTGTTTTTATTTTGTAATAACGGTTACCTGGACATTAACCCCACTTACTTTCTACGCAATCCCAAGCAAGGTCTCAATTTTAAGGTATATATGAATGAAGATTTATTTCAAATATCTTAATGTGTTCTCAGGTTATTGGGCGGAAACCGTCTTTCTATTTTAAGTAACAGTATCCTGGACCTTGAACCTACCACTTTCATACGCAGTCCCAAATGATGCATTGATTACATATATCTATAATTGAAGTTTTATTGAATTATCTCAATTCGTTCTCAATTTATTGAGGGGAAACCATTTTTAGTTACACTGACCTTAACCTCACCAAACCCAACCACAATCCCATGTGAGGTCTCAATATCAAGTGTCATTGTTTTTAGTTTAATTAAAATATCTCAATGAGTCCCCAAGTTATTGAGCGGAAACGTGTTTCTACTTTTAGTCACGATGACCTAGACCCTGACCCCACCCACCCTGTATGCGATCATAAGCGGTGTCTCGATATAAGGTAGATATGTATTCAGTTTCATTTGATTATCTCAATGCGTTCTCAAGTTATTGAGCAAATACCGTTTTCACATGTTTAATACCAGTGGCTTTGAACTTGACCCCACCCACCGGATAAGCAATCCCAAGCGAGAACTTAATATAAGGTATATATTTCTTAAATTTCATTAAAGTATCTCAATGTGTTCACAAGTTATTGAGGGGAAACCTTTTTCATTTTGAGTAACAGTGACATTGAACTTGACCCCCACCGCATATGCAATCCAAAGCAAGGTCTCGCTATAAGGTATGTTTCAATGAAGTTTCATTAAAATAGCTCAATCCGTTCTCGAGTTACAGAGCGAAAAAAAAGTTGAAGCCGGAACTGACCTTGACGTGTGCCCTTGACCTTTGACCTAGGTATCTGGGTCATTTTCGCGACACACCTGTGAAGTCTGCAAAATATTTGAAAATACATGCTTCTGGAATTGATTTCTTAAATTTGACATTTAACCTTGAATTGTGACCTTGAATTGTGACCTTGATCTTGGACCTAGATACCCGGGTCTTGCGCTCGACATTCCGTCTCACCACGCTTCTTCCAGGTTCTTGAAAATCGATACATGCTTATCAAATATATGCTCCGGATAAAGTGTTAATGATTGATGTCTTAAATTTAACCTTTGATCTGGACTTGTTACATTGACCTTAAACCTAGGGAGTTAGGTCTTACGCGCAACACTTCATGTTACCATGCTTGTAACTTATCCCAAGTTATTAAAAAATAAATCCATTGTGTACAACGAAATGCTCGAGACAAATGATAAAGTATTGATTTCTTAAATATAAAATTTGACCTTGAATTCCGACCTTGACCTTGGACCTTGCGTGCGACACTCCGTCCCAAAATGCTTGTCCCTTCTGCTAAGTTATTTGAAATTTCATTCATGCTGGAATTAGTTAAGCTCCGTACAACGTGTTAAGTATTGATTTAATAAATTTGACCTTTGACCTTGTATTGTTACCTTAACTTTTGACCTAGGGACCTGGTTCTTGACACTCCGTCTCAGCATTCCTGTTACTTCTCCCAAGTTATTTGAAAATCCATCTATGCTGGAAAAAGTTATGCCAGAGCATAACCTTTTCCAGCATAGATGGATTTTCAATGTTTTTTCGCAGCCCACCCGCAACCAGGTGCATTCCTTAAATACGTCCCGTCTTTCAAAGGGGCTTCTAATATATAATCACTAACTGAAACAAACATGTACCGTATCGGTCAAGCGCAGATGTCTGCGCTCGACCGCCGGATCACAGGTTCAACTATTTTACATCATGCGTTGAACCAATAGATTTCAGATAACACAGACACTTAATGGCGTAATTTAATCAATAGTAGATTACGCAGACACCGAAGGCAACTACACGTTTTCTAACAAAATTTAAAATCCCATTTTAAAATGGCAATATTTGTCCCATTTTCAAAGTGAGAATTTTCGAAATTTAAACGTTTGAATTATACATATAGAAATACGCAGAGATATGAAATAATATCAAAGTTTAACTAAACCAAAATACTTAGTTTGCCTATCTAATAAAATAACAGTTTTTTTTTCCCATTTTTAAAGTGGACTTTTTTTTATAAGACAAATTTTAAAATGATTATTAGTACAAACAGTATGACAACGCTTAAAATGCATAAATATGAATTACTAAAACATGCTTTAAATGTAAAATCCCACACGAAATGTGGGACAAAAGTCCCATCGGACGATAATAAAGAATTCGCTGAGAAACGAAAATTCCACGGGGAATTCAATGGTGCACCTACATTTCATAATGGAAAAATGCAATATTTATGTGAAAAACATCAATTGTTGATCACAATTTAGCATTTTATCGTATACTTGAATATATTAAATAGCAGTATCTCAAATAAAAATGGGTACTTCAGTTTGCGAAATTCGGTTTCGCAAACTTATTTCGGTGGCCGTTAACAGAGTTTTATTAAAATGAAGACTTAAACACGGAATTAAATCACCCAAATATAATCATAGCATGCATATTTATATAAGTATAACTATTCGTCAGTAAACACGAATTGCAGTGTACGGGATCATGCACATACATGTACACTTCAAAGTCACATATATTGCCGGAAAGCCGGGTTGCGTCGACCTTACGCGAGCTTGCGTAGATATTTTTTTCAAAAACGTGCTTCGGACCTACGGTGCCCTTGCATGCCTTTTTCAATCGCTACGTCGTCGCAACAACCGCAACAGACATTAGCGCAAGCGCTTAAATTGATGCGTCGGTCTTGCGTCAATCACCCGTCGTGCGGGCAACGTAAAGGCACCGTGCGCATATCGTGCGATCAACCTACGGGCACTCTTTTTGCTTCAAAATTGCCTGTCTCAAGCACGCCAGGTTACTTCCTAGCTTAGTACTTACAGCTTGCTTGCGCTAAACGCACCGGCGACGCATGAAAGGAACTGACAACTCACGCACGCCACAAGACACTTGCGGTTATCGCATTTACCTCTAGGCGCTACGTGCTTCGTATAAATACCCGCGTTTATTTGCATTATTTTAACACATTTTCCATATTATGTCTTTATTTCACGTGTTTTACAGTCATACTGCTAAATCAAATAATTAAATCATTAATCATATTTTTGTAAAATAATTGACAAATTAACCAGTGCATATTCTGATATACATGTCAAATTAAAAGTAGTAAATGGCGCCGCTTCATTCAAGCTATTTATGAAACAAAATATAGATATTCGTGTTTTTGCCAATGTACCATTGATGTATTGCGGCGACCGTGCGTACAACTTGCGGTGAATGTGCGCTTTACTATGGGCTGGCTGTGCGTCGACATAAACAGTAATTTACGGTCGCACGGTGTCCGTAAGGTCGCCATATGACAGACACACGCCAATCGCACGATTCGCAGACACATCTGCGGTCTGCTAAAACTGGAAACGCGCGACATACGTGCGGCGAACGCACGTCACCCGTTAGTTTGTCGCACGAATTCCACAAGTTCTTACGAAACGCATGCGTTCGCCTTGCGATCTCAAACTCGTGCGTTTGGTCAGCTGTCTGCGGCCATCGCAATGGGTTGTGACCGAGGCTTTGATTTGTTGATAACGTTCATTAGCACAAAGCAAACAACATTAAGTATATTTCGGCATAAAGGAAGTTCGTTGCATATTCCGTTTAATGTGTTTTCTATATTTCAGTGTCTTCAATGTCACCAATGTGTTTTTATGATGCAGTGAATGTATATACTGCCACGTAATCTATACGTTGCAATAATGCAGTAAAAAACATGAACGATAAATATTGTTAATGTCGTCATGCATTATGTTTTAGATGCTGTAAGACTTAAGGTTTGTTCTTATTTGTGTTAACAGATGCATGATTTATCAAACGGGAGTATTATTTTCCTGAGTATCTGGACAAGCGTCTCATTTGAACTCAATATCTGAATATGGAAAGTCGTTTTATGCAGTCAAATGTACTGTTTCTATTGTGTGCAACATATATTGATAATTGATATTAACATTATATTTCAAAATATGTTAACGTGTTTTAAAAAAAAGTGTACGTTTGACAAACCATGCATTTAAGAGCAATCATAAAACAGCAACTATACACATGATGTTTACGCAATACATTATTTCAGTGATATATATTGTTTGGCAATACCATAATAATGCCACGTTAGTTGAATTATATGTTCTTGTATTAACATAATGATGCCACATTATAATGATCAGTAAAGCTGAATGATTTAAATATCTGTAACATTTCAATTCTAGCAGTTAGCATGCATGTTATATAAGGCATAACCTTTTACTGCTTGTTAACTCAATTACATATTTATTATATATATTATAATCTACACCTCTGATTTCCTTTCGTTGCAGAGGGATTACTGTGCACCCGAGTTCTACCTCGGCTTGTCCATACGACTCTACTCTGCACTCGAAGATGCCGGAATGACGGTGCAAACAGTGATGGTCAGGAGGAAGTGATATTTACCACAAGAGATGTGTAAAACAATGCAGGCATAATTATTCTAATACCTTGGTCGTTTTTTTTCCATTTTGGCAATT
This sequence comes from Congeria kusceri, assembly GCA_027627225.1. Lineage (NCBI taxonomy): Eukaryota > Metazoa > Mollusca > Bivalvia > Myida > Dreissenidae > Congeria > Congeria kusceri. The sequence continues at coordinate 30,700,795 of CM051026.1, read as the reverse complement.
AGTCTGAGGGGAATACAACACTAGTACTTCAGTATGACATCGGCCTACTAGCAGTGGCTTCGGATATGCATGTACTGAAAGAATGGCAATCATGGAGACCAGGGATGGAGAACGTGAAGCTGCTCAAGGACGAGGATCTTCCTCCACAGCAGTACCTCCTTCAACAGCAGTACCTCCTTGAACTGATCAGACGAGATTCACCAGAACCAGCGTCGCGTGAAAATACGTTTACTATAGTTGTACTTAACAGTGCAAAGGTACAAGTTGGTACTTATATGTTATTAGTTAGCTAAAACATATGGTTGAAATGTTGACGACAGTACTTATAATATAGAACGTACGGCCGGTCCGTCTGCTAGTTGGTCAAAACAATATGACTATGTTGATGCATAGGATTTAACGAGTTGATGCCTAAAATCAATCAGTGGATAGACAGACATAAACCGGGTCACTGGCCTTAAAAGAAATTGCTCAAGTCCGCTTAAAAGTGCCCTTGTTTTCTTGTTCTAACAGGTCATCCTAACAGCGACACTAAACATCTGGAATGGAGACTGTCTCCAAATCTCATCGAGAAGATGCTTATGTTTAGTTTAAAGATAACTGAACTCATATATTATGTGTTCCTGCAAATCATCAAAAAGTCAATATTATATAATTGAGTATAAGGTGGTATCACGAGTTTTCATTGAAGAACGGTCTTATTTTACACAATTGAAGTAATAACATATAGTTATGTTCAAAATAAAGGCACACTTACAATATCCCGTTATATAATACTCAGAATATTGAGTAACATATTAAGTAACATGATATAAAACTTTGCATATGAGGAAACTATACGAATTCAGAGTATGATTAAATCAAATATTAATTGCAAATAATCATGCTCAATGACATAACCACTATATTAAAATACAATATCATACAGATGATAGGAAGGATATGTTTGAACCCTTCGCGGACTCTTTTATACGAACACAGTGGCGTCATGTTTCTTGTATGTACACGAAACAGTTCAACTGACCGGGCAACCTTCAAAACTTTCGCACACCTCTAATTATACACGTACATATTTACAGAAACATTGAGTACCAAGTATTTTATTTGAACACAGTTTTCGTGTTTGTTACTGCTTGCTATATACAAAAAGCATAAAACCATTATTTTAAGTGTTTAACTTACATTTGTTGTTGTAAATGATTTGTGTATACGTTTTGTCCTTTGTTCACTGTAGTTAAGCGTTGATAAACGTGTTGTTTCTCATAAATTTCCCATAATTGCATGTTAGCTATCGCAAGTATACTGACTGACTGTAATATCATGAAATACCTATTGTATACATGTTTGTATGTTGCACGGTCTATAGTACATTGCATCTTACTCGCCACGCATTGTATTTGATAGTTTTATTATCATATACAATGATAATGTCTAGTCGTTTTATGACGTTAAGTGTGAAACAATCTCACCTTCATGATATTCACCAGCGACAGTTCTAGTAGCCCCAGTACCGCCACCAAAAGTAATACAGGTCGTGCCTAAAACACACGGGCTGGTTGTGTGACGTATTGACACATTTAAACGTTGTAAAAAAGTATTGAGGACTGTTTAAATTGGCAAATATAAAATATATGAACAAGTTAAGATGTTGATTATGCTAAAGATATATCAAGCTGCCAGTAAATAATTAGTTCATGTTTGAATATCAATGATAAATCAATATAATGGTAAATTAAAACAAAAGCAATATATCAGCATTTACAATTATTTATTTTTTGCAACTTTAAAATGGATGTCAAAAAAATGATGAACATTTTGTATCAACTGGTGTGCATCCTTACACATGTTTAACTACAAGAAACTTACATGGTTTATTCAATGCGTAATATATTTTATATGCAAATAAAGATGTGTTTTCTCATATTGTTGATATTAAACTTAACTGATTGTATTGTGAACAATTTGAAATTTTTAATGAACTTATTCCAATATAATGCAGGCATTTCTTGTCTTTTAAATTGCATGCAACTGAGATAATTGATATATGGTTTCTGTCGCAGACTTCAGAAGCCTGACGGTTATTTAACAATCATCATCATCATCATCATCATCAACAACATCATCAGCATCTTCATCATTATTATTATTATTATTATTATTATTATTATTATTATTAATAATAATAATATTATTATTATTATTACTATTATTACCATCGTCGTTGTCATCGTCTTGTCCTTAAACTGTTACTCTAGCCTATTTTTACAATTGTGTGCTCTTTAAACTTTACATATCGTTTTACAAATGACTAACATTTCTACACCTAGAAATGTCAATCTTTATTAAATACAAAAATATAAAGTGTGTTGGAACAATAAAAATGCCTCTTTCGTATCCACAAACAAATTCTGTACACCAAGAGCGGTTCCAATCGCATCAACAGCAAAGTCAACATAACGTCAACGTCCAATACGATGAGAAAATGCTCTCAGTTACAAAGTTCTGTCAGAACTACCTTTCTCCTGCCTACAAATACAGTTTTCTAAAACGTGTTTTCTTGGCAGTACGCATCACCGAGTTGATGTGTTATCAGGGGTGTGTAATCAGTCAAGTTGTGCTCAGGCGAGCTAAATAAAACAAAACATAATCAATGTGAATATTGTATATCTGTTATTGTTCAGGTTCCTCACTTTACCTTAAGTTTACAATGATAACAACAAAGTTATTGCCTTTTGAATTAAGACAATCATGTTGATGATGACGAGTTAAAGTTCAATTGTTTAATCAAAGGCTATACGCTATGCATTGTGTATAACGAACATATGCATTGAAAAACTCATTTAATTGACTTGATTTGGGTATTCAGGTATTCGATTACAACTGCACATGACATAAGACAAACACAATACGTACTATGTTAGCACTCATAGCATATATCTACAAATATTGACATGCATCACCCTTAGCTTGTGTTACGAACTGTATGATTGAAACAAAAGCACATTGATCTTCAGCGGACCATGCGCCAATCAACGACTCCAAATGCGACAAACAGTGCATTGTTCAAGGGCACAACTGATGTTCGAGGCTTAACTCTTGATAATCTAAATTATTAACATACATATATGAAATTCAGACTGATTCAAGCGAATATTCAAATGCCATAAACGTAATTTCGACTGAAAAGTATACATATGGAAAAATAACAGCCACGAGGTAATCGATATCCAGCCTACAGCGGTATATAGCAATATATAGTGAAAACATCTTTAACTCGTCATAACTTTATTATCGTTTAAATGAATCCTTAAGTACAAATGGTTTGATTAAATTCAATTGTTTATCTATTCATTGGTATATTTTTTAATGGTTTAAAGTTACAAACCTTTACTCCATTCTAAGTTTGAAATAGGTAACCATCTCAATTTACTATATATTTCTTGTGCAAATCGGGATTTTTTGGTTAGATTTTACGCCAAATATTTGAACGTTTTGCTTCGCTGGTAAAAAGTATTCTCCCAAAAGCTTAGGTGCAAATTGTTTAACAAAATATAATATATCTATTATAGAATATGTACATTTCATGAATTTATACAAATCTTATTTTAGTCCTTTTTTGCGTTTAAAATTAATTGGTGTTATACCTTTTTGTTTCCCTCAAACTTCGGGGTTTTCCGCGACGTTTGCTCGGGCATGACAACTATCAACGGACAAAACATGTTTTCTTCTCGGGGATATTGGTTTTATGGGGATAATAAAATAAGGACCATATTAGTGGAAACTGAGGGTTACCCTAACCGAGTAGTTGGTGTCTTACCAGATTCATCGTCAAATATCGAGTCTAAGTCCAAACAAGGGTTTTAACTTAATGGAAAATAAAATATCAACACGACATTCAATGAAATATGAACCTTAAAAATAATTATTTAGTGTACTTTCATGCAGAAAGTTCACGTTGTTAAAATAATATATTCGAATCTTTATACGAGTTGTTGACACGTATTAAACAAACATCAATACATAAGTTTTAGGAACTAAGGAATATATCTAACTATAACTATATTAAAAAAGTCATATTATTTAAAAATGTATTGTATGAACCATTTTATTTTGAACGTTGTTTATTGCATGTATGTAGATTTTGGTGCTGTTTTTTTCTTATTTCAAATTGAACAAATTGTAAATTATAGTCAAACAATTAATCTACAGATGCAAAACTCACTTTTACAAATGGAGCAGATATTTCAGAATATGTGAGTGGAAACTCTTGATTGCTATGTAACATGGACTATGCTTATTTCATTTAGTCTATTTAAACTTTTTTCAACTTTCTATTCATTTGCTAAACGGATATTTGTTAGATTTTCAAATAATAAAAATAATGACCATTTTTCAAGATTAAGTGTGCACGGATTAAACAGATTCGTATATTCTACCTGTTTCAACATATAAACTATTTTGAAAAAACATAATTAGCTGATAGTTTGACCCTTCTTCAGTTGTGGCCCCACTTCCGTGGTCAACTTAATCCGATAAGATTTGACGACGGTATCATAAACATGGCTATCTGAATACCTCGACTCTTATGAAGGATTATCGTGTCCGTTGTGGAAGGATAACATTTATTAATTAATAAGAACATAAGTTTATTAAATAATTTAACTTTTATAATGCGAGGGAAATACATTTGGTTGTTTTGAAAGGGGTAAACACTTATGCTGATAAAAAAACTAAATCACTGAAGAAACTTCTTTTTATCAACCTAAACAAAGAACAGTCTCAATGTACAACTTTTTATCTTACAAACATTTCCTCTCCAATGGTCAAACAGGAAAATGAGGAAATTCGCACGTCTACATTAAAAAAAAAATAGATGATTGTTTTATAAAACTATATTATTGTGATGTTGACGTTTCTATTAATTAAATTAAGAAATTGTTGGAAGCTAAATACAAAGCAATTCAATACATGACAATTCACTAACTTAAATCTAAAGAAACGTGATTGTTTTTTAAAACTATATTATTTTGATGGGGACGTTTCTTTTAAAATAAGTATAAAATATTTTCAACATAAATACAAATCAATTAAATGTACATGTATTGAGGTATATCGTTTCTTAGTATAAACACCATTTATATACAAATTAGAAGAACAACTTATTCAGCTGATTTCATCAGCTTCATCATGCTGAACTATGATTCCTTTATTAAATTAAATAAAGTTCAATTAATTAATGTACATATATGTTATTATTTTTTATTATCAGAAATCCAGAAATCAATTTAATTGTATATATTTAAGGACGATTCTTGCGGCTAAACATTGCAATTTAACTTATCGGTAATTTTATGTTTGCCCATGACCCGACGCCTATCGATTGAAAGCAATAAACCAAGGAAAACGACACCGGGTTTCTGCAATGATCGGCTGCAATCGCCGAAGCGGCAACGTGGATTATTGGATTTCAATAGTGCACCAGAGATGCGGTTATTCTTCCATATGGATTATATAGACTCAATCAGTCATTCAGTAGGTATTTGGAAGTCCAATACATTAATCAATTGAATTAATCACTGCATTTCTTCAATATAATATTTGGTATAATTTTTAAAATAATAAATGTTTATGTGTGCTAGTACATGCATTATCCACGCAAGATGTTAATTTGGAAATACATAGGTGTACAATAGAAAACAGTATTTGCTTGAGTAACAGTTAATTACTCAAAGTTTAATAGCTCACGTGGGCCATATTTCACAAACTTATATACTTTTCTAAAAAGTATAAATTTCCTAAATATTTGTGTACTTCAATTTAATCGTATATTGTATTTGTTATTGGTAAAGATAAAAGCTAATTAAATAGATAGTCACATTTATGCAGGTTTAAACACACATGACAACAGATCACCGGAAGACATTTGTGTGAAAGTCAGTAAGATCACATATAGAATTCATAACACTATTTGCGATGAGGTCCTTGGGTATAATAGTTACTTATGCTTCCAAAGTACACACAGCATAAGTAAGACATTGAAGCCTATACATATGTCGTCTCCACATTTCAAGCATGAACTATTTATGTTCACATATAAACTTTGATTTCAAATTTTTCATTAAATGTTGGTTAAGAACAGAAAACTATTGCCACGATTGGAAACAAAATAAGCCAATCAGCTTTATTTATGAATATGCTGATGAGTCATTATTGCTTTCAATGGACGAGTGTGGTCTTCTCGCTATGGGCTATTTTGTTGGAAAGAATGACACCCTTTCTCCTCTGTGTATTTCATAAATTTCCCTCGGCCTTTCAACTTGCGGGTTGTCCTTGCATCTATGGAACAAACGTCGTAAAATGATGCTTAATGCGGATTGGTCATATCTATGACACTTTCCGTCTTTTATTGCCTTGGCGTTACAAGTTAGTTGAGACCCCGCCGGAGCAATACAACTGCTGTTCAATGCGCATGCGTTCCAGACATCAACCACGGTTTTGGTGACGTCATCAAAATGGTAGATCACAAATCCGGCCTCAATTTCACCGAAATATCGAAATTTGCATATGTCCTCACCCAATAATTTAATCATTCCTATGTCTGTGTATTTTGCGATGGACAATGACGAATCTAATGGATAATACCAAATGGAGAATTTATGGCTGTATTCCAACGCAGAGTCAAGGTCACTGGTAATTATTCTTGCTGAACTGTCCATCCACCACACCCAATTGTATTCGCGCAATGCATCCTAGGAAAGGAAAAGTAAAGTGTTCAGGTTACACAGTACTAAATAACTGCGTACACAATTCCGAACAACCAGAAATCACACATTTCCCTTTGAAGTTGAACGTTGGAACAACATACAAGATAGTGAAAAATGTAGAAAATGTAAAATGAGTGAACTCTATCGGAGATGAATTCATTATATAGTATAATACACATATTTTGCTGAAGACATAACATGTTTTACATAGTTTAATCAATCCACATGTTTTAAAATTCAAAGAAATTAATTATACACAGTAATCCAGAAGATACAATTAGGTTTTCAAAAAATGGTATTCTTTGATGATACAGTCATGTATGCAGCTGGGATGTGTATTATACCATATTAACATTTTCTTATATTATGATTCATTAAAACAAAAAGTGTTGGTGTCCAGTTTCTCAGTGCTTAGCATACTAATATTGTTTGTTATCTTGATTATAATGGGCCACTTAACAGGGTGTATTGGTGTATTGATAAAACAGAGAGATGCTGAATTCTTTCTACGGATTTGGATTGTAGCATTTACTAGCAGGATAAACACATGGTGATGGGCGGTTAATAGTTTATTAATAGTTCAAATTACGGAGAAGAAATAAGCTGTAATTATTGTTTTTTCTTATTTACAATAATTTTGGCATCATTAAAAGTATTGTTTTCAAGAGAATTGACATGCAACATTTATTCAAATGTTACACTGATTGTGAATTCCAGTAAATATTAATGCAGACAAATATTCAGTTACATTTATGGTTGTTTGTTTAATTAAATTCGCCTTCAACAAAGGTATAATTTCAATATTGATACACAATTCGACGATTACTGATTTTAAGCAATATCAATTATGTAACAAATTTGCATGAATATAAAATTATGATTTTACAGTGACACAAATAAGTAATATTTCCTCTTAATTGCAAAAAATAGAATGGTCTGTTGAAAAGATTTAACTGGCTGAGTGAATCAATTATGACAACACTTAAAACGAATCCACCACATAATTAAGTTAGAGCGAAAACTACAACTCACGCTGTGGCTGATGCAATGCATAAAGGGATTTATGACGAACATGTCAGCGTCTCAAAAACATTATCAACACACCTACGCAAGAACTTAACATTAGGTACCATGGGGCATGTGTAACAACAAAAGAGGACATCACTACAGATGGGACAGACATAGCTATTACTGAGGCTATTTCTGAGAAAAACAGTGGGAATGTTTCTAAATCCGCACTCACAGCATCCAGCGCAATCAGAAAAAGGTGCAAGAGTTGCAACATTAGACTTACAGCCAGTGCGTTTGACTCTCATTAGGAGACAAGCACGTATTCTTTCATGTATGGGATTAAACTCAGGGCAAATAAACGTCCTCTGAAATCTCAACATGGCTATGGACAAAAAAACAGCTGTATTGTGTCATACCTATGAAATTCATTCACAATATCGACTCAAAGAATTTTATGAAAAATAATTGTTCAAACCTGTAACAGTTTACAAATGGTCACCGATTTAACTGGCTGAATGTAAAGAGGATCCAAGTACAAAAAGAATGTCCAACATATGTTTTTGTGAACTACACATTTACCCCTGGGTAATTCGTGGAAATTAACATTTCAAACCCCTAGAAGATGAAAGCACCAACATGAAATGACTCTGACTTAAGCATGTGTTACCACTCCAAATTGAAAATTTGTCTAAAAATATTCCTGAAGAGAACACGCAAAGCAAAATGATAATGTGCCGATGGAATCAGAATACAAGGTTACTGATCGTAAGTGAACAGAGCGAGACACACCGTTTATGTACAGTTATGCGCTGACTGGAAAACCATAAATGTTTAATAAGTAAAACTGAAATAAAACATCATCAGAATGTCAAGTATACAAACTTAAAGAAATGATTTCTTGTGCATGGTCCTTGCAAGTCACGTTAGTTGTCTAGGGATGACATTGTGTTGAATAACAAATATGTGCATGATCATATGTGTTGTTTCTGGTATAAACAATACCATGTATACACAACAATGAGACAATATTTGCCATATTGTAAAATGACACAATGTATGCTGTCTAGTTTTGAAGATTTATTCAGAGTACAAAAGTACCGAATGACAAATTGCGGTTTCTTGCTGTCAGTAAGAAATGTTTTATTGTACCGAAAGGTGCCAAATGACAAATGGTACCTTTTGCATTGATCAAAGAACCAAAATTGTGAGAGTACAAACGAGCTAAATGTCATATGGTACCTTTTTCCACTGAAATTATTATAATTTGTTGAAAAATTGTGAGGGTCAAATAGTGCCATGTGTAAAATGGTACCTTTTTCCACTGATCGTATTATAATTTATTGAGTGCTAAAAAGTACCAAAAAGCACAATTAATTAAATAATACCTAATTAATGAAGATATTCAGTACATCCTTCTTTCAGAAGCGTACATGTATTTTTTTCAGCAAATATATAAAGTATTACTATTATAGCTTTCATTTCAGCATAATAAAACAATAAAATGTGATTTTCTCGAAAACATAAACAAAATCATATGGCACCTTCTTGCACTAAGGGAGGCGATATGTAACAACTTACGCAAAATTAGCATTTTGAATTGTAAAGTTTGCCCTTTTTCCATTACAATGCCTTGTATTATGCATCTGTATGTTTTGTACATGTACTATGTTCTTTGTGTCATGCATTTATGACATGTTTTCACTAATAAACTGAAATGTAAGCTTTCGGTACTTTGTATTTAGACCAATTCAATAGAACAGTTTTTAAATAAAACAAAATAACGATTTTATTTATCGAGTTTAATTATTTCTTGTGTGTTATTATGTTCAAAACAAAGGAATACCACGAAGGCAATGCCATTTTATGAAAATAGTATAATATAATGTAATTGTAATACTACTTTTTGTTGAATCAAGATCAGTTTTATTTTAAGAAAACAACAACCCATACGGAAACAATGATTTTTTTGTAAACTCGCCTGTGGTGGCATGATAAAGATTATTAATTAGAAATAAGGTGAACTCTTGAAAATATTGTTGTATATTATAATTTAATTCTCTGACAAAGGTATGCATTGTTTGAACATTTATATACATAATCGAAAATGTAATTCAAAGTGTATAGATATCTAGTATTTGTCAAGTACAATTTCCAGCGCATAGTGTTTAATCCATCACCATTATTTTGATTTTCTGTTCAATTAAGTAAAGAAGAACATAAGAATGTTTATAGATACGGTAAGATACATATGTATTCAACACAGAATTGATAGAGAATTAAACTAATGAGCACTTACTTTAATGATTAATGGTTTCCACGCATACGTGTACATATTTGACACATGTTTTGGATAATTCCGAAATTCGAACGTTCTGACGGTACATATGTTGCAATACTTTCCTAGCTGAAAAGGGATATTGGATATTGATATAATTGTATTCTAGTATTGTGTGGGTGAAAAACGTCTTTTAATAACTGGAAATGAATACAAAACAAAAACACGTTTCCTTATAATAAAAACAATAACAATATCGTATTCATATAGAAATGGCGTGGATCAAGAAAGAAATAAAACAAAGAAATTATTATTGTTTAAACTAACACACACATAAAACAAGAGGGCCACATGGCCTTAGAGCGCTCCTATGAGTGTGAAGATCTCAGCAGATCGTAGCGTTTTGGGCAATCATGAAAGAGGGTAACCCAATGAGCGTTCCTGTAAAGAAGTTGAGCAGGAGTTGTCGTTTGAATGCAATTGTTGAAAGAAGACCCACAACGGACGACGGACAAAAGGCGGTCAAATAATGTTAGCGATGGCGGACAAATCATCAGGGATATAACGTATGTGTGGAAACTGATTCATTAAAAGGACTTTGTCTACGAAACAGTTATATTGTTTAGCATAATATAATACGATGGAAATATGCGATATCAAGTGGTACGCATTAAATAATTTATTTACATTATTATGAAAGTTTTGAAAATAAAAAACGTGAGGAGTCGCACGAACAATAGAAAAACACACCAACATACAACAATTAAGCACAGTAGCTACTCTAACACCTGACAATAAATGTGTTTTGATTATAGTTTTTTGCATAAGAAAAATGTAATTACACATTCAAGTCAATTGTAAACAAGAAAAGAGCCAAACAAACACGACACTAATTTTAATGGTATTATTTTTGTCTTAGAATGCGGAAACATTTGTATAATTATATAAACCTTATGATATCCCCATATTAGTATATACATTTTAATGATTTTTACTGAAGGTGACATCCTGAGTCCCTTTTTTGTATACATACATGTAGTCCCTTTAATTGTGACTTACCCTTTCAACGTCTGACGCTCCAAGACCCATATCGTAGTACAGCACTTTTACGTCATCATATTTTGGTAAAATCTTCTCGTATATGCTTTTAAGCAGACCCTGGCTGATATCAAAGAATCTAGAACTCGCCCCCGTTACAATGACAGGAAATGACGTCACTGTGATGTTGGGAATTCCCAATGGCGGAAATTCCGCTTGCTTGGCAATGGGGTAGTGAGCGACTATTTTTAGATTGTCCTCAAACTCTTCTTCAAACCATGAATTACACGTATGGTTAAACGTACCTAAAATAAATAAAAAACATATTCGTTTCTCATCATCATCATAATCATCATCATCATCAACATCAGTATCATCAGTATCATCAACTTCAGCATCATCATCATTATTGTCACCATTGTCATCATTGTCAACATCATTTCATAAGCATCATCATCATCATAATCATCATCATCACCATCTTCACCATCATCATCATTATCATCATCACCATCATGATCATAATCTTTCTTACAACGCATGAATCGTATGGTTTTTTTTCTGTCGCATGGAAAATAGAGTATTATCAACGATACCCTTTGCGATTTACGAGAAATTCCAAACTTTGACAAAACAGGTTAGTATCACTTCTTCGTTTAGTACCACCGTCATTTATAACAAAGCCTAATAAGGTTAAGCTCCGACAAACACTATTGACAGTTAACAGTTGTTTTTACGAAAAAACTGGTTAATTTGAAATTGTATCAGATATTGTGAATGCACATGCACTTTGATTATACATATTATTGATCTCGACGAAATTGAAAAAAAACAACAAAAAAAACAACACAAAATAAAAAAAACAACAACATAGAACTGCGAGACGCCGAATTTCTTTAAAAACAAGACCGACTGAATACCACATTTTCTATAGCCATGCATACAATAAAATAATGTATACCATACTTCAGAGTGTTCGTTGCTTTCCGACATTCGATAAATTTGATATAAGATCGGTAAATTGTGGGTGGAGCCTAATTTGCAAGCTAACTTGCGTGCAGTATATTGGAATGTAGCTGTAATTGATACGCACGCTATTTAATGCACTGAGTGATTGCACTGAGTGGCCATATTGCGACATAGCTAAATTTAGAAATGACAAGCATGCCAAGCATGTCAGACATTACGTGATGTCTAGGAACTGCCCATTGGGATCGGCATCGTAGACAATTGCGATGTGGTAATCTTTAAAGAATTGCACGAGCTACATTGAACTATTACAAGTAGGTGCATTATGTCGACATAAATGAAGCAAACGCTTTTAAAATTCATGTGGATGTACGGGGCTGTTTAAGAGAAACAGAGTGCAAAGCCAAACTAATTAAGGGGTTTGGAGCATAGTCTTAAATATTTGCAAAAATATAATTAAGGTACTAAGATGGAGCGGGGTAGATGGAGTTGTTGATGCGAGGGTGGGCAAAAGTAACCTGCTACTTTGCTACTGATTTGTCGTGCTCATTATACGATTGAGAATGTGTGTCTTGCTTTTTGAATGGTCATCACTAAATTATATTTGTATTTAAATAATAATTACAATATCCTTTGGTCTCATCATTTTACAGTGTTCTGATTGGGTGAAATGCATCGTGTGACAGGCATTTATTTTTCAATGATGCTGGTTGCCTCAATTAATATTCATGAGGGACTACATTTTATTGTTGTTTACATGCAGTGCTTGTCACAGAAACACACACACACAAAAATAGAAATAGAGATTAACAGATTTATTCACATTTATACATGGCATTGTCAAAAAAAACGAATTCATAATAAATTAATGAATTAATTAATAATAAAGAATAAATAATATAAAATGTATGCTGTTTGTTTCTTTGTGCCTATTTGATGAGCATTATGCATGACAGAAAAGATAGAACATCGTGATAAAATTCAACACACACATAAAAAAGTACTTTTTGGATAAAAATATTTATTATTTATAATTAAATTTATATTTATCAAAAGAGGAAAACAATGAAATTTAGCAAACACAAACATAAAAATGCACAATTTTTACAGATTAGGGCAAATAACGGTTTAGAAACAACAGATTTCAGTCAAATAACAGACATCCAGTTGAACAAACATCTCAAATTGTTTTGACAAGGAAGCCTCCGGAAAGCCAAGCGAGCATGGCATGCAGTCATCCCGTGGAGCTTGCAAAAGAATACCACAAGAACACCTCGAAAAACGTGCTTGCTGCATCAAATTGACACCTCTGGGAGCTGAATGTCCCATTTATCATTGTAAAAATCCCATTTCCAAGTACGCAAATGACTCGCCAGCTGCGAACCTCTAAACACTCCGTGAAGTAGGCTAACGTTGATCAATTAAGCATAAGTCAAGGATGATTTGCAAAAATTCACCCGTTCATTTTCCCAAACATTTATCCATTTACATTGCACGACAGGGCAACGTATATCTTGTAAATATGGTTTGTGGCGAATCGTTATTGCACACAGTGGCGAATGGTTGTCACCCTCTGGCGAATCGTCATTTAACTGTGGAGAATCGATATGTGGCGAATGTTTATTGTGGTGAATCGTTACTACTTCTATCAATTGCGGCCTGAAGTTTCATCAGAAGCTAAAGCAAACAAAAAAAAAAAAAATGAAAGAATTGTCATTTACTAGTAGCGTTGACTTAAACAATTGAAACTGTCTTCATGTTTATAGTTCTATACAAAAAACATGCATAACAATTGACCTTTTTAATTTGTGTCACACAGGTGATGAAAAGCATAGGTATAGATACACTGTACAGTAGATATTTTTGGCCGATGACACACAATTCAATGGATTTTATATTTTGATCAGTAGTAAAATAATAAAAGTCGTTTACCTTTTTCTGGTCTTAATTTTGTATCCACACAGTAAGTTATATTTTGCCGAATTTCTTACATAAAACGTTTCAACACGAAGTGCAAAAAAATGTGGTGTTTAAATATTTGCTCAACACAGTTTTAAAATGCATGCCATAATGGGTTTAAACATCGACTAACATCGAGGGCCTAACGAGTCGTTTAAAGAAATAAATAAAACATACATATGAAACATTGAGTTTCAAATGTAAAAATAAACATTAATTATTTAAATATATTTTACGCCTAAACTACGGTTCCAACACACACGTATATGGGCGTTTACAAAATTGCAACGATCTGAAAACAACTTTCGACTCGTTTAGCCTTCAGTCGTAAATTTAAACTGGATCGCTTTTCAATATTTCTTCTCTTGCTACATGTACATTATGGATATAAAACACCTTGTTCAAAATTGCTCTTACGATGTATCAATCAAAACAAAAGTAAATCAAAGGTAAATTGTATCATTAGAGCTACTGTATTATATAAGATACCGCTGCGATGCGACATTTACACAATGCTACTGCAGTGCAAGGGGCGGAGCCTACGAATCATACTTCAATGTATTAATGCGCGAATTGCAAAAAATAAATCCCAAATTAATTTACTCTTTTAAGGTAAAAATTTATGGTATACACACAATTGTAATTATAATTGTAATTATAAGAATTGAAACGCTCTTTTCGGCGCTTCATCGATGTATGAGGTCAGTTTTTTTGTATCTAATTTGCATAAAGCCGAAGAGCGTTTCAATTCTTAAATAAATCGTCCCTTCAACACCAGAATGTGATATCAGGATATGTGCAAAGCAGTCTGATCGAATATTGAAGGGACGATATAAACACAAATGTACATATAATGAAAGCATATGCCATCGTTATAAACATAACACGGTCATTGACAGGCACGAAACACCAAATACCAAATTATCAGACAACGCCGCTAACAATACGCTTAAACAAGAACAACAATAACAAAAACAACAAAAAGAACAAAAAAAAACACACATATGATTAACAGTGAAAACTGTCTTTGTACATGCAATCAGCGCAGTATCGTAAATAGTGATGCCAACTTACACGTTGTGTTGACTTCGTCATCTCCGTGAAGAGGTTTAGTTGTTGTTTGTGTAGTTGATGATGTTGGAAGTGGTAATTTTTTTAAAATGTTTGCGTATGAAACAGGAGGGAGTCTTTTCAATTGCGATGGCACTGAAAGAATAAGCCATAATAACCCGTGTTGTTTAAGATTAAACACTATATGTTGTCTTCAAAGTAGCTGTACAATCGATATAACTACATGTTTTGCATTTAACTGACTCCCCCACACCAAAAAAATAAGCAAGACAAAAAACAACCCATTATTATATACGTTAATTAATATAATAAACGAAAACATACCGTGTAAATATAGCGTTGACATTATCCCGAAAAGTAGAAATAGTCCGATGCACCACAGCGTCCATTTTCCTGCAAATAAAAGTAATTAGCATGTAAGCAATGTAGATAAGTTCAAGCAATATCAGCAACAACAACAACACTTACAGCAACCGAACAATTATATTCAGATGCATAAATGCGATCCATCATCACATACAATATATTTACAATCGATTTACGCTTATCATTCGAAAAGTATTTTACATTTTAAAGAATACGTTTTAAAATAAAGTTTCAAAAGAAAACTGTGTTATTTATATCGTGACAAGAAAACAAAACAATAGATACACAACTTTAGATAAATAACTTGTGGCTGCAGTGGTCAAAGCAGCATAGCAGGGAGACCGCTGGGAGGAGTTTAGAATCTCCTCGCATCGGTTACTGCCCTTGGTCCTGTTCAGTAATCACTGCCACCGCGAGTGAAATACTTCCAGAATTTAGTGGAGACCACGTTGCGGAGAGTGATGATTTCTTGTTTTAGAACACTTGGTTATTAATTTGTACTGTATTGCACTACTCTCACTTAAAGGTTGCGTTTTTCCCATGTATACACTCGACTTAAATTGAAGAAATAAAGATGAATTAAAGAATAAATCATAATATCGCAAGGGTTTTACGGCGTCCACGTTTTGTTTCTTCTGCTTTTCCGCGATTTTAATTCGCGCCATTCGGTCTGCCTTATAGTCTTGTAGACTGTCACTATGCCAGCAGTGATTTTAAATTGAGCTATGCTCGGAACCACTTAAATCTCTGCACAGAGGCTGGAATTTTGACCCGTTTTAAACGAGTGATGCATTCTGCTATATTCAGATACAAAGATAAGATCTCGAAACTTAGTCCAAATCGTTCTATAAGGACGTTACTTCTTCTGTATGCAATAAAACACATTTATATAATTATTACTCTATATAATAAAATATTGTGCCTTTACTGTGCCTTTTACCAAAGTAAAAATAACGCCGGTGAGAAATTACAGAGCTGGCAAATTATCACTGTCATTTGAGGGCAATTTAGATATAAATAATCATAGCAAGTTTTGATAATATTGATACAAATAATAGCATTTAGGCCTAAACTAAAATTAAGTGTGTTTTCCCTTTACCGACCGACCCACAAAAAAGCCGCCGACTCAAAAATGTTTATTGCAAAATCTGCGGTAATTAATTTTGTATTTAGTTTATTTTTCTTTCTTTAAATTTCGTATTTTTGTCTCGCTCTCAATTTTCATAAGCTACAATTTCGGTCATAAAGGCGCTTGAACAAAAGTGTGAAAACAAGCGCCTATTGACCGGATACTTGTAAACATGGTGTATTTCACGTTTTTTCGTGTACCCACCGGTCGATGTATGACTTTATCATCTGTGTATATAATTACGTTTTGTTTTAAGGTTAGATACCAGTAAATAGTAGGGTGATCCCTTGGAATTTGTCCGTATATGAAATAGTTCTTGTTTTCTTCTATCAACAGAAAGAGACATTTCGCATATCGGATACCGGTTTTAATAGTTATTTCGTGAAAACGACTCTGTCTTTTGTGCAGTTTGATGTATCATGACACCGAATTACTTGAAATTGTAATATTCAGCAATTTGTGTATAGGCAGCATGTGCTTTTGTCAAAATCGCGAGTGTTTCTTACGAGCGACTAGGTAAGCTATCCTACTACCCATGGCGTCGGCGTCGGCGTCTGAATTGGTTGAAGCTTTTATTCAAAAATCTTGTAACTTCAAAACAACAAAAGTTATTCACTTTGAAGTTGAAATATATCTGTGTCATCACCTCCAGTATCAGGGTCAACATTCCCCATAACTCTGTTTTGTATTTTGACAGAATTATTCCCCTTTTTTACTTAAATTGTCTGGTATAAGTTTATATTCAAAAGTTGTTTAACTTCAAAAATACACAAGTTATTCACTTGAAACTTAGAACTAACATTTGTCACAAACCTCAGTATCAGGGGCAACATTCCTCATAACTCCTTTTGTATTTTGACAGAGTTATGACCCTTTTTCACATAGATTTTCTGATCAAAGTAGATATTCAACAGAAGTTTTGTAACTTCTATACTACATAAGCTTTTCACTTGAAACTTGCAACTAAGCTTTGTCATTAATACTAGTGTCAGGAGCAACATTACCAATATCTATATTTTGTATGTTGACAGAGTTATGCCCCTTTTAACTTAGATTTGCTGTTTAAAGTTTATATTCAAAAGTGCGGTAACTTCAAAACTATATAAGTTATTCACCTAAAACTTGGAACTAAGCTTTCTAATCAACTATAGTATCAGGGGCAACATTACCCATAACTCTGTTTTGTATATTGACAGAGTTCTGCCCCTTTTTCGCATAGCATGTTTGGTTGAAGTTTATATTCCGACGTTATGTAACTACAAAATTACATATGTTATTCACTTGAAACTAACACTAACCTTTGTCATCAAATCTAGCATCAGGCGCAACATTACTCATAACTATGTTTTGTATTTTGACAGAGTTATGCACACTTTTTACATACATTTTGCGGTTAAAGATTTCTGTTCCAAAAATGTATCAATGCTTCACTTAAAAGTTTAGTATTTTAACAAATGTATGCCCCTTCCACTATCCAAAATATGCACAAACTGAAATACTTCGAATAGTCGAGCGCGCTGCCCTCTAACAGCTCTTGTTTATTTTAAATATTGAAAAGCAGAGAGGACCATCTTTCCAAAGAGATCTGACTCGCAATATCTCAATCGAAGAAATTTTGCTGTTTTACAATGGTACCCTGCGGAGATTTGATTAACCTGTTTCTAACCTTCCGCGTGTTTGTTGAAATCAATTAATAAATACAAAATTCATAGAGTTGAAACAAGTAAAAATTGGGAGGTATTGTATAATCTATTGTTCGTGATAGACGAGAACAAGAAAATTACCGACGCAGTTTCGATTTCAATTAGCAAATCAACAAGTGGCAGCGCAGAAAAGTTTTACGCTGATGTTAACAAACCAGTGTATGTCAATACTGGCTTTGTTAAGAAATAATTATTCTATCAGTGCTAGTAAGTGGTCTTTGTTAAAATGTCATTAACGAAAACACAGTTTATACGGTATTTGAGTGGACAGAGACATCCGAGTTAACAACAATTCTGATTTTCTTATTTGTGACCTTTTAATCAGATTATTTTTAATTTTCAAATCAATGATTTGACATTGTTCTAGTCAACCAGAACGTATTTGTACCGTATTAATATGATTCCGACTGTCTAGTCAGTTCAGCCATTGATACTAATACACAAGTTTTCTTGTCAGACAGTATGTATGTTTGCTGTATTAATTAATATGCAGTAGCGTATTCAGGCGTACTCCTGTACGACCGAGTGCACACAAAGCTTCGCCATTTCGTTTTGTGGTTAACTTTTAAACAGGTACGGCAATCTTGTGATCGTATTTCAATTTTCAGACGAAGCGACATGTCACCTACCTGTATACCGTAAGAGCTGTATGTTTTCGGACACTTAAAAATAATACAAATTGTTCGTGTCCAAAAATTCAGATACACAAACATATTCCCAAATTACAGGTGTCCGAAAATTTATAGACATTATGACAATATTGCAATTACGTTCGGATATGTCCGGTGTATAATGTTTGTTTGCCAACTATACACGGATAGTATCCATTAATGAGTGCGTGTGCTTGTTAAATACCACGCCAAACAGTATCCTCTTTGTACACTCACTAGTATTTGTAGCATTTGTTTTCTGCTTTGCTTTATAGTACCGCTGAACGTTTATGTGAATAAGAATATAATGTCAGAAAAATTAATGCATGTTTTTTTGATTTCATACAGGTGAACTTTTATTTGAATCTCAATCTGTCTGAATGATTCTGAATGATGAATGTATGGTATGTTTGTTATCAATTATTAAAATGAAATAAACGAAATAAATCAGTATCCACTAATTTCGTTGCATTGCGTCGTCTTGTAAGCTTTGAAGTAAATGCAATTTCACAACTTTGCTATCGCGTACCTGAAACGACATTTAACACCAACTGTGAGTAAATGAAGCAAAATGTATTGGTAAATAATAGAGACTGGATAAGACTGGTTCCTTAATTCGATAATTTCAAAATCATATTGAATATACGATATTACTACTGGCATACACAATCGGGTAAACTCATTATTTATGGCAAATGTCTCTTTATCCACTAAAGCTAATGTAACGGTCCACGGCCTCCACTCATTCATCTGCAAGGTTTTTAGACCTTCATCCGGTTGTAAAAACACATGTGCGATGTGTCATCGGATTAACGCAAACATTAAAATCTGCTAAAATACACTGTCATATACAATGTCCAAAAATAAAGATTCATTACTTATGGTTTATAATCAGGATGTCCGAAAATACATAGTGACAATAATAATTATTTTGGCTAAAAAAGAGGGTGTCCGAAAATGTATAGTGTCCGAAAACATAGAGCTTTTACGGTAGGTTCAATGTCTACTTAATGATCTAGTATATGTGTTTTATCAACTCACTACATATTACCCGACCTATTTATCAATATAAACAACTACAAATACAACCGCGTATCTAGTAACTTTACAATCAGGTCCTAAATTAGCATAGCGTTTGAATGATTTGTTCTTTCTTGTTTGTCTTTATTTTACCAACACATAGTTTTCATATAAAAAAACCGCTGGATCCATATTCAAAGCGTGTCGCGGGAAAACCGAGCTTAATGCATGTGCGTAAAGTGTCGCCCCGGATCAGCCTGTGCAGTCCGCACAGGTTAATCCAGGATGGCACTTTCCGCCTACAGTGGATTTATGTTTAGAAAAGACTGCACAGTATGATGCTAGACGACACTTTACGCACATGCCTTCAGCCCGGGTTTCCCACGGCACACCTCATTCACAGAGCTCAATGGTGAAAACTAGAATGTGGCTTGATGATTGAAAATTCCCCTTGTCTTAAATGTTTTAATCTGGTTCAGAACAAATACCTCCTGTTATATTTCCATATTTTAAATATAATATCAGGCGCGATACCAGGATTTTGAGTTAGAGGGGCGGAAATATTAAATAACTGACAATTAATTAACTGCTGTTGTCTCCTACATGTTAAGATACATGTATCGGAACGACGCATATCAGTTATACCTTACAGACGGAATTATATGCATGCCAGTTGACAAGTCAATCTGCAACGGGCTATGCAGAATAACTGATGAAGCGTATTAGTTAGGGGTGTCATTAGTTTGAAGTAACATTTTAAATTTATTGGTATTTAAAAAAATGTATTTGTTATTAATAACATGATATACACATTATAACACATATGACAAACATTGCCGTAAATAATTAAAAGATAATAAAAAGGTAGGAAGGTGAGACTGTTAAGATAAGACCCGTTCAGGTTTCGGTTTACTGACTCGTAGCCTGCAAAAATGTAGTTCACCGTGATACCTGTTCTGGAAATTACCCTCTCAAAAGACCGTTGGCTTCTGCCACCAGTCTAAAAAACGTTTTCCACTTTTCCCTAGTCCGTCTGATGTTTATTCATATAGCGATATACTATATCGAATATATTTTTGTCAGCAGTATCATTTTCGCCCCTTTATATCTTGTGTTTTTTTTTCGGCGTAACGTGTCTAATATCAGTTTTTACCTAGATTTGCGATAATTATGCAGCGGAAAATTTGAATGCCAATAGAATTGGGCACATTTTCTATTTTTTGGAAATGCAAACTTCAAACAATGGTTGATCGTATACAAATAACTGTTTACATAATTGTTTACATAAGCGGTTAAAATAAGGTTATAAACATATCTTCGACACACACTCTAGAAATGAACATAATTAAGAACAATTTTACTCATTGTATGTCATGATCAGAATGTTATATTAATTCACATAATAAAATAACTATATTGTTTAACCTGCATAATCGGCGCGATCTATAAATAGCAATTACAATGCTACATTTCACGGGGACGACAGTCAGTCACACCGTACACTGTTGCCTGTTGAGCTCGCAAGCTCAAATTATAAAGTGGTAAATTTCTGGTATTTTTCTGATAAGTAAGCAAAACAAAAATTAGCAAATTTGATTGAGCTTATATTTCCTATTATTTTATCATTGTGTACAAATATTATTGTACGCTGTAACCGACTGTCGTCCCCGTGAATTAATTCTAGCGAGTACAACTCCAGCAGGAGAATTCTAAAAATAGCGCCGGGTAAACTGTGTTAATAAACACGAATCAATTAGCGTCTGGAGAATCCTAAACCCGAGAATTGCAATAAATGGGTAATTCATAAACTTACTGCTCATTCATTCCCGCTATTATTATCTGACAATGTTAATTTGTTAAATTTGCCTGACAAATTCATGTATCATTTATGTGTACATAAAATTACTAGTATTTAGCTTATTCATGTATCACTGGTGAAAACATGGGGCGGTATATAATCGGTTTATTCACGGTACACATATTATTAATTATTGAGTTTATCTTAAATTAATTTTGGGGACCGATACGTTTTCTTACAGTGTCCGAAAAATCTTGTGTCCGAGGAGTCCCCTTTGTAGGGAACGAACAATCTGGAGTCCGAGAAGTCTCCTTAGTAGGGAACGAAAAATATGGGGTCCGTGAAGTTGGTCCTCTTGTATTATATTTAGTTAAAAATATGACATATCAATATTAATTTCTACTCCGATTGTCTTTTTAAAAGACATTTCTTGTTTCTTTGGAATTTCTCTATTTTCCAATATATTAATAGTTCCTTTAATATTGTTTTCCGATATATTTCATGTACAAGCACAGGCGTACATTCGATTTTGCCCTTAATACGCCCCTGATATATGTGTCTAGTCAATTCAGACATTGGTATTAAATAGAATACATGTACTTCACAAATTGTTTTTAAAACATTTCGTAATCTATTTTATGTTATGTCTATTATTAAAGCCAGTTTTACCATATATATTCTTGGTTGCATCAATCAAGATGAAGAACGTAATTGTGATTTTCAAACAAAGATACAGTTATAATGTATTGCTAAATGACGATTTTTAGGTATGACAAGGATTACATTCTCGGAATAAAAAAATATTTTTCCTACCTACCGACTCACCTTTAACATTTCGGGTTGGTAAAGGGCAAACACAAGATTTTTTTAATTTAGGCCTTATCAAGCATTTAAGCACATGCCTTATGTAAATATGGTAATGACTCTTGTGTTCCAACTTTGATTAGGGCTATTGCTGTGTTTCTCCTAGAACACATTAGTTTACATATCGTTGCATGTTTATTTAAGATAAATAGCGGATAAATTGCTAAAAGCCCAGGGTCCGCTTTGAAATATCACTATTCTAAATTAAATTCAAGTGTAATTACAGTATTTGTATTCAGATTTGGAGTATATTGACAATATCCCAAGTATTCCATACTTTCTTGGACTAAATTTTAACTTTCATGCGCTCATTTGGTCATTTTGATCACAGATCGTTAAAAGTTGCAGTTATTTAATAATTTCCAATTTACATATTGTTTGTATGCATGTTTATTCAGTTTAAAATAAACATATACAACAACGCTATGTAATCTGGTTGTTTACACCCAACATTATGGCTTCTTCCTGAAATTGCATAACGATGATCTGAAAATTGAATTATATCATGCTTTGTCTTAATAGCTTTTTAAAAAAAGACGGGATATAGTTGATACTTGTTTTATGTTTCATTCCATCGTGCCTCATAAAGTTGCAATTCTGCTACTCTGGTTTGCATCTAGCCATTGAGTAATAAATGGTAATTAAATTGAATAATATTATTTTTTATTGCTGTTTAATTTGAATTGCGATGCTATGAGGTTAATTTATATTTACACTTACAGTTTTCACATGATTTGTGAATAAATCTTGGCCAAGAGTGAGGTTCGTGCGCACATTAACCGGTTCAAACCCCGAATGCTTTGCATTGACCGTTCCAAGGCGGTGACCCCAGTTTTATTGATGTGTGGTTTGTGTGTGTTAAGTGCTTTTGTGATGTACTGTGCATTGATTTTGGTCACTTGCCATAAATAAAGGGACCTCGGGCTGCTAGTAAGAGTTCACTCTTGTTGTCGCAACTGGAGATTCGCTTTGTTTAAATTGAAAGAATATATATCATTGTATGATTTTTTTGTAATTAATTTTATTTTTAAATAACAAAAACATCTGGGGTCAAAATGACCTCATTACTTCAGATGTAGTTTCTCGAAATAATAGTGCTAGTATTTCAACACTGAAACACATGCAAATATAGAATTTGCTAATTTTCAGCAAAGACCAAATACACTTAATAATTGCTAAAATAATAATTATAATTAATCTTGTAAGCTAAAACTGATTGCTTATTTTATCAAAAAGCATACATCGTGACAGGAAATGAAACAAAAATGTGTTGTAATTTGCACCAGTGTTGCTTTTAATAAACACAAGAGTATGGAAAACTATTTGAACACCCTTTTTTACCGTGTTGAACACCGTTGTCATGGAAACAAGCTTCATGGTTGCTCTTGGAAACTTCATTTAGGAAGGCACTTTTTTGGTCAATTCATTACAAATTAACATTGGGCATATAAGCCAAATAATTTATAATTTTATAATTATTTAAAAATCTAAGATGGGGTTCAATTTGACCCCAAACCGTCCCAAAACGTCGGTTTTACAAAGGAGAGGATAAGGGTTCAATGCGTTTGCCAAACTAACATACTGAAATTATTATAATAAATCTTAAAGGTAGAATATATTATAAATCCTTATTTTGCATTATTTCTGTTTTATTGATCAAAGTAAAAATAACAATTGTGATCCAAACTAGGATAATCAATCCCAAGTATTTTTTCCGTTGGCGAAATACCTACCGACGAAATGTATCGTGACCTTCCAGAAGGTATTTGGTGTATGCGCGATTTAGAATACATGAACTTCATACAATTGGCCAAGCAACGTAATTAATTTGTAATTTAAGTGACTTTAACAGTAATATAGATTAATAACGGTAACCCCACTTGCCCTATACAAGACCGTTGAAGCATCCCTCCACAAGCACAATACCCATTGATTAAGTTTAACAAATCGTTATTAAAACGATAGCACTATATACATGAATGCATACCGCATACGCCTCTTTATCCAATATAAACGTTAGTTTTAAAAAGGCAAACATTTTGGATGATATTATCGTGGCATTAATACATCTTATTTTCGACATTCACACGTGCATAATCGGACAGACACACATTCCCGCTGTTTCAACAACAATTTATATGCATTTTATGCATTTTGTACGTTTTATACAACTGTGTGCTTTTTGATGAAAAAACGTAAACATGTTTTATATAACTACTTACATTTTTATAAAATATAAATTATACAAAGGAAAGTGTGTGCTTTGATTTAATAACGGCAAAAACTAGTAAATATCGAACGTTTAAAGAGAAATTTACTTTAGACAATGGAGGCAAACAAACTCAATTGAGAACTAACATTAACAATGTGTAGCGATCTGATTAAATACGCAACAACAAGAACATAACACTAACAATGTGTGCGATCTGATCATATAAGCAAAAACAAGAACAGTAAATGATACTTTACTCACTCATGTTTGTTCAAGGAACACGTACTTCCAACGTCTAACGACTAAATGCAATCCTGCACAGAAAGTGTTTAATGTATGCACATTTTGCACACGGATGTACATTTTATCGACTGTTTTAAAGGGCGATTTACCATCAAACGTTACTGGATTCAATAACTTCATGTTTCGCTGTGATTTGCATGCACGCTTCTCATCGCAAGATTGGGGCTCAATTTCACGTAATGCTGCTTCGACGCGGAAGGGCTTCATTAACTATAAAATTTGTGTTTATGTGTGTATTAATATAATATCTGAAGCGTCCAAGTGGCAAAGCGACAAATAAGTTATATTTCAATCTAAAAATTTCGCGCATTGGGAAACATAACATATTAAGACATTTAATGTATAAAAAAAAATTAGGGGATAATTATCTCCCAAATTTATTATGTTTCTGACATTTCTGAGGACATTACTTTATGGTGTCACATACTTGCGGTGTTGCACGGAGCGAAATAGCAGTGGCAGAAACAGGATTCCGCATTATCAAGATAAATATATTGACACAGTTCAACAACGTGAACTACTTGTCTTGTTAACAATCTCTCGTTTGATAAGGCATTGTTTTTGCACAAGGCATGAATAATGTATTTGTTCATTGCTGATAAATTAAGGGTTAGAAAGAGGAATTTATCCTTTGCCGGAGAATGGCGTGAAACACGACAAAAGTGCAACACCTATTGGAAGCATAATAAAACAAACTAACACAACTATAAAATTATCAATTCAACACTTGCCAATATTATTATCGTGTAGACGAAACGTGTTTTTGACTTTGCAATATAATGTTATTTAGAGATAAGACAACTCGGCAAATATTTCTTTTTTTTTCCATCAAATGCAGCTGTTATTTTTAACTTCGTGTTCATTCAAACTATGTGAAATTTAGCCTACTTTCCACAGATTCCGTGAAAATTGACGTGCATGCAAACATTGACTGAAACAAATGTTAGCTGCCTGATGTAACAAACTGATACAAACGTTAGCTGCCAGATGTAGGAAATTGATACAACTGTTAGCTGCCTGATGTAGCAAACTGATACAAATGTGTGCTGCCTGATGTAGCAAACTGATACAATGTTAGCTAACTGATGTGGCAGACTAATATAAATGTTAGCTGCCCGATGTAGCAAACTGATACAATAGTTAGCTGCCTGATGTATCAAACTGATACAAATGTTATCTGCCAGATATAGCAAACTGATCCAAATGTTATCTGCCAGATGTAGCAAACTGATACGAATGTTAGCTGCCTGATGTAGCAAACTAATACAAATGATTTCTGCTTGATGTAGCAGACTGATACAAAAGTTAGCTGCCTGATGTAGCAAACTGATACAAATGTTAGCTGCCTGATGACGCAAATTGAAATTGATACAAATTTCAGCTGCCTGATGTAGCAAACTAATTTAAAAGTTAGCTCCTTGATGTATCAAACTGAAATATATGTTAGCTACCTGATGTCGCAAACTGATACAAATGTTAGCTCCCTGATGTAGCAAACTGATACATACGTTATCTGCGTGATGTAGCGAACTGATAAATATGTTAGCTGCCAGATGTAGCAAACTGATACGAATGTTAGCTGCTTGACGTAGCAAATTGATACAAATGTTTGCTGCCGGATGTATCAAACTGATACAAATGTTAGCTGCCTGATATAGCAAACTAATACAAATGTTAGCTGCCTGAGGTGGCAAACTAAAACAAATGCTATCTGACAGATGTAGCAAACTGAGACACATGTTATCTGGCAGATGTAGCAAACTGATACTAATGTTATCTGCCAGATGTATAAAACTGAAACAAATGTTAGCTGCTAGATGTAACAAACTGATACAAATGTTAGCTGCCGGATGTAGCAAACTGATACAAATAATTGCTGGCTGATGTAGCAAACTGATACAATAGCTAGCTGCCTTATGTAGCAAACTGAAACAAACGTTAGCTGCCTGATGTAGCAAACGTATACAAATGTTAGCTTGCTGATGTTGCAAACTGATTCAAATGTTAGCTGGCTGATATAGCAAACTGTTATCAACGTTAGCTGCCAGATGTAGGAAACTGATACAAATCTTATGTTGCAAAACATATTTACTTGAAAAAAAAAACGGTTTAATCTATATTCGAAACAGTTGGCAAAGTATCACATACCCAAACAGCACATTTTCTGGCAGATTTTATGTTGTAATAGTCGTTTCTGTACTGAAACAACTTGTCAACCGTTGGATATGCTTTAAAAAAGTAGCTGCCAACAAAAATAATGGCATGGTTTGCATAAGAAATGTTGATGCTACAAAACCTACGATAAGTTCGGTTCATATGCTGACATCGAATACTGTATAAAATCACAAGCAAATTGGTATTTTGTATATTGCATAAATGAAAATTTACAGTCGCTTGAAATTTAGTACATATTAATGATGGGACATAGATCATTTCTTGAAGTAGGCTAATTGTACGTTTCTGTTTATAAACTGCTGCAAGTGTCTGTTTACCTGTATCGACTCGTAAATTTTGTATAACGTTAAGCATTTGCAGGTACATGAAACATATTAAAATACAGTTGCACATTGGACATATCAGGCATTATCATGTAGCGGTATTGCAGTTTAACGCAAACGTATTTACCTACAAATATACTTTACAAACATACATGTATAACACTGTCTTTGTTGCTATTTTAGCACACAACTTACATGCTATTTTTAACCAGATTAACAATATATTTACAGAAAACACAAGAATCACATACGAATCTCCTACATGTCAAATATATATTAAATGTCATATATAGCAGTTTTGCTTTGAGACTTTTGCTTTCAATTGGTCATTTGCATACATGTCGATAGACTGAATGCATTCTCATTTACAAAGTATGAGTGTCTGCAAACCCGTCCGTTAAAGACATTGTTTAACCAGTCTGTATTAGACCCCCCTAAATCTGGAGTTTTGTATCCATGTGTATTGGCACCTAGCTGTGGTTTCAGGGTGGCGAAACTTATCATATGAGATCAATACAAAGCTGTACAGGTTGAAACAGTGCGTTCAGCTACTGGACAGTCAGCCGAGAGAAAACAATGCAGACAGTGATAAGTGGGAAATTTTATGGGGACCAATACACAGTATGGTGAGAACAGACATTTCTTTGAAGCCGCATTAAATATAGAAATGGTAAAATTTAAAATAAACGATAAAACAATAATGTAAATGTCTGTGTAAAAGATTATTGCATGTTACCAAAAGACTTACATGGTTCGACAAGCCTTTGCCTTGTAAATCTTTCTTCAACTCGTCGGATAAATTCAAGTACTCAAATACACTATCCTAATATTTTATATGACTTGAATTGAAATCAATAATAGTTTACATGCAGCATCCTTATCAGGTGGGTTGGGCATATTGTTAAGCCGTTTTGGTCTGATGATTTTTAGTTAGTCATTTACTAAGGATTATAAATACATGTAGGACATAACCATGGGCAAGTTTCCGTGCGATATTTTATGAACTAATTTCTCAATTTAAATGAAACTATATAGGCACAATTATTACCAAGTAACCATGCGTAAATAGTCAGTTCGTTCCGGTCTGGTGATGTATCCTTTTTTAAATAAAAAATAATACATATCAAAATAATAATTTCGTTTTTCGCGCGATATTGAAGTACATACTAACCACCTGAATTCAAAGATACCTTATATGCAGCATCCCTACCAAGAGGACGTGCGCATATTATGATACTGTTACTTTCAATACTCTACATGTATAAGGCAAAGAAACAATTCGATTTCAGCAAATAATAATTCTAAAAATTATATGTTAAAATTATTCAGTCAGAAAATAGCAATTCAAATAACACGTTAATCATCAGTGTAATGTACATGTAGGTAAAGTAGTGCATGTGGCATTTGCCTTTCAATGAAAACCGTCATGTCGCGATCAACACAGCGACTGCACTCCTACATTGCAACACACTGAATATTAACGACGCACTATGAGCTTATTATTGTTGAAACGCAGATTTAAGTGTATTCGACGCCGTAAACATTATACGTACTTTCGATACAGGAAAATACTAGACAAGAGTTAAAACAGCCTCAGTAAAAAACAAAATATAATTCGTGGTTTTGCGCTATCAACCTCTGTTAAACCAAAATATTATTCGCGGTATTGCGCACACACTTCGTATTCGGCAATATTGTTAACGTACATTGATTTAACTGTTGTGAAACAGACAGAGAACGTTAAGAGTTCTTGCAACGAAATACGACATATCAAACGTACCAAATCCCGATTGTTTAAGTTGGCTATACAGATGTATTTAAACAAAAACCACCGGATGATTAATCACCCGGCGAGATAAGATAGAAACGATGTGTTTGCTTTCTAAGCTGCTCATTCGCTCATATTGTTAACATTAAGTCGTTATAGTAGTTTATGGTTTTGCGTAGCCCAATGCATGTATTTTTACTCATCAGTTTGTTGAGATGACGTAGTAAGATGTAGTCAAGTGGATATCTCCTCTGTCGCCAGTGTGTTACAATGATGCAGTACATGCAGTACAGCTGCATGTCGTTAATGTCATCATCGTGTTGTAATGATGAAGTGAACCGTAGACAAGAGATTAGCTCCAATTTCATCATCGTCGTGTAATGATGAAGTGAACCATGGACAAGTGCATATCTCCAATATCATCATCGGGTTGTTATGGTGAAGTGAACCGTAGACAAGTGCAAAGCTTCAATATCGTGTTGAAATGATAAGGTGAACAGTGCATGCCATCAATGTCATCCGTTTGTTGTAATGGTACAGAGAACAGTAGCCCTGTGCATGTTTTTAATGTCACCTATGTGATGTAACGGTACAGTTAACAGTATCACAGTGTATATACTTCATGGCAGAATTGTGTTTTGATGATGTAAAGGGCATAATTCAATACCATATTTTCAATGGCATCATTATAATGTGATGATGCAGTCTTATTAACTCATTGCTTTGTGATAAATCGGAAAACCGCTATCAAGAGTAAAACGGACCTCGAAAGCCAGAAAGGGTCAACAGCATATGTGTAAATAAAGTTGATAGCACATTATGGTTTTATAAGGACGATATATAAGCTTTCGTTGTATTTGTATGTCTTTTGAATTTGTAAAAATAGTTAAAATTAGTATGTGTAGTGCAATTTGATTAATATACACAGCCTGTAGTCATACTGATTATGTTGTGACAGTGAATCGACTTTAAAATAAGAGCGTAATAAAGTAGGGTGCGATTATTTATAGAAACATATATTACTTGGTAGTATGTATTTTATGTGGTAAAATGATATTATATGTATTTACTTTGACCTGCTTATCAGCAATTGTCGTAGCACGTTTTGAAGTGGTCATGCGCATTTGGAATCTTTTCCACTAATAAATACATGGGTCTCATTGATACGAAATATTTATTTGTGTTTATCATTTGATATTTTGCACAGCTAATTTTAAGCAGGGAATACGTCTAATAGAAATGAATGGTTAGTCTGATATTTAACATACTTATTTATATAACTTTGTTTCATTATAACATTTATACAAATAAACATTTATAGTCAAATATACAGATGCTTGACTTTACTATTGTGTAAATATATAAGATGGTGCTTGTAATAATTTAACGCTATTTCCTTATTTTTATTTACGACTTTTAATTAATACCCTCTGATGGACACATGCAAGTTAAAGTGAAGTCAAGAATACAGTTATACTAATGAATAAACTACATTAAAATATGGCTGGCATTGCCTATTTTAAAAGTCATCCTGTCGGTGAGTCCGATAGATTTAGAACATAATTGAATTCAGAAACTGTAATCGTTCAATTGTGTGCATACATACATCATAAGGACATCATCTTACATATTTTCTTAGTATCACCCCATAGCTCATATTAAACTTTCGAAGCAAATGAATGCGAACAAAAAGGCAGACATGAACAATGAAACCCAACATGTTTCACTTGTCTCCGATAGCATTTTATGACGTTGGTTTGTAAGTATTGACGAGTGAATATGCTTCTCTATGTGCCGTAGTAGCGACTAACTGATTATAATTTTTTAATTAATGATAATGCAAGCGAATAAAAGAAAATTGCATCAATCTCATTAGTATTGTTAGCAGCATGGTCTGAAGAAAGTAATGTTGCCGCCAACATTTCACCAGCAAATAAAAGACACTGTGTATATGTATCAATTCCACTGTTTATGCATAAGCCTCTCGTGTTTGGCAGTAAAAACGTTTGCAAACAATATATGTATGTATGTATAAATTATATTAGTTCTAAGTCTGTTAACCTACATTGTGTTATTTGTTTACTCTTTAAGAAACTTCTAATTAGTGTTTGTGCTTATACGATGGTCAGCTTCATCTATGGCTACAGCTACCAGGTTACCAATTTATTGACTTTTTTTTTCATTTTCATGTTTTGACCATCGGTAATATTTTGTTTGACAGCTTGAATATATCATCGTCTTGCATGTACCTTTGTATCGACAATACCGAACAAGCGTTTTGTGTCATGAACTGAGGCTATTGCCCATTCTGTACATTTTGTAAAAACTATGGTTTGTTTAGCGTTTCATGCTTATCCGGAATGCAAAGAAGCACCACGAAGTAACATCTCTTCACAAAACTATAAAACACGATGTTAAGCCAACGTTAAGCCGAATTGATTCCATACCGTGAATGCGGATCATCTTTTCCTGAACCAATCACGACTCCTTTTACAAAATACTAAACAGGTGCATTCGGCAATCAGCAAGGGTAATACTAAATGGGGCATTTGCCATGCATACCGTATATTTTTATAAACACAATGCTATAATAAGATAATGTTGCTGATTTCGACTACATACGAGTACAGATCTTCTGGTTTGATCAAAAACAAAAGCCTTTGTTCATCAAAGTATCGTAATTTAGCCAGTCGCACACAACGGCCGTACGCCATGCGTATTTTCCTCCCTTATTATTGGTATATTTATCCTTCACTGTTATATATCCATTTGTTAAAGATGGTGGGTAGTGAACAGTTTAAATAAAATGCTTCACCTAACTTACTATGCACGTTACATTTTTATAAGATTGCTTTAAATAAATATAAGTAAGTGTCAATCAATTAACAGAACAAGTACTAACAACCGTATAAACTACGCAATATATTGGCCCATTACATATAATAGCGGCCGCGTCGGCCTGAATGGCTTGATTGATTGACATATTACACACCAACAATTTGATTATGTAACTATGTAAATGATTGCTAGTCAAACGTTTCTATAAAATATATTCAATGTGATCTGCGCATGTACAGTGCATTGTTATAATAATTTTTAAAAAATTATTTGAAATTATTACTGCAGTTGTTTCATAGAGAGCATGTTCGTAAGATGACAAAATCGAAAATACGTTATTGTACTACAGAATATTCGCGTGTCTTGCAGTTTTGTTATAAATGGTTGTTTATGAATAAATAGCGGTGAACCGTTATTAAGATACAGGTCACACACAGTTCCAAATACGGCAATGTCATTAATATATCATGTACTCGTATATTTCCCTGTTTAAAATTATACAAGCGAATTGACTTCTGGCTGTTATATTTTTCAAATACTTGATTTATTTACTGCAATCGACAATTAAAAAAGTTATAACGCACTAAATGCAAATTGTTGTATTTTCTGTATTCATACGAATTTCAGCTGCACCATGGTAAACACGTAATTAGTTTTTATTTGTCCAATGTGTTGGTATAAACACATTCATGTAATACTCAAATAATCATAGCCGACATTTCAATACCTTTAATTTAAACAGTTGGCCGCCATGTAGATAGTTCACTATCATTTGTGTGATACATGTAATATACTAAGCTGTTATGATCTGGTCCCGTATTCACAATGCTCCTTAGCGAAAACTTAAGTATAGTTCTTAAATTAATACAATTTCTTTAGTCTGTGGTTATTTGATTTATAGGTCGTTTTGCGTTAAAATGTTTTAAATGTCTGAATATATCAGGGATGTTTAGTATTTTGCCATTGTGTAACCAAACATCATTGGATGAAATATTTGATCTTAAGTTTTCACTTTAGATAAGATTTTCCATAGAAACTGTATGAATACCAGCCATGTCCTTAGATAAATGTACCTTTTACTTTCTGCAAATGTAAATTGTGTGGAATGTAAACATGTACAATTTCTTTAAACCAATGACAAGAGAACTGCGCACACAACGTTAGAGCTATTTTAGCGTACATAGTGGCTTTAATTAAGCGTTTTACAGGGCCTTGAATTTGATCTTGCAAACACCGCGTTGGTATTGAACATGATTAACATGCTTACACTGCTTGACAAGATATAGGGCGTACGAACACTAAACCGATTCGTGATGTATGTAAGAGCTATTACTATAATGATACAGGCACTTACAATGGGATGTGTGCGTTTATCGCCGGTATAGATGTTTGTTAAGTATACACATACTAAATAAACGGATATTTTTCTTAATTGTTTTTCATGGAGTCCTATGGACTTTGAATGCCATGCACGTAAATACAATACAAACATTCAATAACCCAACATACTCGAAAGTATAAGACATGCAGAATGTGTTAAATAACATTATTGGATAAGTTGACCAAATGTTTTGTTAGTGTTCTCGTCTGCGGTAATATACTGTCAAACGCAGTGTATTCGGAAACATTCGCCAGTATTAAAGACACTCAAATTAATGTCAAACACACGTTGGTACACGTTGCCGTTTCTTTAGAGAATATCACAGTAGCTTAAATATATGCGCCTTTTGTTTACACAATGTCTCCCGCTTGCAAGCTTGCCTGTGTTATGAAGCGTTGTTTTTGACAAGTAGGATTAAAAGATTAGCGCATTGATTTATCGTTTGCAGTTTAGGATAAATGAGATCAACTACGCGCGTTTGCCACTCGAAAACACATATACCATATATGCAAACAATACATCTGCCAACATGCAATATTCATTACGAACCAAGCAAAATGAGCATTCCGCGTATGTAGTCCTACATTACCACATTATTGTTATGTACACTGCAAACGATAATTATTATGCGAGCACTTAAACAATACTTTATATAAATGCATAAATAAGGTCTGTATAAATGTTATAACGATAAATGTGTTTCAAATCAACATATGTGAGTATACTGTAAATTCAGAACCGTTGCCATGTTGTTGTTATTCTTTCAACATATTCGTTATGTATAGCTTGTCTGTAACGTTCCTGTGGAAGGTAGGGTAGCATTTATAAACGTTATATTATAAAAATTCTAAAATATTATATTAAAACATACATTTAAATTATGTACAATCATTGCATTCAGAAAATCTTAAATTTAGTAAGGAGTTTATGAAATCACATGTTGTTTATATAAAATATATTGTATCGGTGTGATTTGTAAATGTGTGCTGTGTGTCTATTCTCAAGCAAAATATTTTAATGTTTACGAAATTTCCCAAACCAAAACGTGTTTAGTTGAGTTGAAAGGTTTACATTTACTTTCTACAGGCAGGCCTTTCTGGAGCAAGATTTGATGAGTGATTTAAAACAGTGTTCATTCGTTTATTTAACACTTCCAATCTTGAAATAAAAACAGTTCGTTCCGAATAACGCCCGAAGTATTATCAACGTTTAATATGCGAGCCTATGGAAATTGTACTTTCTAATTTCAAAATACTTCATACTGGTTGGCTTAACAAAGGAACTGAGTTTACAACTATGTAGAACATATTATTGTGCATATATTGATTGCAATTTATACCTGCATTTTATATTAATCCATCCTAGTATCTAGTTTAAATATCGGTTACGCGACGGCTATTAATGGACTGAATGGGCTCAATCCCGAACATTATTTAGTATGTAAAATGAAACAATCGTTTCTAAACTGCCAATGTAACACTTCAAGAGTAACTAGGAAATTACACGGTGATTCAATAGTGACACGCATTGACAACGAACACCGTGAATACACAGTAGAAACCGCAACAGGTGATTCTCTGTGACTTTGGTCATTTTCCGGTTCTAATTGTACATAAGGAACATCATAGGCCACTGCGGTTTAAAATTATTACCTATTTATATATGCATACACTTATCATGCACGTGATTTGGTACTTTACTATTTGTTTTGCTATTAATTTAAAGTAGTTGGTAAAACTCAAAACTAAACGTAATATTCAAAGAACAGATGTTGAGCAGTCACAGTTTTTTTTCACCGTTAAGATTTTCGTCCGGGCTGTTTGATTTATAATATAATGCAGGTACACGTACACACGTGTAGTAAACAGGAGGCGATGAACTGTGTGTCCAACAGTATGGAACTGTGCTTTCAATCGATTGTTTAAAGGCAGTGACACGACATTTAATCATGTGTATTTTTTTTTTATTAGTTTGTGTGTATAGGTAATCAGTCATACTTGCGATTAATAATGCTCATATATGTGTGTTAACTATTGGCGATGCTAAATGTACGATATTTGCATATTAGTTACTGAAGTTATATGAAATACTATAACGTTATAATCACAATAATAAGTAATGTATAGTATGTTATAATATGTATTTTTTTACATTTTAAACTACGTTGACGTATGCTGTTGGCAACCAACAAGGATGAGTTGTTGTTTAATTAGATTGCAATGGTTTCATAGGTTGACAGCTGCAACACACAGCATGTAAAAATGAGGACGAGTTTATTTTTATGTTACAGATATTTAAAATGTATATAAAGGGGGAGCAGTAAAAAGGTGTGTTAAAATTAAGCCTTTAGCCATACAAATGTTGCCTCCTTTAGCCACTTGGGCAAAAGTACGGCTTGTTTGTTTTCAATCTAAACTCGGAATTCTGATAATGATTACTTGCCATACAACGTAAATACCTTCATTTTTCATTTGATTTTTGTATTACAAACGTACAGGGCGATGGTAAAATATTAAAAGTTACAAAAGATAGTGTAATTTATCGTAAAATGCCCCAGATTGTAGTAAATATAAGACTCGTTCTAGCACGAACAAGAACACGTGAATAAGTACTTAAGCGCGAGCCGGCAGTTTGAAGCCGAAACAGACTCTAAGGCCGCTACCGAGCGACGGTACCTTACGATGCGGTGTGCTTCCTACAGCTCAAGATATTTAACAGTAACAATTATATTAGTACTTTGTCTTAGGCTGCCTTGCACTGTGAGTCATTAAACAAAAATTACGACGCTACGGCTATAAACACTGTGGGACGTTTTGGGGATCAATGCCTCCTTGAAGAACCTCAATATAGGTTCACGATTCCACCAAGCCGCTTTGACCAAGGCACCTATCAGTATATCATTTGGCCTTGTTACCAGGACTTACACTATCCTTGTCAACCTTTGGACAACCCACGAAGAACCCCTCACCTTCTTAACAGGTAACCCTGCGACCCGAGAAGCAGCGTTTGCAATACCGTAGAATCATTTTAAAAATCGAGACTACCTTTGAAGCATTTTACTTGCGATGTTGACAGGATCTGACATGTATCTACGTCAGGCATCTTATAACGTCTATCTTTAAAAACGCTTGGTACGAACGGAATTATTTAAAGTACAGGCTGATTTACTCCTCAGGCATCCACAGCTATTGCATACAGATACGCTAAAATGTTACCTAAACGTTATTATTTTGCCGATTTCAATGCGTATTATTTTCTTTTTAGGGGTCAGATGTCCATAACAGACAATTTGTGTTTTAAAGTTTTATTTGTATTAATATTTGTCTGCACTGCTTCTTTAAAGTGCATATTATCATAATATTGTGTTTGTTTCCTTTATAACAGCACTGTTCGATATTTTTTTTTTTCCAAAATTCCAAATAGCCGATATTCAAGTAGTAGATTCGAAATTATTATTTAATTGATATGTTCACTTAAATGAGTAAAATATATGTATACATTATTTATTCTGCGCTAACATCGACAGGCTACGGCATCAAATGGCTCTAATACAAGAGAAATATATATTAATATACAAATATTTATTTTATGTTTCCAGTGATTGAAAGGACATAAAAGTAATGTTAATTTTCACTTTTTCGCACTGTTTTCCGGTTTAATACAGTGAAGGAAACGGTCCCTCAACGATGCAGGACTCAAAATTGTAAAATGACGTGATTATTTTGGACTTTTTTCTTATTAAGCCCAGAAACATGTAACATTGCAATTAGAATTAAAAAAAAACAGTGGAAAACGCATAAAATAAAATAGTATTAGTTGGTTTCGGTAGAATATCGATTGTTGATACACTCCTGATAATACAAAATATCAAATGCATACTATGATCACTCGTGAATTAAAATCGATATACTTCCTCTTTATCTCGGTAAACATTAAACACTATTTTAACGCACGTTTGTTGAAAGTTGAGGCTCATGATGTATGTTTTATGATTTACACTAATTATTTGTTAACGTGTATTGACGCTTAACCAAAACCATTACGCATCTTTCGGAAGAAACAAAACGATAACTGTGCTTATAAAGACGTTTATTACACCTTACGTGATTGCTCTATGTATTTGTACATCGACCAACAGTAATGTCACAGGATGAAATATTTTCATATCACCCTGCTAGTAAAATTAAATATGTAAATTAAGTATTCAGAATGGAATGTATCAATTTTTAAATTATGTATAATATGTATAGTTAAAACGTAAATACTAAGACGATTCACATTAAATGACGTCACACAAATGAACAAAATGACGTTATTAGACTTTGCAAGTTTGCTTTATCCATCGGTGTTGAAATATCTGAACAATTTGTTCGGTATAATAAAACAAATGACTTATATTTGTGAGTGTTATAAAATATTATAAATCCTTGAAAAGTCATATCAAGCTCGGCTACCGCCTCGGTAGATATAACTTTTCTCGGGTTGATATTATTTTATATCACTTTCTCAGCCATGTGCTATTTACATAATAACATATAGAACATACCATAACGTACCACTACAAATTGTTTATGTTCGAACTTCCGAATGTTGAGAGGCTTTTTCATCGCGCCAATAGATAATCAATCATCGGTCGAGATAAGAACCGACACGGAAGGTTTCGTAGTTTCATCTTACCTGTCATTCATGAAAATACTGATTATTAACGATGCTTTGTAGTTTGATCTAGCAGTGTAGTTATCAAATTTAATTAAACAAACGTAATAAATTAACTTAAAAGACTAAATTGAACGCGGTAATTGTATAGCATATTCACACAATTATAATAAATTACATGGCTAGGATGTTAACTTTCGGCAGCTTATCACCGATCCGACGATGGCCTTAAAAATCTTTAAAAAGGGCTTGTGCGTTTAATATATTCCCTAATAAATTCATGGGTCGAATAAATACGCAATATGAATTTCTGTTCTTCAGTCGATATATTGTGCGGCTACAATGTACATTAAAACAGTTAGGAAATTGTCTAATACTCAAGGATAGTAAGTCAAAATATCATTAAACACCTATTATGAAAAATATGCATTGATGTGATTTTATGTATATATGTATTTTGAAACGCAGTTGAGTTTTTCATACACGTGTTAAATAATGTAAAATTGTTACATAACGACGGATACAATACTTTACCATTGAATAAATTAATTAAAATTGACTACACGCGCATCACTGACCATTTTGTTACACATAACCTTAGGATTATGTACCTTTGGAGCATTTCAGTATATACTGTTACAAAAGTATTGTTGGTGTAACATTTGATTATATTATTTAATAACGGACATTGCTATTGACTTTTTATCATATGTTTTATATCATATATCACAGAAAGTGGACCCGATGACCCGATGGGCGTCACATTATTACGACAAGGCGTACGTTAGTCGTGTGTTTTTTATTTTGTATTTGGACAAGTATTTAAGTTCAACAATCAAGCAATTCATCGATCAGTATATTTAATCATAGGGGGTCGAAAGGATCCTGCTTTATTCCGAAAAAGACATGCATTGATTTCAGGAAAGGTATTTGGTACAAGTGTGGGTAGATATGTACAGACTCACATTCTTCTGGAGATGGGGGTCAAAACGAGCTAGATTTATCCTGAAGTATTTAGTTTTCGTGTCTGATTAAAATGGCGATAGATCTGAAAATTCATGGAGTATCCCTTATGGCGGGACACCTCGGCCAGAGAGATAAATGTCCGATTAAATATAATGAATGTTTTGTATCTGAATAAGACAAGTTCAGAATGACTATTATATCACATTTTAAAAACTTCGGTCATTATAATTTTCCAGATATTTCCACACATTCAAGTA
This sequence comes from Congeria kusceri, assembly GCA_027627225.1. Classification (NCBI taxonomy): domain Eukaryota; kingdom Metazoa; phylum Mollusca; class Bivalvia; order Myida; family Dreissenidae; genus Congeria; species Congeria kusceri. Next base: position 30,661,299 of record CM051026.1, on the reverse strand, counting down.
ATTCCAATACAAAACACTTAAATAGTCGCCAATTGGGCATACAGTTAAGCCCATTTTAGAGGCATTGAACATTTTGTCTACAATCTTTAAAAACTGTTGTATGTTTGTGTGTAATGCCTACTTTGTCAATTCTGTTATACATCGTAATCTTTTGAATGCAGTCGGAAACTTGTCTAAAAATGTATAGAGCTGCTGTAGCATGCGTTTATCCGATTGCAGTTTGAGTTTAGCTTAGACAACTGATTTGCAATATCTGCAAATTGAGATGTTTTAGGTTGAATTATATGTATATGTTTGTTCAAGTTCATAGACTGTCTTTTACTTCGTTAGGGCAACATGGCACAACATTATCTATATCAAATAACGAAATCCGTTTTGTTCAATGGGTAAGATAAAATGTATTTATTTAGCTCGATTCTAACGAAAGCATGCGGCTTATATATATATTGTTTAATCCGTTTTCTGGGAAGAACCAGTACTTATCAACTGACTTACCAGTGTCTAATGAGAAAGATCCATCGAATTCTACCAGAACTGGGTTCGAACAAACGATCTTCCGAAACAATATAGAGCCTTTTATGAAAAAATGCAGTGTTTTGACATACAGTTTAAATGCTTAAGAGCATATAATACATGGAGGATAAAACTGACTGATTTTGATACAATAATTTCAACTACGGGATTAACCTTGAAACTTTAAGTTTAACAATATATCATTTATTATATCATTGTGTAAGTGTATATATACAAAGACTGTTCTTTGTCATAAATCTCGATAAATCTCGATTATTCAATAGAATTTAGATTGCATCGAGATATTTACAAAGACTGTGCTTTTTGACATTCTAAATTGATTCAATATATAAATAACTAGACAGATCAATACTCGATTACCTGTCACCAGTGTAAAACGCTAGTCGTGTTCAATGAACCAAACATAACACTGGCATTTCCCCAACATTGTAAGAAAAACACGCACTTCTGTCTGCATATGTCAATAGAGTTAAGTCAATTTATGATGTGCTAAAACAGATTCAATATCATAAATAAAGCAATGGTAAGCATGACTTATTCTCTGGAGTAAATTTGTATTACATGCGTATGTGTTGTTTTCGTTTTATGCCGACATATGCCGATAGAGTTAAGTAAATTTACGTGTGGATGTGCTCAAGAACAGATCCAATAACACAAATATAGCAATGATAAGAATTATGTTAATTTGTATTACATGCTTATGTCTTGTTTTCTTGTTATTTGTTTTGTACTGTGTAGACACAATGAATTGTGATATTGCGTGTATGTGCCATGTATTTTTCTAGACATTTTAGAAGCACGTACAATAGCACACATGTTAAATATGCGTCTAACGTTTACCACTGTCAAATGCAACATACACATATATCAAGAAAGTAACTTTCTTCAGCACAGACGTGTGTTTAAATGCGAAATATGACTGAGACGCGTTAATCAGGAATTAAAAACATGTCGTAGGTTTCATATAGAAGAACGGGATTGTTTGCTTCGCGTAAAAAACATAAGATAATGTTCGAATAATAAATTTCTCTGTCAGAGGCATTTTTATCATGCAATGATACAATTATGAGTCAAACGGATTCAGCTATTATTATGCTATCGATAACATTAATCATAAACCTGTTCATTCACTTGTATATCACATATCTAGCTATTGAATCAACATTTAATTATTTTGTAGTCTATACCATTATATAAAACATGATACAACATTAACATGATTTAAACACCAACGTATGTCAAAAACATGAAGGATAGTCAATTTCTGTAGTAATTGAACCCGATAGTGATTTCTTAGGAAAACAATGGTATAACCAGAATAGATGAATTTATGACGTTTTTGTCGTACAACATACTCGCATACAGTACGTCAGTAGCTTTAATAATTTATGTGAACTTTGTATTTCTGTAAAATCCATCATATGGCTACCAGCCCACGGTCTAAACTACTAAATGGCAACAATATTAACGAGTGCTAAAATATTATCATACATATACGTAGTACATAGTCGACAAATTTAATTGTTCTCTTGTTTAATGCATACAAAGATATACACATGTTTATAACAAGGTTTAAATTATAATTAATCAAGCGGAATATATAATAAGTGTACCACTTGTATTTTGTGATATCATAGCCTACCTCGATTATTCAACTACGAAATTACAGCATATGTAGAATATGACAATATCAATAGCAGAACGTTTGATACTTTGTACTTTTACGTACACGGTCATCGAAATATACGCAGGAAATGTATCGTTTCCGAGTGAAAACTGTGCCCCGGAGTTTTACCGCAACTTGTCCAAACGACCGTCCACTGTGCTTGAAAATGAAGGAATACCACAGGAAATCGTGATGGCAAGAATAATGTCATTTCTGTTGTCTGAGACAAGTTTGTCAATGATAAGTAAACTCAATAAACACTCAATCAAGCACTTCTGTTTTGGCAGTTAATCCGAAGGGACGAGAACGCTAGGACTAAAGGCTGACATATACACACTTCGGCGTATTCCATCAATCAATATAATGCGAGAAATAGATTCAAAAACATGGAAAAATGAATGCTGAACTGTTTGATGCTGGGGGGTGAAGAACTTTCTCCACAGCAATTCCTCCTCTAGATTTTCAGAAGCGATAAGCCAGAGCCAATACCGCCTGAAAGTAATTTACTTCACGGCGTGTATGTTAGCCATTTACATGATGACGTAGTATTAAGCTCTAAGGTTTTTCGGAAACGTACTGAACTTTTATTACAACAATTTTCAGACATCCGTTTAATCATTACAACCCGACCGTCATCTAGTTGGTCCGACGATAAAGACCTTGTACATTCATTGTCTGTATCTGGGGTCATTCCTGAAATGCAACAGTGGATAGACAGACCTAGACCGGGGCACTGGCCCCCTCTGAAATTGTTTGAGGAAACTCGCAAGTGGTTCTTTGTACCCGTAGGACATCCGTCCACGAAAACAAAGCATATCGAATGGAGGCTGTCTCCGAACCTTATTGAAAAGAAACTCGTGTTCAGTTTAAACAATACTCAACTGCAATGCTATTTATTGATGAAAATGATAAAGAGTGCGATATTAAATAACACAGTTACACATGGCGGGATTACGAGTTTCCACTGCAAAACGGTTTTGTTTTATACAATAGAAAGCAGACAAGAAACTAACTTAGCATTGCTATTGAAACATTGTCTATGAACACTACGGACATATATTGAAAATGGTAAATGTACTCATTTTATCATTGACGGTGTTCATTTGTTTGACGGTTAACTAAATATTACTCAATGCCATAAAGTACTTTCGAAGGTATCGGACCTCATAGATAAGAACCTACAGGGGTTAATCGGTACAATAGTAAATGTTGTTGGTAACGAAACCCGATTGTCCGTGGATCAACGTTCCATTTCCGATGTATGTATGCGTTGTAAGCTTGCATATGAAAGGATACAATGGTTTCATATTGTTATGTTCGAATTGTTTAATGGCTTTATCAGTCAACCGATTGTTGCTGTTGAGGTGCAGTTAACCAAACTTATAAGTAAATGTAAGGACATACTAAATATTCACGACGGAATTGTACTGGAAAAGCAAGTGGCTAGGGATATATTGAAAACAGTGTTGTCTTTCCGAGCATCTGTTTAAGCGGCAATATCTATCCAAAATGGCACCTCTATCAACCAAGATGTCTTGGACAGTTTCAAAGAGTCACTACATATTGATTTTGTCTCCGGTCAAATGAAATCGGCCTAAAACATATTAGGCTATGGAATATCTATCAAAAATGACATCTCTATTAACCAACATGCCCTTGAACGTTTCAAAAAAGTACTGAAGACGAGTGTTGCCTCAAGTCGACTGCAATTGGCCTCCATAATATATTGCTCTGGATATGTGCAGTCGGCACAGTTTATCCTACTGGATGCAGAAGAGCGTTGTCGCCGACACACTGTAAAGGCATTGTGTCGTTGTTTTGGATGTTACAATCGATACATCGACCACCAAACTTCGTTTGAAAAGAAACACAATCCAAAATGTGAAAGCTAAATTGCATTATGTATGGTCTTTCTCTCTTATGAAGCGCATTGCGTTCCCCCTGTCTTATTGTATGAAATGAACAAACTGGAATTGAAGCGGAATTCGGTAAAAAATTAAGCAGTAAGCAGGATTGGAACGGTGAGGCTAGAGTTGATGCTCATGTGTTCCTGCATTATCTGCAATATCTCACGTACGGAGAACTTGGCAACAGACCAAAACAAAAATCGGACTTGACAGCATCAGACGACTACATTTCCAAACAGCGTGATGATATGTATCATATGGCGACTGCATTAAACCTGCTGGGTCACTGCTGGGATATGGAGGTTGATCTGGGCAAAGCAGCCGAGATGTACACATAGTCTCTATAACGCAAACCGAAAAACAACGCAGCAAACGGGCACATTCGGAGTGTGTTGGGAAAATGACATACATGTACATATATATCAAGGTCACGTTACAGTTAAGCTATATCTGGTGATGGTGGATGATACCGACAAAGCTCGCAATATGTATTTTCGTTCTATTTATATTAAGGCTAAAAAACGCCGCAAACTCGCCTTTAAGGAGAGTTATGGGCCACTGATAGCATACGACAGAAAGTTGGAACAGGTTGTTGTTTTCTACAATTGAACATTAAGAACACAGGTCACATGCGGTTGCCTTTGAGGTGACGTTTTTACAACATGTATTTTAAATTGTGAACGTATGTTATATTCATTTTCAAAATTACTCAAGAAACCGGCATTTGAGGGGTTTTATGGGAAACTGATAGCTCAAGACAGAAAGTTAAAATAGGTTTAGCTGTTGATGTGACGTGGTTAACATGAACTTATAAATTTGTAAACACATTTGATATTCAGGTTTAAAATGACTCCGCATAATGGCATTCAAAGAGTGTAATAAGATATTCTTATGTCACATGTACTGCAAATAATTCGTTGACATAATTCATTGCTGTCAATATATTTCCTAAAAGAACAACACCTTTTAATGAGGCTCGTAATATTTCGAATTTGGGTCACTAATTGATATTGATTTCAAATAGTTCAAAAAGCATTTACTCGTTATGTTTTGATGCTTGTTTCTTTAATGGAATTATTGTTTACCGTTTACAATATACTTTTGCACTGTCTTTCATGATTTTGTAATATTTAGGTTTTATTTAATCATAACCACTTTTCTGTTTTACTTATAGTGCATTTAGAAAACTAGCCTCTACCATGTTTTTATCAATTACATTAGATGGAATATTTCTGTGCATATGTAAGTGCTTATTCAATGTTTTAAATATTTGAAATATTTGCATTCATTATCAATATAATCATTATTATTTTTATCAATAGTGCACGCATAACTACATAATAATTGTTTAATACAGTAGTCAATAACATCACATATATATATTCATAAGTATCCAATTCTTAATAGTGTTGAGTCTAAACAATATTGTCACCAAGTGCATCTAGTGCAAGTTTAATGTATTAACAACTTAAGGCATCAATATAAACAAGTTTCGTTTCATCATTCCTTTTATTCCTGTTTGGCAATTTATTTACATCAGTATCACACTTATTTAGGTTATTGTGGTTTGTGTAACCAGCACTTACTTTCGTAAATGACTATATACATATATGTTCATATGAAACGTATATCATATTGTGTTGCTCTTGTAGTAAACTGTTGTTTATTTAATGTTATGTTATACGGTTTTTCTTAATCTGATATCACTTTGCTTAACTGTGTTGTATCATAGTAATTTTTATATTATATAATAACCAGTAATGATAATCATAAACGGATAATTAATGCAGGTAAAGTAAATACAACTCCTGTAATATGTTGCAACAGTTATCTCTCTTACACAACTTGCTCACCTTCAATCTTCATTGTAACCGTCTATAAATAGCATAACTGTTATTTGTTATAAGCCATATAATTAACCACTAGACGAACACAGGTCGCTCCGACTTTCTGTTTTTGTAAGGCTGTTTTTCCATGATTTGAAGTAAATTATTCGGAATATGCAATCATGTACAATTATATACCACTGAAATATAAACCCATAATTGGACATCTCAATCTTAAATTTACAATTTTCTACTGGTCCATTGGGACGTGAATGCTTAATTGAAACATATTTTTACTTTTAAATGCGGCTAAGTTCTTCATGGATTAGCCTGTGTGGAGTGCACATGCTGATCCGGGACGACACGCGCGTGCCGGGTTTCCCACGACATGCCTTATGTTGTGTTTATATATAAAGGAAAACTGTTATAAATGTCTGGGATTGCCTTTCCGATTACTAACTAAATAATTTAATGTGCGATCGTTAATTAACTTCTAAATTCGAACACAAAAGCAAAATAGGAATGACGCCGTGTAGAGCTTGACAATCTAGTACTCAAATGATTCTAATATCCATTGTTCTTTCTCTAGAAAAACATGAAAACGACCGTATGCTCAATATTGTCTATCTTTTTGAATAAACATGTATTCAGGTGTAGCCTAAATAAAAATGCACGTTCTAAGACAATACACACATGACCTATGCAGATGAAGTTCTCTTTGACGTTAGCATTAGCAATAATATCAACACATACAAATCAACGCACGAACACATGGATGGAGGGAAGACGGAAAAACGAACAGATGAACAAACAAACAAATTAACAAAATAACAATCTAACAAACTAACGAACAAAACCACCCGAAACCAACCGAAACGAATTCACAAAACACACACACAATAACAAAAAACAACACCAAAACTAACAAAATATGATATATAATATTACCTTGTAAAAGGAACCGTGCATTCCCAAACAGTCTCATCATTTTTGTTCTGAAAGTATGAAACAAACAGCAACTTAATTTCGTATTGAGTTAAAGCAGTGAATACATTGGTGTCGTGTTTTTCTGTTGTATTATTCATCCACGGCCTTTTCGACGTAAACATGTTATCAGTTTTTGCTTCGGGCTGTTGCTTTATCACTTACTAATCGACGTACAAGCCCAGCGGCCAAACTGATCAAACAGCAATAAACTTATATTTCCGTTACGTCAACAGCAGCGATATCACGCTGAAGTGTTTAATTAGAAAATTAACTGCGTAGAAAGAAGTTTAGTATCGCCATTTTACTACTCTGAATATTACGTTCAATGAGGTGCGCCTTATATATGCAACGATGTTTTTCCGGTTAATCGTTGTAAAATCAATAGTATTTATATCCGCGTGTTATTTTTCTAAAAATAGGTATACATTAATTGAACAATATTGCTTTATTAATATTGCAGTTTCATTCGGTACGACAATAACTAGACTGAAAACAAGTCAGATGTCAAGCTGATCAATATGGATCAAGCTGAATCTTACCCTGAAAATACACAATACCACACATACAGAAACTCATGTAGTTATCATTTTAAAATACCTGAAATAGTTATGCATGTTTACATATATAATAAGATACATTTATACTCTCCCCCTGAAGTAAAATAAATTCATAGTTAATCTACAATAGTCATGAACATACTTGTATTGTCTCTATTTCACTGTGGCATTGACTATTTTCCGTGCTACCTCACTGTCCATAGTGTATAAAGTACCTGAAGACATAATGGTTTCTAAAGCCTGTAATCTGGAATCAAACACTCTACTGTGAAGACTGTACATAACATATTAGCAATACATATATATTGTCTTCTTAATTCTGGTTTGATCTTCTTGGTGGATCTGGAGGTAAAACACGCTTTCTTCTTGGTCAACTCATGTTTCTGTCGCAACTGTCTCATCTAATGTACCTGTCACTTCATCACTAGGTTCAAGCTCTGTTGTATCTGTGGTTATCAGTGGCTTCTAGCTGATCTTCATGCACTGAAGTCTCTGGCGAAGTGATTTCTTCGCTTACATCCACTGTTTCTATCCGAGTGCCTGGGACTTCACTGTCACCATCGTCTGGTTCTGCTGTAGCAATATCTTCCATCATCGGATCTATTCTTCCTTCACCTGTTTATTCCGTCTGTTCTGATTCTATGATCCATTGTAGATCCACAGGCGTCCCTGTGTATGATTGTTAGTACAATAATAACACTATCTACGCCATCATCTGAATATTCTTCAGTACTAGTGACGTCAGGTTTCTTCTCATCAATTTTAACTTCTGCACGTGCTTCTACTTCTCTTTCTTCTACTTATGTACTTCGTCACTGTCACATGCCGGATCTATTTCTACCTTGTGATTCAATGGGAAAAGATGGTTTCTGTGCAATGTCTTGGTATTGTTTGTGTCATTGCCCTTTACAATGAAAACGTTTTTTTTCCTAGATTGATCAGTGACATTGTACATTTCTTTTAAAAACCTGTCGGCTATCGTATACTTACCATCTGGTCTTGCTAGTATCTTTACCAGCACTTGGTCACCAACTTCAGTCTTCGCACCTCTGACCTTCTGGTCGTAGTATTTCTTCTGTTTCTGCTTCGCTCTCGACACATGATCGTCTACTATCATACTGGTCTGTCTCGTAAATCATCTATACAATCTTGAGTAGTCTTGTTAATCGGTTTGTCCTGTGATTTCTCAAAAACTGTATCAATCGGTAACTTGGGTTTACAACCAAACATCAGTTCAAAGGTAAAAACTTTGTTGATTCGTATGGTGTACAATTATAGCAGTACACTAATGAATTGATGTATTTCGTCGAATTATCCTTCTGCTCCTTTTCTAATGTTCATAACAATGTTCTGTTAAATCGTCGGATGCTTGCATTGCCATGGGGATGATATACATAAGTATTGGTTTTCATCATATAGGTGATGTTACACAGTTCTTTGATGAATTCTGATTCGAAGTTTGCCCCTTGATCCGAATGTAGTCTGGTTCGTATGCCGAAATTGATAATGAAGTTGTTGTAAAATGTTGCCACAGCAGTCCTGGTCGTCAGGTTTCGTGTTGGAATAGCTCGTGCGAATCTCGTAAAGTGCTATTAAATCACTAAATTGCTGTTATATCCTCCTTTCGATGATTCTAAGGAAAGATAATCAAAACAAACGAGCTTTAGTGGATATGTTGATTCACATTAACTAGATGTGCTCTGTGTTAGTAGCAGTTTTCCGTCTTAAACATGTGTTGCACTGTGTAACATATGTCTCCGTTGCTATTCCAGGCCAAAAACTCTTTGCCATATAAGCTTCAGAGTTCTTTCCTTACCAGGATGTCCTACATCAGTATGAAGACCTTTAAACACACCTGCCTTATACACTTCAGGTATCATTAACTGTTCAATATGTCCACCTTACTCTTCAATTTCTCTGAACAACACACCTCTCTTGATCTTCAAACTTGCAAGGTTCTTTTTCATATTCAGATCTTGCTTACTGTGTATGTGTTGCGGGAGTGACGTATCAATGCGCGCTCTTCTCCACTTGTCAACTGTTGGGTCTGATATATGCGCCTTTCGAATTTCTCTCAGTTCCATTTGAGCCAATAGTTGTCCAACGTTATTGGCTATTTCAACTACATTCAAAGGTAAACAAGGTAATGTTTCAAAATAAAAATCACCAAGCGAATCTGAAGCGAATTGCAAATAGCTTTGACAACATTATTATTAAGTTGTAACCGATCACCCGCATCTACAGCTTTTGCCTGTGGATATCTGCTTAGAGCATCTGCATATCCATTCTTCGTTCCAGGACGACGGTATAAAATTGTAAAGTCATATCCGACCAACGCTTCTGCCCATTGCTGTCCCTTCTTTACAATCACTGGCATAATGGCCAGTCGTGCACACAAGTGGCAGGCTCCTCTGACAGTAGTGCCAGCTATTGGCCTTCTTGGCCTGTATTCACCTCGACCACGAGTTTCTCCTCTAAATCTTCCGGATGATCCTCTATACCCTCTATACCCTCTTGGAATACCGGTATAGTAGTATTGCTGCTGCTGTACATCTGTGCTATTCTTCTCCCTCTGCAGCTGTTCTATCTTCTCTTAGCGTTGCTTCACTATATCCTTGAGTTGAGTCATATCGTCTTTCTCCGAAACCTTCTGTGCAGATTGGCATGCTTTCGTTCCATGTATTTTCAGATCTGCTTCACATTTCCTCATCTCTATCTTGAACCTATCATAGTCCTGTATTGTTTCTTACTTGTACTGTGTTATGTGTTTCAGATTTGTTGTCAATCCTTGGAACAGAACCTGTTTCAGTAGGGTATCTGACCCTCTGGTAAAAGCATCTAATTCCACCGCTTGAGCATTTAGCTCTTAAAGTTTAGCTGCATAGGTGTTCACGACATAAGTTGCCTTGCGTTCATGAATGCAACTTTCTAATAATACTTTCTTGGCTTTCAATTGTACCATATGTACTGTCTAATTTCTTCAAAATGTCACTCACTCTTACACCAGTGCCAAGCCTTCTCACAATGTCATTGGCTGTTCCCTTCAGTGATCTTCGAATGCCAAGAAGTATCTGCTCCTTTGTAAATGACTGCATTTCATATCTAAAAGCAGCATATGCTATATCGCTGTTGCCCTCTTCTCCAAAGAAGTTTGATAACTTCGGATAGTGGTACGATGACCCTCCTCTCTGTGTCACAGTAACGTCACCTAACTCCATCGTGCTTGGGGATCTACGTTGTGACTCTAGTTTCAAAAGTATAGGTGGTGCTTGCATCATAGGTGGCTATGTGTCAATTTGTCTCCTTTGGTAATATTTCAAGAAGCTAGCAGCATTTTCATTATGTCTTCATTAGAAATATTGAACTCACTAGAGTCTTTTCCACATTCAGCACCTTGAATTGTATCTGTCATCTTCTCTCAACTCTCTTCACTATCCTCTCTATTGAATGACAAGTTCAATGTTCAAGTTCAAAATATTCACAATCACTATTCACACATTCCACTTGTAGACGCTCTCGAATAAATTACTACACTAATATCAAACAAATACACACACCCTATAAACGCATGTACTAAAATAATAAAAGATTAAATCACTGAAATAAATTCAAGTATATACTATGCCTGAGAATATCTTAATATTTACAAACCGTTGACACCTGGAAAACCAATAACATTCATCCTAATTAATGTAAGTTGAATATCGCATTTACATTCATATGCTAAATATCAACAAAAATATCAATTACTAATCTAAAAAAGTAAATATCAAGATGCACTTGTATTCCAAATTCAACCTCAAATATGTAAAACTTCTCAAAATATTTCGAACACAAAGTTTCACTAAACTAATTTGCTTTACTAAGTTTCACTTAACTAATTCACATTACTAAGTTTCACAAAACCAATAAGCTTCAACTACAACCTATGCAAAGTCTAGCTAAATGTACAACATAAACATCAATGTCTTTCTATACTGTTATCAATTAACTGTTTAAAAAATTTAATGACAGTCCAATTAAAGACTTCATTACAAATCAAATTGATCATCAAATTAAATAACACAAACTTAAGACTATGAACTATCAATTAAAATAAATTATCAAGTATCAATCAAATTAAAGTACACTAAATAAATAAATTATAAATTCAAAGTCTAAATAAGTCTAATAAAGATGCAAAGTTCTCAAACAAGTGAGCCGGTTAACATAACACTACAATCAATCCTATTAAACTATGAATTCAAATCCACACATTTACTATCAGTAATATCATATAATACAGCTCGTACTCATTTAAAAGCTAATAATTTGCTATAACTACGTACCTCTAACATAAATGATAAATCTGTCAACGATTCTACAGTGTATCAATGCACAATCTATCACATCTAGTTTAAATCTTATACTGTCTACAAATCTTAAACCAATAATCAAATTAATTTTAATTAAACAAATAAACATACATATAAACAAAGTTTCTAAATATATACCCAATACAACTATTATCAGCAATAACTTCCTGAATTATTCCTCAAAAAATAATCAACAATACTACAGCTTAAATTTTTAACTGCAGACTAATTTGTATTCTCCTAATTTATCAGTCAATACAGGTGGTTTCAGTGTAAATTCTCTCAACTACAGAATGTTGCAAACAGTCAGCTGGTCTAGTCAGCCAATGAAGAAAGACATTGAAGGTCACCGTCATATGACGTCACAATGGCAAATACCTCTCTAGCTAATCAAGTGGCAGTCCAGAATATTTAGCACACTAAGTGTAAAGAAAATCAATAATGCATAGACTGGTCAACACCCTAAATGTGTATTGCAGGGCAATTATATCGGCTATAATGCAAATCTGAACTTAACTCACAATACTCGGATATTAACGTGTACCGCATGCACAAACAATGGAAGCAATGATGTGTAATATTATCAATTAAATTAAATACACATTTTAGTAATATAGAACTGCAAATTGTAAATTAATGCACACACAATAAAAAACAAGTGACTACTGTTGAGTTATGTTCTGTACACACAATAACAACTAAATAATAGAAGACCTGCATTCAAGATAGCAAAGTATTGAAATGGCTAAACAATGCAAATATATGCTTAATTAGTAGTTTAAGACGTTAATGAAAGAACCATCACCAGGGATTGCAAATTTTGGATTTATGATTAAATTTCAGTGAAATCACTCAGTCCACAATATCACTACAAGCAATATGTCAAACTATCGAAAATTGCAGTTATTTGTTTAAAAACATAGGTGATTACACAAATTACAGCTACAACGGACCAAACAAAATGACAAAGTATGAAATGTATAACTGCGATTTCTGAAAAAAAATTCGAAGCTGATTCGGTGTTGTGTAGGCCTCCTGGTCAAAACGGCTAAACGTATCCCAGGTCTCGTCAATCCCCCTGCGAACGAAGCAGGCTCCTGGTTGCTGCGGATACAGCATTGGATCGCAGGTCACAGTTCAAACGTACAAATGTTGCACGTTTTAATGACTAGAAATTAAAAAATACGTTGCGCGCAATGTGTACTGTAGTGTTCTCTGAGGTTGGGTTCAGTTGTTGATACCAATTTTTATAGTGCCAGTAAGTACACAACTAGAGTTCAGATCAAACTATTCTTTATCATGGTAACATTTAAGTATCAAGGATCACTTTATATCAAGTTCAGGATCAATCAAAATCAGTATGGATCAAGCTGGATCAAGCCCCGAAAATACACAATAGCACACATATAGAAACTCAGGTAGTTATCACATTAAATTACTTGAAAGAGTTATGCATGTTTACATATATAATACGATACTGTATTTAGTGGCCCACTTAACTCTTTACTCATATACTAACAATTCACTAGATAAACGTATAAGAATCCTTTACAGAACAATATAACATCACAGTAATATATAACATACAATAGTTACACGTTTCTCTCACAAAGATACACATTACAACACGTATCAACATACTAAATGTGGTTTGGACCTTTACATATTCAATGGTTCTGCCTTCCTCTACCTCGCGCCAAAAACGCTGACTCGTGTATGTTCAAGAATCTGCAACATTAGAATCATGGTGCGCAATAGAAAGAAAGTAATGATTAATATAGATTTACCAAAATAAAAGAACAATGCCGTCTCGATTACAGGATCTACTGAACACAAAGTTAAATACAAAATAATTACAAACATAGAATTACTCATTTGCAAATCACTCGTAATACATAAATAATACACACGTCTTAGACCCATATTATCAATTACGGATATTCAGATCTGATACACGTTTATTGCATGACAGGAGCCTAACTGTACTTTCTGCACATACATGTGTTTACATTGATTTACTTATCGATTGTTTGTTTGTCTTTTAAGAAAACAAATCTGAATTTGTTTATTAAAACTATCACAATCTAAATTGCGTGAATTTAAAAACACGAACACTATCCGTGATCGCAATTGCGCTACATTTGTACAACGCGAATTCAAGTGATTCCACAGTATTAATTGGCCATCTTCTAATACGTGTTAAATAATTATATTTCTGTACAATACAACCTTATGTTCTAGCAAAAAATAAATATTACTTCGTTACTTACAGTCGCATAATAAAACCGGTGAAATCAAAATTTTCTTTAATTTCAGAGTAATTACTGTTCTGAGTTTTACATCGATTTGTTCATTTGACATTCCTCTGCCCCTGAATGCGTCGGGATGACTGATGAAACCGTGACGGCAAAGAGTAACTCATATTTATAACAAGAAACGTGTCAAAGTATGGTCAGCGTACTCAAAAAAACACACGCGTGTTTTCAATTTTGGCAGCCAGTCTGTAGGGACTACAAGCCAAGACTTCAGTCTGACATCGTCGTTCTGTTGTATGAGTCAGGCTTCATTGTTATTTGGGAATGGTCAGCATGTAGACAAGGAATGGCGCTCGTGATGATGATGAAGAACGGAGACCTTCCTGCACAGCAGTACTTACTTCTAATAATTAGACGGGATTCACCAGAAAGAGCAAGACATGAACTGACGGTACGCATTAATAATCCCACAGTATTATTGAGCTCAGGAGCGTGCAGGACAATTTTTGAAAATGACACATTCCGATTATTTGGAAGTACACATACGTCCGGTCCTTCCATTTTTAAAGATGACGTTGGCACGGTGTATGCATTTGGGGTATCGGATTTGATGACAAAGTGCAGCGTTTTATAGATCGACATAGACGAGGTCACAGGACTTCATGGTAGAAGCTCGAACCGGTAGGAGTTTTCTTTGTACGAACAGAACATGCGTTCAGCGACACGAAATATGTTGAATGGCGGCTATCTCGAAACCGCATTGAGAGAAAGCTTATGTTCTGTTAAAATATTACTCAAGTGGATTGTTGTGTATTTCTGAAAATGATCAAGAATGCTGTACTAGATAATGTAGTAGAAGACAGAATCACGAGTTGTCATTGCAAAACGGTATTATTTTACACCATAGAAAGAACTAATGTGCATCTATGCCAAAAACACAACTTAGCATTTCTTGTTACGATGTGTTTGCATACACTGCGTAGATTGTTTAAATGTGGTATATATCTTCATTATGTCATAGAAGGTGTTAATTTGTTTGATGAAAAATTTGTCGTATCCGCCATAGCAAATTATACAAACAAAAAGCAACTTCAAGGATTAAGTCACATTGATATAGACAGTATCCTAATGAAAATGCTGGCACATAACTTTGGCATTCTCCGATATGAGTATTATCATCTAACGCGTCACGTTGTACATTTAAGCATTCGTAGTAATATTGAGTTTGACAGGTTGATTTGTCTACACAGTAATATTACGAATAGTGTTCTTAACTACTTGTACCAAAATGCGAACGTACATGCATTAAAAAATGTACATTTACTATACAAATATGTGAACCCCACGGTAATGATTAAGCAATGATTGTTGCCGAACAAATGTTTGGATCATCGTTGTTCTTCCAAGCCTATTTACAATCGGCAATATTTCTCCGGAATAGTACTCCTATCAAACAACATATCCTGGAAAGTTTCTAATATTCGTTTATAACGGATACAGTCTCCAACCAACTGAAATTGGCTTCCGTAATGTTTTGCTTCGGATATTTAAAATCGGCAGTCGTCCTTCTACGCGATGTGCAAAGGCGATTTCACAAACATGCAGTAATACCAGTGGGAGAATGATGCCTAGAGACAACTCGATACGTGCATTTACACTCTTCTCGAATAAAGAACATACCCTAAACAAATATAATATTGCACTGTGTGTTTTGTAGCATGAAGCATACTGTAGTCCTCCATCTTTATTGTTTGAAATGCACATAACATGGATTGAACCGGAAAATAGTGAAAGAACATTTTGTCAGCGGCCTGATTGGTTTTAAGACGTCTGTGAGGATGCGCGAGTGTTTCTGTACTATCTACAGTACCTCATGTATGGAGGACTCGGCGACAAATCAAATCAAGTGAATGCTGTAAGAGCATTTGACTGTTACACGTTTCGAAATAATGACGAGCTGTACCATCCGGAGACTGCAGCAAGCATGCTGGGTCACTGCATGGAGATGGAAGGCGACTTAGATGCAACTGTCATTAGTTATATGATTTCCCAAGAATGCAATCCTCGAGATAACGCGGCCAACTGGCACATTCGGAGATACATTAATTATTAACGCATCCATGAATAAACATGAATCATCCAAATCTATATAATGAGCACTTGATGATTTCACATATAAGTGCAATCTGATCTGAGAGATTTTGACATGGCCCGTCTTTGAAGGCTGTTAGAGTCCAGAGCTGCAATGAACTTTCGAAGTCACTGGCTGGAGATGCAGGGTGGCATGGATACAGCTGCCACCATGTATTTGAAATCTCTGAATTCAGATCGCGATAAAACGCGGCTCACTGGCCTATTATGAGAGAGTGCTTGATAACCTATAACGTGTATCTGATAAATCTAAACTAGAGGTGCGAATCTTACGTTTTAGACACGTTCAAGTTGCAGGCCTTAGTATAGCTTGAGACGAATGCATGATCATATAAACAAGTAAATACATAACTATGAATTATGAGTAAAATGCATATATATGTGTGCGCGTATCGCGTCATCAGAAAACCTGCATAAATAACACAATGTTAGATTTTAACTTGGTAATGTCATTCTTTCCCGGCAAGGCGGTGATCTGAAAATTGAACTTTATGATGCTGTTTCTTTAAAGCTTTTCATTAAAAGATGAGATGGAGTTGATACATTTTTTTGTTTCATTTCATCGTCCCTCAGATAGTTGCAATTCTGCTGCTCTGGTTTGCATCTAGCCATTGAGTAATTAGATGGTAATTAAATTGAATAATAGTCTCTGTTATTGCTTTTTAATTTGCATTGCTATGCTATGTGGTTAATGTTTATTTTACACCTTTATGTTTTGTGAATAATTTTGAGCCAAGTGTGAGGCTTAAACCCCAAATGCTTTGCATTGACCTTTCCAAGGCGTTGGTCCAAGTTTTATTCATGTGTGTTTTGTGTTTGTTATGTGATTGTGTGATGTCCTGTGTATTGTTTTTGGCAATTGGTTACTTGCCATAAATAAAAGACCTCGGGCTGCTAATAAGAGTTCGCTCCTGCTGTCGCAACTGGAGTTTCGCTTTGTTTATATTTAAATAACTCCGCAGACTGGTATTTGATGATGTTTATCAGATACTCTACGTTCATATGTACTGCACATAGAAAGTTGAATGTAGTAGTTGTCTCCAAAAAGTACCGTTTGAAATGTATTAGTTTTTAGTTCGCTTTTTACAAATGGACTCCAAATAACATCCTTATTATATATCTCGCAATCTAGTATCAGTTCTTTTGGTATTCTACTCAAAAAATGTTCGTATAATACTAAATCCATTTGTTGGGTTTTATTATAAATACATATCACGATTGTATTAAGAACTTCGTACAACCATCAACAGGTTTATTCAAACATTATTTCTATACAGCACAGAGTTATTGTTATACATGAACTATTTCAATACTAAATATATATTGATGCGTGTATAGTGGTCATCTGTAAAATAATTTGTTGTCATTTAAGAATAAATAAATTCAAAAAAGTCAGTATGTCAATACGCATATTAAAAGTGTTGTACTAACAACAGTTAACATCAATTTACAAGTAATAATTTTAATAAGGTTAATTTAAATTACGAAATAATTTACATACACGGATATTAACTTAATAATTACATGGTCAGATTGCGTAAATTCTATCAATATTGGTACATTTCGTATATAACAGGAACATTGCTAACTATATAGTTTGATAATATTATTATATTGTGGAAAATATAAAAAATAGAACTCGACTTCTAGTATCTTGCACTTTTGATATTTTATTGACTGAATTCGTATATGTTCAGGCCAGTTTACGATATCGACCTGATTCAAAATTTAGCCTGTACAAAACACTCTCAAAATTATATCGAAATTTATTAAAGTCTCGTGATGAACTATTGATTTATGACATTAATTTGTATAATTGCATAATTTATTATAGACTTGACTAATTACAAGAACACATTTCTTCCCCGTTTTAAGCTGTTCATGTGACTTATAAATTTGAAAATCTGGTCTAAAATAACTCCGCACACTGGCATTCAATGAGTGTAATAAGACATTCTTATGTCTCATGTACTGCAAATAATTCGTTGAAATAATTAGTTGTTGTCAATATATTTCCTAAAAGAACAACATATTTTAATCATGCTCGTAAAATATCGATTTTGGGTCACTAATTGATATTGATTTCAATTAGTTCAAAAAGTGTTTACTCGTTATGTTAAGATGCTTGTTTCTTTAATGGAATTATTGTTTACAGTTTACAATATACTTTCGCACTGTCTAATATGATTTGTAATTTTGGGTTTGATTTTAATCATAACCACATTTCTGTTTTTGTTATAGTGCATTTAGAAAAATAGCGTCTACCATGTTGTTATCAATTGCATCAGATGCAACATGTCTGTGCATATGTAAGTGCTTATTAAATGGTTTAAATATTTGAAATATATGCATTCATTATCAATATAATCATCATTATTTGTACCATAGTGCACGCATTACTACGTAATAATTGTTTAATACCGTAGTCAATAACATCACATATATATACATGTGTTTACATAAGTATCCATTTCTTAATAGTGTTGAGTCTGAAAAATATTGTCACCAAGTGTATCTGGTGCAAGTTTAATGTATAAACAACTTATTGCATCAATTTCGTTTCATCATTCCTTGTATACATGTTTGGCAATTTATTTACATTAGTATCACATTTATTTAGGTTATTGTGCTTTGTGTAACCAGCACTTACTTTTGTAAATGACTTTATACATATATGTTCATATGAAACGTATATCATATTGTGTTGCTCTTGTAGTAAAGTTTTCTTTATTTTATGTTATACGGTTTTTCTTAGTCTGATATAACTTTCCTTAATTGTGTTTTATCATAGTAATTTTTATATTATTTAATCATCAGTAATGATAATCATAAACGGTTAAAGAATGCAGGTAAAACACACAAATAAACACCTGTAATAGGTTGCAGCATTTATCTCTCTTACACAACTAGCTCACCCTCAATCTTCATAATAACCGTCTATAAATAACATAAGTGTTATTTGCTAATAAACCATATAATTAACCAGTAGACGAATACAGGTCGCTCCGCCTTTTTGTTTGTCCGTGATTTGAAGTAAATTTATTGGATTATGAAATAATGTGCTATTATATACCACTGAAATATAAACCCATAATTGGACACCTAAATCTTAAATTGACAAGTTGATACTGGTCAATGCGGACCTGAATGGCAAATTGATAAATATTGATAATAGTTTTTTGCATTGTAGTATTGTACATTTAGACAAGAAGTGTTTGTAGTTGTGTTATATATATTGTTGTTGTTATACATTTAATGTTTATTCATTATGTTTATTGTAAAAATAGTGTTGTATTAGTATGTGTTTAAATATGTTAAAGAACATGTCGTTTTTTCTGATTAATCATAGTCTTTTTGAATATACCGTTCTAAGAGAAATATTATCTTCTGTACAAATATAGCTGTTTTACCAGTAAGTTTATAGTCATTGATACAGTTTTTGTCAACAAAGGAATCTAAAAAAAGGTTAAAGTATTCTAGCAAATTATTTTCTGGTAATTAATTCAGAAGCAAGACATATAGGCCTTATTGTTTTACAATTTCTACTAGTATATAAAGATTATGTAGCTAATTTATCTGTGACCGTCCGGTGGTCGTGATAGTCAGCCATTTGTTTAATTTTTTAATGTAGAAATATGAGTATATAAACAGACAATATTACTATCACCTAGTTATATAGTCAATGTTTATTTATTAGTTTGGTACCAAAAAAACATGCTCAGATTCAATATCAAATTACAGTGCAATCAACTGTCAAGATACGGACTAGATCAAACTCCAATGTAATCAACTGTCAAGACATGGACCGTATTGTGGCCGCCACCTTGTAGCCGCAATCACGGTCCTGTGTTCGTGATAGAAGGTGATGGTCGATATAACTTATTAATTAATCTTTTCACTAAATTTTAAATGCTAGCAATCTTAATCAACAAATGAGGTATGAAATATGGATGAAGCTCATTATTAACTGTTTTTTAACTGCTTTAATCCGACATTAGTGCCATGAGGTCCGGACATGTAAATGTGTTCCTAATCCAATTGACCGATCGCTGGGTTTTGATTGACAGCTGCATCTGACCAATCAGGGCGCTACAATTTATTCACCGCGGTTAACGTCATTGTTGACAGACACGATCTCCGACATCTTTTTTTTTTTTACGGAAAACAAGAATTTCAGAAAAAAAAAAGGTTAATCGATGTTGCTGGGGTAAATTAGCGCAGATTCAAGATATCCAGACAGGTTAACGGATGGCATAGTGTTCATCCCGTTCCCTAAACCGGCCACTATGCTCGATGAATGTCGAGAGTGGATACGCCAATGTGGTCGACCGAGGGAGCAGATTAACGAAAATGCTTCGTGATCTTTCAAAATATAAACACTTTTATGTTTGTTCGAAGGTAAAGTATTCTACATTTGATTTTCGTATCAAGTAGTATTTGAATACAATTGTTGTATCTATTGATAATTATATTGAGTAAATGTCATGATTATTAATATTTCGGATAGTACTTCTCGGACGCTGATCGTGCTGACACATAATGTCGCTATAAACAACTATTTATCGACACTTTCACATATTTTCTATACTCCACCCCAAGTTTAAGATGGAGTTTATCACACCTTATCAGCAGGGTGCGAACAACATGTTGTAAAAACATATGTATACAGGGGGTGGTACACTTCGTCCTAAAATGGTACACTTAGGCACTGGTACGCTTCGGAAATGGTACGCTTCATCCTGCACCCATATTTTTAATTAATATTGGAGGCCCATGTGATATAATGTTTGTAATTCATTTAATCTATAACATCGTGTTACAAGAATGTTTTCTTAAGTGACACATTGTTATACTGTGTGTTAGTATCTGTGTTTTATTATTTTTTTAGAAATGAAACTATTTATAAATTAATAAATCAAATATTATCTTCCAGCATTTCAGGGACGGTAAACCTACAGCGCAGTTTCCATACCCAGAACATGCACTTGATCACAACAAAAATACCCCTGTTCGCCTACCGCGTAAACGTAGAGGCAATTCTGAACCACCAAAAAAGCGTATAAAATTTGACACTGGAATGCAAATGTAAGTTAATATTTAAAATATCAGTATACATTGTTAATTAACTTGTTTGTATTGTTATACAGAGTTCTCGGTAATATATATATGATGGGATAGCAAAATCAATTACCTGTACTGTCCAGCTGACCCCAGTCTACACATAAGTAAAATGTCGGCACAAAAGCCCCACACTTACATTTTAATTGCATAAGGATTTATCGATTACTTCGGATTAGCAGCAAACAGCAATTTAATAAAAATACATGACCACTACTTGGAATTAAGCAAAACTAGGCAAGATTTTTGCAACCCCTGAGATATATATATGTATTAATATCATTACAATATATAAGAAAATACAATCATTGGTTGAAACATTTATTATTATTGTTTGTGTTTATGTTGTTCGGTTGAGATAGTTCCTGTTGTGTGTTTTTTATTTTCACAGTTGCCAGTTTCGTTGGATATTATCTAGCTAAACAACAATCAGGTAAACTATTAGATTTACAATGCATTTTGCATGGTGTAATTTTAAAGAAAAACATAAAAATATAGCATATAACATACAGTGAACATAAATAGATATGTTCTGTGCGGTGTATACTTCACAACTGCACCAATTTCTATGTAATTCATATGTAGAATGTCTGATTTATTTCATATTTGAAATGTAAATAATTATCAAACCTGACAGACAAAATACAGATTACATCTCTAACAATACTGGAAAAAAAAACAATATAACAAACAGATTAATAATGTATTTAAATCCAGCATCCAGATTATAATATTTAATATATTTATTTTCGTCTAGGGAGGCTGATTATGAACATGACAGCACCAATTCTGTCACACAGGATGTCAACACCACCACCCACGAAGCAGTCGCGAGTACTTCAAGTACTAGTGCATCTAATGCAGATAACAGTATGACAAGTATGTACATAAGGCATCAACATAATCTGACATGTTTAAAATTCCATTACTCAATTATTTTCAAGAATGCTTGTTTCAATAGTAAAGGCATTATTGTATTAAAATACTTTTATCAATTCACGCTTTGCTAATTTAATATGACACTCCTTACACATTAATATGTTCCATATTATATATTGTTTATGAAATGCGATGGAAACGGCAAAAAATCGTGCAGCATTTGTTACATGTGTCGACTTTTTAAAGATATTTGTCATTTACATAGGATATGGATAGAATAAAAAAAATTAAGGTATTAAAATTTTGGTAAATCTGTGAACAAGTCTTTTCATTTAGTTTATTTAAGAACATATACATCATCGGTACATGTTGTGGTAAATATGTCCCGCATCGAAGATGGTGTGGTATGTTGGTTTGCTAATGTCGGTCAGTCAGTAGGTCCGTCTGTAGGTCGGTCGATCAACCGGAAGACCAATTTTGCTTCCGTTCTCTAAGTCAACAGTTTTCATTTGATCTTCACCACACTGCATGAAAACGTATATATAGCTTTATTCAGTTTAAAACACACAAGGCTATTTCCGAATGGGTCCTTTTGGGGGTCCATGCATGATGTTCATTTTGTGATTAATCCAAGGTTTGTGGGCATTAAATCTAGGCCAAGTACATTAATCAGCCAACATGACTCAGGAATTGTTGAGTTATGGCCCTTGAGTTACCTATTATTGGCTTTTTAGCAGTTTTCGTTCTCTATAAACAGTGTCATCCAATCGTAACCAATCTTCATGAATGTATTTGGGCATAATATGTCGACCAATTTAAATAAGCAGCTAAATCATATCATTTATACGCCCACTAACACAGTTTAAGGGGGGGGGGTGGATATATAGAAGTGAGATTGTCGGTATCTTGTTTTTTTTGTTTTCTGGGTGATAACTCAAGAAAGGCTTGACATAATATTATTCAAAATTTATTTAATAATTTTTGGTGCACATGTGTAACATCATAGAATAATATACAGGTCAAGTTTGAATTTGGTTACAAACCACTTAATTTTGACAGAGTTGATATTATAAAGATTGATTTTAACTTAGAATTTGCATAACTTTTTTACAAGCAGCTATTGTTAAAATTCAAATGAATAGTGAATGTGACCTTAGTGTTGTAATGTCCTTATTTTGCAATTTTGGAAGCAAATGGCTTAAAGTGGTTCACATATGTAAGTGTCATAACTTTGAGCATGGCATTAATCACATCGGTGTCTGGATCAATGACTTGTATGTGTAAGTCTTTTCTTGTGTATGTCACAAAGTGACACTTTGAGGCACCTGAAACTAATAATTGCCCTTGGACTTGGAAGTAATGTTTATGATTTGTGTTAAGAGTAATTTGATTGGCAATGCTTGTCAAGAAGAATTCCTTAATGCCACTGACATCTTCTTGTATGGTCATATCTCTTGCAGAGTAAGGACATTTGACCCCACAATGACACATTTTCCATCTTTGCAAGCAATGGCATCAGGACTAGCACCAATAAAAGGAAAATTTGGATTAATCACCAAACCAACATCATGCAAGTTAGCACCAGTTTGCTTGATATACATTGCTTTTGCAGTGGTTTCATTCACTGTGCCATATGAGGTGACTTTGCTTTCAATTGTTTTTTTAGCAAAGGTGTTGTGTAAGAAAGTAGTGTTAATATCTTTCTTTCTTGTCATAAAGTTACCAAAAACAGAAGCAGTTATTCTGGTAGATCTCTGAACATGCCAGTCACTGCATAATGACTGTTTTCGTGTTGATTGCTTAATGCTGTACGCTTCGTCCCATGTTACTGACACATTTTGCCATTCATGCTTGTTGGTTTGTAGTAGTTGATCGGTTTCTTGGGTCACCCTAACCTGTTGTGGGAAGACGACATCCCCACATCCCTGTTCATTCCTTGGTGAATGAAGAGGCTGTATCAGTGGTGCCTTTAAAGACTACAAAATAATGCATGTTTAAATATCTTAATTCATTGTACATTATTTTCAGCTTGTTCTCCATTTGACATGCTGGCTCTTGCGGCGGAGAATCAGGCGCTGAAACAACAAGTGGCAAATCTGATCCTCTCAAATGAAGAATTGCTACGAACTTCGACACAGAATAAAGAGAAGACAAAGAGCAATCCAGAACATGTACACTCATTTAGTATTAAGTCATTGAAAACTACTAAAACAAACAATGAATTTATGTATTACCCAGGATTCAAGCAAGAACAGTTTAATGCTATTTTTTATTTTCTTGTTCCCTCATCAGTTATGCCAGTTACTATGTCAACAAATCTAAGTGGTGTTAAAACTATGTCTCTTGAAGATGAGTTGCTAATGGTTCTCATGAAACTTAGGCGGGATTTTGATTTTACACATATTTGGAAGTTATTTAATTTGTCATCACAAAATTGTAGCACTATTTTTACAAACTGGATTCAGTATATGCATTTTAGGTTTGGCTCAGTGTCTATTTAGCCACATAGAGATGTTATTATTGAACATATGCCACAGAGATTTAAAGAAGAGTTTCCAAACAAATTAGTTATTATTGATGGAACTGAAATAAAAATACAAAAACCAAGTTCTTTAATACGGCAAAGGCAGTTCTATTCTGATTACAAATCATCCACTACATTGAAGGGTCTTGTTGGTATAGACCCCAGGGGTTCAATCATTTTGCATCCATGCTTTTCAGTGGTGGTATTTTTGATAAAGAAATAACACACAGTAGTGGTCTATTAAATTTATTATAAAGTTTTATTAAAATGGGAAAAATTAAGGAAGGTGATGGAATTATGGCAGATAAAGGCTTTCGCATTCATGATGACATTGAGAAACTTGGACTGCAATTAAATATTCCCCAATTTGCTACTTCGGGTGTTCAGAGGAAACCCTGGGATGTTATTCTTACAGAACAAATTGCCAGACACAGAGTTCATGTCGAACGAGCAATTACAAGAGTAAAGCAGTTCAAGATATTAAGTGGCAAAGTTAAACTTGGCATTTTTAGCATAATCAATCAGATCTGGTTTTGTTGCTGCTTTTTAACAAACTGTATGCCGTTTTTAATTTTATAGAATGTACTCAATGTTAAATACAATCATTCCAGCCTTACACATATTGTGCTAACATTTAGGTTTAATTCAGTCAACCACAAGACTTGATTGACAGTGTGTCTAGTCTTTCAAAAAGCTGAGTCTTCATTAATTAAAATGTCTTATAAAATGTGTAGTATGTACAGTGTATGTAAGAGTTTCAATTGAGTGGGAAGGTATTTTCATATACACATGTCATGTACCATTTGTATTTGGTTTTCAAACGCAACATTGTTGTTTACAATATACATGTATGTATAGAAAATATACATTATCATATTCATGGAAATTAATACGATCGTGCTAAGATACAATTACTTACATTCCATGATACTTACATGGTATGAAAGCCCTGACCCAATTACTTGGGTACCATACGGAGTGCTGATGTGCACATCTGATTATTTACTTACTCGACCAGGTACGAAATGGCGACTGTATTAATTCATGTAGGGAGGAGATGATATCGCTTGTCACCTGTATTTTCCCGTAAAATAAATCACAACTGTGAACATTGTTATTAAGATTATTTTAGATATGTTGGTTTACTCATAGTAAACAAATGGAATGGTGTATGCATCTGTATGTCTCTGGACAATACTGTTAATGAGATTGTTTTAAAGCATTTATTGAATGTAAAAATACTGAATGCTGTAAATCATTATTTGAAAAAACATTGGAGAATGTGTAAATTTCATCAAGTTTGACCGATTAGTTAATAATATTTTTGCTTGTTAAAGAAATATTAACTATTATTATTTGATGAAGGACAAAACATTCTGTTAAAATATTTTTTATATATTTGCATATAAATTCATAAAATGCAAATTATGTCAGACATTATAAGTGTCTGACAAAATTTTTAGTTTGACTTAAGTTTGTATGGTGAACTCATTTTGGTGCATGATATATGCATTAAAAAAAATTAAAACTGCTAACAGCATTCTCAACATAATTATTAACAAAGAGTCATCGATATTACATTTATTAGTACCAGTATGCTATGTTTTGAGTATGTAGTATAGATTACAAATAATCATGAGGTATGACAGAGCTTTTAGAGCTTTTAGATATTATCTTGTCAGTAAACTTATGAAAACACACACACTAGCTTATTGTCCAAGTGTATTTGATTTGCATTTATATGGTTGAAACTATGGAAGACAAAGCATTCTGAATGTATGTTTTGTTCGAACAGATAAACATTACACAATTGTAAACTATTGCCAACATATATTTAATATAAACACTGTTTTTATCACAACATGTTAAATAAAATTAACAGATTATAAATGTGTTGTTTGTTTATAACCTATTGCACTTTTAAAATCTTGATAAACCGGTAGAATAAATTTGGAAATCTGTTTCAGCTAGCATCAAGCCTCATCAGCAGTGCTGCTGTACACTGGACAGATATACGTTAGAAAGTATATATGATTAATTAATTAAATGCCATGATAATTTATCATTGGTAGAAATGCAATTGTTGATCGTTTCCTGTTGTCTGTAAAATTTGCCATTACAGGTTTTCTTTTCCTATTGGTATTCCCGGCTTTTGCTAATATCATTTTCGACACGGGCTCTGCATTGATCTGTTCACCCCGAGGCTTGTCCCACTGCTGTGGCATGCTAGTACACGACAGCATTGATGGAATTTCTTTACATCCCCACAGCTTCCACTGCTCTAGCAGAAGTACCAAGGCCACTCCATGCGAACTAATACCAGTGGTTTGTCTGTAATTTGTAATCAGTGTAGTAATGTAAATTATACTGGCAGGCATGTTCCACAAATTCTTAATTTAGTATTAACTTTACAAAACAGAAGAAAACAATATTACTTAGGTGTATATGTTGTTAATTATTCGTATAATATTTGTGATAATTAGAGAAATTTATGGTAAAAATTACCCCACCCACATATTGTATACATGCATATATGAAGATTATTTTTCGTTTATTCTATAAATGATAATGATACATGGGTTACTTTACCCTATTTGACAGGAGCACAGAGCATCAGTGACAGACTTAGTGTCTGTGGTTAATGAGAAATGCATTCTGTGGGGTTGGGCGTTTTTCCGCTTGCTGGGGAAAACACGGCCTTGAATTTCCAGCGCTGAAGGCGATTTCGCATACAATTTCACGTCGTGAACGTATGATCCGGATATAAATCCATGCGCCTTCTTCTTCCTTTTCAATGAGATGTACCTTTTGATATATGTTAGTCCTATATCATCGGGCACATCACTTCATGCCACTTCCGCGTTCAACATCTTGACATTGACCGATGTCGGAGAGTGTTAGAGTGATCTCCCCTGATTTTAGTGGGCGTGGCTACAGAATGGTCAGCGAGTGGGTGAGCTGATGATCACGTGACATGCTATGGCGGGAATCAATGGCGGTCTATAGTGCATTTTTCAATAATGAGTACAGACTTTATGAATACCATCTAATTTGTTGACGTCATTGTAACTTCCAGTCGCACACAACATGAAAAACCAACATGCCGAAATTTGGACTTTAACGAAAGCAGGACGGTCAACGATATTCATACTTAATTAACTTATTTGTTAACAATTTATGTTTTTGTTTAAACAAAGTGACATTTGTTTTATTATTTGTTCTAACAACACCGAAGTTCGATTACATATACTGAAGTTGCTCACTCTAAAAATAATAGTAGACACTCGAGTTCACGAGGGTGGCCTTAAGCACACTGCTGTCTCCTTTTATTAACTCGTATAACGAGGATTACACAAAGGCAGACCTTAAGTCTGAAGCTATATCCAGCTTATTTGATTGTCCACTTTGTAAATTATTTGGTCACTGTTGGTCCTATTTCTAAATAACTTTAGTTTTAAGTCACGTTTATATTGACGTTTTAACATTATAGAATAGCCTCGTTTGTGTCCTATTTGATAAGTCTTTGCACAAGCGTTAATATTGTCTGTGTCATTCATTTATTATAATAATTGCTGTTATTTTGTTAAACCTGGCATTCGTTTTGACCTATTACGCCTCTCAGTAAGTTGAAGAGTGTCTGACTGGATATCCTTCGATGCGTTATTATTAACCGGTGAGTCATCATGTCCGAACATAATTGTCTTTAAGACCATATCTGCATATTCCAAACAACCCACTAGATTAAATAATTCCAACCGTTCAATAACGTACGAGAAAAAAAACGCCCGCAACACTCTCAAAATTATATACTTTATATATTTTCCGAATAAAATACTTTTTTACATGATGATAATGATGATGATAATAATAATAATAATAATAATAATAATAATAATAATAATAATAATAATAGTAATAATGGTAATAATAAAAATAATAACATAATAATAATAACTAGTTTACCTGTATTATATTATTAGTATTATCATTATTATTATTTTGACAAATCATAATAATGATTATGGTAATAATAATCATAATAACATTATTAATAAAAATAATAATAATAATAATAATAATAACGCTAATAATAATAAAATAATAATAATAACTAGTAAACATGTATTTTTATTATTATTATCATTATTATTATTATTATCATTATCATCATCATTAGTATAACAAATGGTCACGGTTAGACCAATCACCGCCACACCCCATTTGGAGATATTACGAAAATGCCCGTAGCCAGACCAACTCGGATGATAACACCGCAGCAGCATCAACTTCATCATCTTCACTATCAACATCATCACCACCACCTGTATCATCATCATCATCATCATCGTCATGCACACCATCGACATCATTATCATCATTTTCGCCAACAACAGAAAGAAAGAACATGTAAATTTCTATGATCACATGTGAATTAAAATCTATATTCTACCGAAATCAAAATATCCTCTATTTTGAACATAAATAAGTCAATAAAAACTGTTTTGAGATGTTCAGAGATTAAGAGAATACTTTAAACATCTGCATAGCAAACAATTATAGCACATGTATGCTCGATGTTTGGGGCATGCGCAGTTCTTTCTTCCGGAATTCAAAACCGTTTATATACTTAAAACAGGTTTATATCGTCATATATTCTTTTGCTTCTCGATCAATAAACAGTATTGTGGATGTTTACATTTTAGTTTGTTATATAAAACTGTATATCCAAATACGAGAAAAATATGTTGTCAAAAGTTTATATTCCCACAAGGATAATTTGTGCATGGTGTTGTACAGAGCCAGTGTCACTTCTGTGCAAAGTAAATTTCTGTTTGTGTTAGTTTTACTCAAAACAAAACTGTAAAAAATATCATGAGTCCTAGATTAAATAAATGATGTGCGTATGTCATACATATATGTGACAAGCAGGTACTTACTAAGATTAACGCTATTTGGAATGATCACTGTGTTGCTGAACATAATATTTCCGTTAACCTGGCACATCTCCACTGGTCGCCTTGCTGGACATATTCTGGCCCCGTTAGTGCAACAGTGTTGTTTTCCAGACATGAACACATAAAATGATCCGTGCTACGCAATTCATTTGTTATTGTCGCTGTACATCCTGTTTCGTTGTGTACTACTTTCGCAAAGTTGTGCATATGTATATAACAGAGTGTGTGCTCCGTAGAAATTTCATAAGACCTTGCTCATATGCATAACTGAAACACGACATTTCAAACGCAGTAGTTTATGGCATCATGATGTCCAGCTGCGGTTCCTGTGTGGCAAATCCTAAGCAGTCCAAAAGTGATCGTTGGTACTTGGGAGGCACGTTTGTAATGAATTATTTGTAAATATTGTACATGTTCATGACGTACAGTTGTTGCTTACGCGGCAGTTTATTGAACATAGATTTTCGTTACGTTAAGTATTTTGCTGAAGTTATCAATTGCTGACAGAAAAAAAATTTCACCAGTGTTGTTTAGATTTGATAGGTACTTAAATACCGAGACTATCATTACATTTGAAGATATCTAAATGTTCCAGATGACACGAGTAAAGGTACAGAAAATATAAGAATGATCTCAGAAACGATATTATCTTGTCAATTACTACAGTAAGTAGCAATATACATTATATTGATAGAAAATAATAACAGCTTTAGGGTATAATGAATTATTGTTTACGTTTTTATTTTAATTCTCTATTTAGAATTTCTTATACAATAACAAAATTTATGCAAATCATGCATTTTTTGTGTAATTCTATCCATTTTAGGACACAGATTTATACCCACGCTGACCAGAATGTAACCCTTATTATCACTTTACAAGAAAATATAAAACATAAAAGTAGGTAACCAGGGTCATTTGTTCACAGTTTATTTCGAAATGATAAACACTAATAAAGCAGATAACCAATTAGCTTCACAATACATGCAATTGCACTCCTGATTATATGACTAACACAAGTAAAATATGCAATTTTTCAATTCAGTATGTCTGAAAAGAAGGAAAATCATATGTATGTGTGTGACAGAATGTACACTGAAAGAATAAAAACCCTAAGTGATTTTCGAATGTAGATCTGCATAAATATGGACAGTACAAAACGCAAGGCAAGGCATACAACTTACGATTATTTATTATTTCTTGATATTTGTGTATGTCTCTGGCCATTTTTCATTCAGAATATTCGAACGAACACAAGTATTTAATATATATCATGATTATGATTACACAAATATAATATGAACATAAACTGCCGCGTCTGGCCATAAGTTTTACCCTTGAATTATGTTATTGTTTGCATATTTATTGATAACTATTATTGTTATGTACTAAATCAATTGATAGTTAGGTTAACAATACTTACCAAAACAGATCAACACGAAAGTTAACACCAAAGAAATCATACTTTTTACGCAGAAAAGTACGATTTAAATAACTATATAATAGTATCACGCCTCGTCTTCTTCGTTTCATATTGAATCAATTGTTGCCAGAGAAACATGTACTGAAGATAAGTAATTAAAAGTGAGTTAAACACCGGAACTTTATTCCAAATAATGACAATCGGTATTTTAATTAAACTGATGATTAACAAAATGAGTATTCCGGATAAGTACAATGCTCTTACATAATTGTATTATGCATATACACACGAAAAAATTCCGTGGATACCTTCGTCCATGCAGATGCTATAAAAAAAATAACAATCTTTGACATTAAACAAGAATGCGTTTCCCTTAACTAGCGAGGTTTATCATTTATAAAACATGTTGTGATCAAACATTATTTTACATTAAGATTACTAACCAATTCCAACAATGTTTGATATGCGTTTATAGCTTGTATAGTTCTACATTTAAACATTAATTAGTAAACCCAAGTACTACTACTACTGCTGTAACTAGTATCATTACTACTACTACTAATTTAACTATTACTGTTACTACTACTACTACTACTACTACTACTACTACTACTACTACTACTACTACTACTACTACTACTACTGCTACTACTACTACTACTACTACTACTACTACTACTACTACTACTACTACTACTACTACTACTACTACTATTATTACTACTACTACTACTACTACTACTACTACTACTACTACTATTACTACTACTACTACTTCTACTACTACTACTACTATTTATACTACTACTACTACTACTACTATTACTACTACTACTACTACTACTACTACTACTACTACTACTACTACTACTACTACTACTACTACTACTACTATTACTACTATTATTATTACTACTACTACTACTACTACTACTACTACTACTACTACTACTACTACTACTAATAATAATAATAATAATAATAATAATAGTAATAATAATAATAATAATACAACTACTGTTACTGCTTGTGCTGCTGGTACCGATGCTATTCTTACGACTACTACTTATACTTGTTCTATTATTTCAGGAAATAAGAATGCTGCTACTGAACAACTACCACGTCTGCTACTACTATTATAACCTTTTTTTACAACTACTAATCTCACCACAATCAACACCACCACATGCATGTACACCGCAGCCACCAGTACAACAACTAATTCATTTGTTATTGTACAGAACCATTTCTCATTTAACACAGCTGACATACAATAAGGGATGAGCCGATAGGCGAGTATAATGTGAAGTTATCAGCTGTGTACGAGCGGTATTGTACAGAACGAAGATAAATAAGTTTGTTAGTATATACCTAATTATATTAATTTCATAATGTACACTCATTAAAACACAAAATCGGCCGAACAGTGCGCGCGCTCAAAATATTAATATATGACGACGCTCGAACGTGATAAATAATTTGCTGACATATATGTTTTCCTTTTATCATGTCACATGCACTAATATCTAACTTAATAATTAAAGTTAACTGCTTAAATTGCATTTCGTACTTCAGAATACCTAGAAAGCGACCTTGACTTTGTACTTATTATAAACAATGAGTGGATATACATGAACTATATTTAGACTTGTCATGTTTAAAAGGGGGCTGTGTCAATAAGTTTCTGCAGAGCATTAGTTAACACACTTATGTAAAGTGTCTAATGGAATATTATGCGGATAATTTAAAGTTATTCATCAATATTCAGAACTATAAACAGGATGGCGACGATAGTTTCTACTGGAATCCAACATTGATGTGTTCCAAGTTGCAACATGCAGGCTTTATTTCTATACACTTATGCGTTCATTACACTCACTCATCTGACTCTGTAAGCATACCTAAAACAAATATAACATCCGTTATTACCACGTTCATTAAGTATGCATTGCTAGTTAAGTCATTCAAGCTCATCTTGCATTAGCATATTTAATATATGTGCATGTAGATTGAATGCATTAAGGGTACCTGAGACGTACAATATACACAGCGTCATAAGATACGATTATCATAGAGGTTTTGTTTTGCCAACCCTTCCGTCGTTATTATTTCCATATCTGCTTACCACAGCTACATACCTGGCATTGTATACGTTCATTATGACGTTAAACTTTAAACGTTAAGTAACATAAATATGAATAGCGTTATTAACCTGGCGTTGAAGGTCACTGCAGGCCACACTGTATACATTATCATATTGCAGCCTCCGGTGTGTGGCTTGTTGAATTATGTAATGATATGAAATGGCAACATTGACATCTGCATGATTTTTCATTATTAAAACTAGAACAAATAGTTTCGCATACGTATGCATGTCGATAATCATAACCATCATAATCATCATTAATCTTCAACAGTATTCTCCTTCTCGTAATCATCATCAGCATCATCAGCATTATGATCATCATAAACATCATCACAATAATCATTGTTATCGCAACAAAACAATGCCTAAGAATGTGGAGAAGACATGAATTGCTTCAATAAGTATACATATACGTGAATTACTGATATAGTCCGAGAAGTATTGCAAGGAAAGGGATACATGGACGTACATGTGTGATTGAGATGACACACCAGCGCCCGCTGAAATACAAAAAAAAATTGTAATAAAGGAACAATATTCTACAGATGTATATGAGTTAATAATAAAGCTCTAATCACTACATAATATACAACACGTTTATGCAATATCAGACTTTGAGTTTAAAATAGTGTTATTATAAATCCCGTGTTGTTGTTGTTGTTGTTGTTATAATTATTATTATTATTATTAGCAGTAATAGTATTAAAAATATTATTTATAATAATAATAATATTATTTTTTCGTAATAAAGGGGCCATAACTGTGTCAAAATTTAGTGGTTTGTAACCAAAGTCGAACTTGACCTGTATTTTATGACGCTACACATGTATGCCAATAATTATTTAAATTTGTCAAGCATTTGTTGAGTTATCGTCAGGAAACAATGTTTTTAGGGAAGTTAAGTCAAATTAAGGGCCATAACTCTGTCAATATTTAGTGGTTTGTAACCAAAGTCGAACTTGACCCGTATTTTATAATGCTACTCATGTATACCGAGAATTATTTGAATATGTCAAGTATTTCTAGAGTTATCATCCGGAAACCATGTTTTTAAGACATTTTAAGTCGAAAAGGGTCCATAACTCTGTCAAAATTTGGTGGTTTGTGACCAATATCGAATTTGACCAGTATTCTATGATGTTACACATGTGTACTAACAATAATTTGAATATGTCAAGCCACAATCTATTCTTGAGTTATCATCCGGAAACGTACAACCAACAGACCAACATACCGACGGACCGACGGACCGACAAGCTCACACCTATATGCCCCACCCCCCCTCCACCTCCTAAACTTCGTTTGTGGAGGTATAAATACTGATTAAATCTTAATACAATCAAATACAAAATTTTGCAAAGCATCTGAAGACCACAGACATAATGTTACACAACAATGTTGTCATGGTAACCAGTGCACGGTTTATTCCATGAATAATACCACTAATCAAACACATAGAGTCAGTGTAATCTTTAGAACGAAGCTCCAGAAGGCGATGCTTGTGTTATTTAAGTCAGGCTAGTTTACGTTTGCAATATGTGTCTTTTATATTGCCCCTGATGTAAATAACTTATTTCTTATCATACTAGATGTGTTTGGCCGTTTTGTTTCTTTTACGCTGCTGTATAGTGGATCGTTTTCAAGAATATCTTCCATAGGACGTACGCCTTGCTCGCTATAGATTTATAGTTTAGTAATGAATACATTTAGAACATGCAATGATCGGTTTATTGTCACCTTCACTAAATACTTAAATGGAAAAACACTCTGGGTACACTGGCGATTATAACAAAATCGCCTCTGGTACATCGTGCGACATATTGGACTACTTTCAATCACATGATCATGAACAATGAGTGCGCCCATAAGCTACTGTAGTACAGTATTGGATTTTCGGTCAACAAAATGCACACGAAAATGTTGAAAATTATTGGGAATTATTCTAAATAAATTGGTCAGAGTAAATAATTACCCAAATAACAGTACGGTAAATAATATGAGATGACATTCAGCTGTGGAATAATGGCATATTCAGCTCAATTTGAAACCAACTGGAGTTTGGAAATATGCTGAGTTATCTTCAGCATCATTTCTGTGGAACACTGAAACATACGTACTAGTGTTTCATAGTTATGTTGCTTTTGACATTATTCACTCAACACCTTGATCGTAATGTAACTTGTCAACAGATAAAGATGTTTTAAGTTTATGCAGAATGTGTAACTGTTAGTTTGCTTTCTTTTTCTTCATAAATGTAGAATACACTACAAAATTTTGCTTTTGTCAGATATACTGATTGATGAATCTGTAATATTTAAGCTGAATCCATACTTATTCATCAACTGTCCTGCACATTTTAAATGTAAAATAAACCTGCCTCATATACCGGTATACTATGACTTAAATCTTTGGATTTGCTTAATGATATTAACAACATGCTCCTGATAATATTACTCAAATGTTTTATAAGAAAGCCACTCACTTTGATACTATTATGGGCGACCAGTCTTGGATAGGGATTTTAATTGATGCCAAATCCTGCTTTTTGATGCAAGCAAATTGCAATTTACTCATTTCTGACTCAAGCAAATATTGTGCCTTGCATCATTTTGATCCACTTGTTTTCAATAAGCCAACTTCAAAAGCACTAAAAAATAATATTTGTATAACACTCATTTGTTTTAATTGAAAAAAAATATATATAAAAAACAACTTTGG
Organism: Congeria kusceri; assembly: GCA_027627225.1. Lineage (NCBI taxonomy): Eukaryota > Metazoa > Mollusca > Bivalvia > Myida > Dreissenidae > Congeria > Congeria kusceri. The sequence goes on along the minus strand of CM051026.1, from coordinate 30,625,298 downwards.
AACACAAGAAAATACTGAAAAATATCTACCATAAGATCAATAAAATTATTTATCCCCACTGACCATGTATTCAACTGACAGTAATTATATAAATCCAGTTTGGGAATTCATTTAAACAGCGTACCACAAAACAAAATAATCAGTCAATCACAGGCCTTCAATTTGTTCATAAGCATTGAACATATAATTGAATACAAAAATATAGTTAAATAAACAAGATGGGTACAGATTGTTATATTTCATATGTTGTGTAAATGTCACTTTCATGTTTAATTTCAAGAGAAAATTGATATTAAATGGCTATAATTTGTTAAAAACACAACTTTACAACAAATAAGGTGATTTACTTTATCACCATTAAATTCATTACACTATATAGATGCATACTATTCTTTCAAAGTTCATCATTGTATATACATCACTAAATACAGTATAATTGGTAATCTTGTTAATACAAGCATATTTCATGTGTTTCTACTGGCTAGATATAAGTGAGTACTCGTTATATGTAAATGTATACGTATATAATGCGAACTGTTCATTCAAGTAAGATTTGTTTATGTATGAGTAATTTTGCTTTAATCGAAAAGAAACAAACACATATAACCTCTGAACATGAGCAATGCGTTTTATAGGTTTAGGTGTCACGTTGGATTGTTTAATACTTACCCAATGTATATTTGTGTCTGTCGGACAGATGACTACGAAACACGTATACACCGATTCCAATGACAGAAACAATTATTACACCTCCAATTACAAACAGTATCGTGGGCAACGACTCTATAAACATAAACACATAATGTTGCACATAACCAATGTTAATGGTGTTATATGGAAATTAAAAATAATATAAACGTAATAAATTCATAAACTGTTTAGTATCATTACCCGTCCATGTATTTTGTCTGAATAGTTTATGTTGACCCAAATACATAATGCAACGCTTGCTTTGGCAACGTTGCAAAACATCCTAGAACACATGAATAAGCCTTTGCTGAATTGATGGTCTAATGACAACACATTCATATGTCCAGAAACATCATAATTTGCCCTTAAACTTTATACCATTTCTGAACAGAGTTGTTATTATATCCAAACACTTTTTCGAAGCCCGTCGTCATTACACTGTGTTCAGTGAATGTGGAATACCAAATTGTCGTCCCTGTAGAATCTGGGATAGCATTGGATTCATCACATACTGGAAACAAATATCTTTACACAATTCGACAAAACCCAATATACGTAACAATCACAACGTAAATGTGAATGTGTGTTAATGGTAGTTTACTAAGATGGAAGTTTGTTGAGTGTGTGCCATAATACGCTTTAGCTGACCGTTAATGAGTATTTTTAACTGCGAACTGGATTACTTAATTTACACCTTTATACGTTTGGTAACATGGCATGACTCCTGGTGATGTCCCTGGAGTTTCATTAAACTTATTTTAGAATAAATTTAAGTTAATCAAATATATAAATATGGAAATAACATATAAAAAGAAAGACAGTCACTCTTTTTTGTAAATGGACACCACTTTACAAAATGCTATCACATACAATTGGACTTTGTTTGCTTACTTTACCTTCAGATTCGGTAGAAACATGTGGCTTCTGTGTAACACTTACTCCAATACTCTTTGAATTGTTTAACAACGTTACTTGGTTCCAAATCCTGTCGGAAAACAATTGCACTAAATCTCTTTCACCACCTGCGAATTGTATATTATACGGAAATATAGTGATTTTCATTTTGTAGTGTATGCTTTCAAGCAGTTTATAGGGACATATCAGTGAACTTAATGTGGTAATTTACCATTTTAAGACAGTGAAACTAACATTGGTCATTATACTGTTTTAAACAGTAAAAGTTACGACGGGATAATGGAACTTCTTTTCCACTTGGAAGTCGGAAAATTCCAAAATAACACATTTTTAAGCATAAAATACCAAATAAAATGTGTATATTTCGGTATAATCTCGATTTTTTATTCACTCGTGATCAAAGAAAATGTGTATTTGCGCCACTCAAGAAAATATAAATTTCTATTATCACCTGTGAATTAAAATCTGTATTCTACCGAAATCAAAATATCCTCTATTTGGAACATATATAAATCAATAAGAAATGTTTAGAGATGTTTAGAAATTAAGAGAAGAATTTAAACAACTGCGAAGAAAATAATTATAGCACATGTATGCATATGACGTGTCAGCTCGATGTTTGGGGCATACGCAGTTCTTACTGTCCAAATTAAAAAAAACGTGTATATACTTGAAACAGGTTTAAATTGACATAATTTCCTTTCTTGTTTATCGATCAATAAATAGTTGTGTGGATATTAACATTTTATTTGTTTATATAAAACTGTATCTTAAAGATGGTAAACACAGACACTCTAAATAATGGTATAACAACCAGTCAGTCACTTTGTACAAAACTAGGACTTGCACGCATCTGACCATTACTAATCCTAAGTTTATATGCCCTCCAGGATTATTTGTACATGGTATTGTACAAAGCCAGTGTCACTTCTAAGCAAAGTAAATTGATGTTACAGTTAGTTTACTCAAGAAATAACTGTAAAATGTTTAATGAGTTATATATGAAGTACAATGATGTGCGTAGGCCACACCTATATATAACAAACATATACTTACTAACATTAGTGCTATTTGGAATGATCTCTGCGTTGCTGAGCATAATGTTTCCGTTGAGAAACCTGGCACATCTCCATTTGTCGCCTTTCTGGACATATTCTGGTCCCGTAAGTGAACATGCAACAGTGGTGTTTCCCCGACATGAACAATTAAAATGATCTGTGTTAGGCAGTACATTTGTTATTGTCGTTGTACATCCTGTTTCGTTGTGTACTACTTTCGCAAAGTTTTGCATATCTGTAACAGATTGTGTGTTTCGTATAAATTTCGTAAGACCTTGCTCATATGTATAACCGAAACACTACATTTCTAACGCAATAGTTGATGACATCATAATTTCCAGTCGCGGCTCCTGAGTGGCAAATCCTAAAAAGTCGTCGTGATCGTTGTTAATTGGGCGGCACGTGTTTAAAATGAATTATTGCTTATCTGCATAAACATTGGCAGTACAAAACGCAAGGCAAACGCATGGCACGGCATTCAACACCTAATTATAAGTTTTTATTTCTTGATTTTTGTGTATGTCTTTGGTCATTTTTCATTCGAATATTCGAAATATACCGAATAATTTATCCCAATGCGCTATGGTTAAACAGAATATTACGTACACATAAACTTCCGCGTCTGCCCTTATGGTTTAAATTCGAATTCTGTAAATGTCTGCAAGTTTATTGATACTAATTAATCTTATGTACTAAACTGATCGATAGTTATGTTAACAATACTTACCAGAGCGGATCAACGCGAACTCTAATATAAAATAAATCATTTTTAAGCAGGAAGAAACAATTTAAGTAACTATTTAATATTATCACGCCAGGTCTGCTTCGTTTCACATTGAATCACTTTTTGCAAGAGAAAAATCTACTGAAGATATGTAATTAAAAGAACCGGAATTTTATTCCAAATAATGACAATCGGTAAATCAAGTGCCTACTTGTATTGTGTGTAAGTCATTCACTTAACATGGTCATTACATTGAACTTGTGTTTATTATAAGACCATACCAATTTGATTATATGTTTATAGTCTTCAGGCTGGTTAGGTTTTTGGGACCGGAACGAAAAAAAAATTGACAATGTAAAAACTCGAGTTAAATGGCGTAAACATTTGGGGAAAAGGGACTTTTTGGTTAAGTGAATTACCACAGTTAAAATACTGTGTTACAGCAGGTTCTCGATATGTAGATGTTATATAACAGTTTTGCAGGTAAAAATGTGCTTTAGTTTGTACAACTGCCATGAATAAATTGTGAAAGAAAAATGTTTGTTTTTTTAATCGACATGTTGTTGTTTTTTTGCCTGGTTGGTAAGTTTAAAAACATCATGGTGACGCTAAACATAGAATCAAATTTGTATGGCCTAACCTTTAAATAAACAATGGAATCATCATACTTTCAGTTGCGTTATTTAGTTTGCGTTTATTATAACGTAAGGCCTGAGTTTACAAGAACTGCGAGAGGACACTTACATGTTCGTTACTACATACTCAAACTTACGACCCCCGGGATCACTATTCTGTGGCGCTATACACCCGCTCATTTTGACGTTCAATCATAGTTAAATTGTTAACGCTATGTTAGTGATACGCGTATTTTCTAAATAAACGATCTTTCCTAGATAACACTTTTTGAAATTATGTGTATTTGTCAGTAGTGTGGATTAGCTTGTTTATATGTAATGATTTGTTTTTGTTTGGGCAATATACGACACGCAAATGTACCAGTCTGTAAATAGGTACATTTAAGAGTTAGAGCGGTATGGGTATATTCCACAGACCGAACACCCAGAGCCCGTAGTATAACTAAGGTTCGCAGCGTTAGTTGATTTTACAAAATTTAAATAAATAAATTGTTTAAAGTGTAAGAATAATAATTGTAGTTTGTACAAACACAGTATTATAGTCAAAATCTACATAGGACCGCTTGTGTTGTCTAACGTTTATACGGTTCATGATTCATCTAAGACAAAATGATTGGTGCGATGACGATATGTTTTCCTCGTGTCGAAATAAGTCCCTGATGGAAAACAACATTGATTTAACATTGTAATATTAATTAAATAGAGAATACATGGTTGGCGCCGGGATGGAGAAAGTTTATCCGGTGAGGCTTAGAAAATGAAAATAGGGCGAGCTTACGCAAGCCCTATTTTTGTTTTCGGGCCGAACCGGATAAACTTTCTTCTTCCCGGTACCGGTACCTGCCGTGTAGTTTATGTATCCTGATTTATATTTAATTGAATTGTTTAAACACAAAAACTAATTAAAGGTTTAACTTATAACAATTCTAGACGGGTCTCGAACCTAATAATTCGCTTGCATTTATGCGTACTACCCGGAAAAAATAGTTCTTAATCAAATCCATCAAAAAGCGAAAGTACGATGTAACAGTTAATAAATCTTATTTTGTGGTGTACGTATGTCACACGAAAATGACGCATAAAATTTGCTTGTGTTTAAACCAGATTATATTGATTTTTAAATTTCCATTACGTCACGCCGTCTTCGTCATTCACGGTGAGATAGGTTCATTTTCATTTTTCTACAAATAGTCTTACTCGGATAGTTGTGGATGGAGGACAGCGTATCAGAAATAAATGTTTCGTTTACCTTAAATTTACAGATGCAGCCTTTGATGATTTTTTTTCATTTCTGTTCATCTGACATTTATATAAAGGGTTGTTTATTTGATGGATATGCTTTTTTTGGTTGACAAAAGAAAGTCTATCCACAAAGTATAACCCGCTTGCATCAATTGTGTTGAAATCGAATGGAACTTGGAAAGGTGTTGTTGTAAATCAACTTAATGGCATGCGATGATAAACAAACAACTCATTATAGATACAGCCGAGTATCAACACGTTTATATGGTCACCGCTTTATTAGGTCACCTTTTGGATTAGTAGCAGGATAAAATGTATTCCATTCTCTTTATTTCGTGAGGTCACTCATTGTTAGCCTTGATTTCGTATTTCCGTTTTTTTTTTTTTTTTATAAAACAAAGATAAAACATAATGGGATAATACGAATGTCAAATAGATAAGACTTTGTGCATCTGATTCGGAAAACACAGCAATTGATGTTAAACAACAGAAGGAAGTATTCCCGATAATACAAATACATGTTATATATGGTTTATTTCAGAATACATTAGGCTTTAAGCCCATGAGTACACATACATATAATACACTATATTGTCAACAGTGGTCAATGACATGCAGGCATATAAATATACTGTCTTAAGCAATACCAAGTTAAAATGTATAATGAAAGAATTGATAACCCTACAAACAGGCATATTCAAATAAAACAGCCATTTTTAACATTTTAACACTGTTTACCAATACTAATTTAAGGTAAATATATAATTTGCATATTGAATAACAAATCAGTATCTTATTCAAATAAAAAAGAATGTTCGAAAAATGTGTATACATATAGCTATTAGTGCTATGACTAAGAAACAGACAGTACTATATGGAGAGAAACTATTGATAATATAATTCAGTTCTTAATTTAAATGCTTTAATAATAAATGTGGCAAGATTTTTAATTGTCTTTTTGTCGTCAGTTTGTAAGAGTTCGATAAATTTTATCATATTTGTGTGATTCCAATAATATCTATGTATATATTGTTTTCTAAGACTATTAAACAATGGACATTCAAGTAAAAAATGAAACTCATCTTCGAGGACGGTACAGTGCTTACATTTTCTGTTTTGATACGGTGTCTTTTCAGGCTTGTGCCATCGCCCTGCTTCGACTTCAAGTCTGTGAGCAGATACTCTTAAACGCGTTAACTCGGTTCTAAATTTTGAGAAATTTACAATATTGAGATAAGGCTGAAATTTAAAATTTCCATAAATGCAGTAGTTTTTACCCCTTGTCGTTTGTTGTAAATCGGTTGTCCAGTTCTGAACATATATATCAGATATGCGTTGTTTTACAATAGATATAAAACAATTTACGTCTACTACTCCCTGAAAAAACCATGCCTCACCAAAACCTAGTGTATCTAATATATGTTTAACAGATTTTACCCAAGAATTGTTTTCGGGATAAAGATCGAGATCATGTGATAACATATTATAAACAATTTTAATATATTTAACATCATCAGATTGTAATATTTTTAACCAATATTTTAAAACACAGACAATCCGTTTATTTATAAGGGGTTTACGCCCAAGTTCACCATAAATGAAATTATTTTGTGTTTGAAGTCGGACACCCAACTATATATTTAATCGGACTAAAAGGCACAATTTATGTGATGGTATACTGTTATTAAAACCATTTGTTGTTATACATATATTCAATAGCAACATTTTATTTATTTTCCTAGCGACGCGTGTGTTGAGTCCACAGCAACAATAATAAACTAATTTAGTCTACAATTGATACTATTGAGATGTAATTGTTGTTTCGAACCGTTTGAGAAGCTGAATTAACAATATTAGGTAAAGTATTACACAGTATATATTTATATCGTTACCGACCTTATAGATTTCACTAAACAAACACTTTTGTAAACCACAAATATAAAGCAGTACAGGGTGTTTTTTCGAATGATGTCTAATAATATTTGTTGATACTTTTTAGATGCATTTGTGCCAATGTCAACACAAATATCAATCGAAACGAAATAATTTAATACTTAAAATATGAGGCTTCAGTTGCATCAGTACATGAAACCCTTATTTGCATATTTGTTGTTCTTAAATACAATAATTGAAGTATAGTGTTTTCATTTCTGACGTTAATGTTGGAGTTTCATTTTACTCTTTACATTTGTATTCAACTTCGATAACTGTGCATGTGAGAAAAACAGAAATGTATCATTTACCGACCGTGGCCTGGTACTAAATTCAATCATCCGACTTGACAAATGAATTATTACATGCATGTACAGGGAAGCTAAAGCGTTAAGTTATACACTATTGAATGCGAATTGATGTATATGCATCATTATCACCTATTTCATACTGTTCTTTATTATTTTTACATACAACATAGATTGTGATAACAATACTTAAAAACAAGTCGTGCAAAATTATGTTCGACATGAATCATGGTAATAAAACATTCATAACTATATTAATTCCTACATTTCAAGCACAGCGCCGCAAATTGGCACACACATAACTTATTATATATACAAAAATAATAATCGGAATTTAAACCCACACTATTAAATATTATACATGAATGCAAAATAGGCGTAACGATAAATTACTATGAATTTAATTATACTATTTACAAAGAGTATCAAACGTTGGGTCGGGAGAGCAGTACATAAAATAAATATACCTGTATTTGTTTCTATCAACACTGCTACAATATTTTAATGTAATACGGAATATTTGCGTACACAAAGCAATATACGGCATAAGTGACTTTTCAACGGCATACAGACGTTTATAAAGTAAAATCCCTCCCTGATTTTAGATTTTTCAATATAGACGATACATGTGGTTTTCAGCAGTATTAGTAAATATGCATATTTATAGCGGAAATAACAGTTTACGGATACCAGATGCGCATATCATCTACACAAGAGCTTAAACCTGTTACATTGTATATTAAAATGCATTATATGTAAATACGATTTAAAATATGATTCACTACAGCTATTATGATACACAAGTATTATTAACGTACCGAATAAAATATAGTATATATTGCACTTTGTATACTCTGATTATTAGTCAGGTTATACTTATTACTTATGTCAACGATCGTTTTATATTGTGTCGCATTTTTTCATTCAATCAATAAACGTATCATCGATGAAAGGACGCCTCGTCAGCATGCCTAATTCCACTCACTGTAAATTAAATAGGGTTCAATAATGTTAACATATTTATGATCAAACTTAATGGAAAGCAGAAACTGCGTCAACACCAGGACAGACACATCTAAAGCATACAAATGATCTTCCGAGTTATTATTATTATTATTATTATTGCAGAAATATTGGGGTTATTTAGGATTTTGTAAAGTGACCGTATACGTAGAGAAATGTAAAGAAAATACAATACTATTTCATCTTTGGAAGATTTAAAACGACTGATAAATTAAATGATACACAACATTATGCGTGTTCTGGATACGTAAAATGCTCGTACTTAGACAATAACATACGGCAGGGCCGGGCCAGACGTCTATATATCGGCCCGCTGCCGCTATAACGGCCCGAGGGCCTTTGGCCCGAGGGCCGTTATTCGGCTAGGGCCGATATATAGACGTCCGGCCCGGCTCTGCCGTATGTTATCGTTTATATTACATATCACGTTTGTTTAAACTATTAAAGGTATTATGCCAGTTCGCTCATTATTTAATCGTTCTCTTTCCAACATAACCATTTTACTTGTGTCCGTTTTGACGAAACCGTTTTACCTTTAGCAAAGGGAGACAATTTAACACAGAGGACACGACAAGATGGACGTAAATATTTTTCGTTTGTTAAACACATCGAGTGCTTTGCTAGCTGCCATTGTAGAGTTAAAAATGGTTACTAGCAAGTTCTCGAACGATCAGCAGGCACGCGCGGAATGCTGTTCATTAATGGATCGTAACTTTAGTGTTTGGAATAGTATTTCGGGTATGTTTACCTTTGTCCGTTTTGGATGGTTATGGAATTAGCTTTAACTGTAAAGGTGTTTGTCATAATTTAGAAAATTTACTAAGCAATACAGTGTAGAACAATTTCTGTGCTCAAAATGTTTTATTAACAGACTACCGGTATTAGCTTTCTTTAATATAAAATCTAACATACCAGTAACATAACAATAACATCAAATTTAGCAAGAAAGGCAATCATATTAGTCCAAGTACATGACATGACATATACAATAAATGCTAATATTTCTATTATTCTATCATAAAATATTATTTAAAAGGAACAAACGCTAAAGAACCATTTCTGTGCTAAAAATTATTTATTAACAGACTATTAGCTTTTTTTAATTTCATTTATTTCATAAGACTATGACATTACATAACAAAGATATACGATTAAAAAAAATGCAATTATATTTATACAAGTACATGACATCATATGTGACTTCTAATGCCGCTGTCTTAGGTGAATTAGGCAGATTTCCTCTCTCTATTATATGCAAGCAACGTGCCCTTAGTTATTGGGTTAAAATTAAGCAAAAACCCGAATCTTTGATGCACATTGTTTACAACGAACAATGTGATCTCTACAACGATTCTATTAGGGATAATAACAATAACAATACTCTGTGGTGTGTATTTGTTAAACAAGCATTAGAACAACTAGGACACGGAATGTATTTCAATAACTTAAACGACAATTTTAATTATTCTAATGAAATTAACCAGAGAATAAAAGATCAGTTTATCCAAAATTGGCACGTTACAATTAATAACCAACCGAAACTAGAGTACTATAGAATGTTTAAGACGGAATTCGTGTATGAAAAATATCTAGATTGCATTAATAATAAAAATCAAAAACATCAGCTATCAAGATTTAGACTTAGCGCCCATACATTGGAAATAGAGACTGGTAGATATAATAACATACCTAGAGATGAACGCAAATGTAAACTATGTAATGCAAACACTGTTGAATCCGAATATCATTTCTTTCTAACTTGCTCAATCAACAAAGATCTTCGAACAAAATATTGTATTCGAGCCAACTGGCCAAATTTAGTAAAATTTAAAAACATTCTCTCTTGTCAAAATACTACAGTCATTAACAATGTTGCCAGATTCATTACCGATGCTATGAAACTCCGTGAGGAAAAATTACAGGTATTTGCTGCTTCTTAATAAATATTTTATGAAATACTAAATATATTGTCTATTTATTACTTGTTTGTTCTCATTGCGTTGTTTTTAATACATACACTTTTGTACACGATGTTTAAACACTCTTCACTGTATTTTATGTCTATTAACATGATTGTATTTGTATTGTACTGATGCACTTTGACTATATGTTGTTTACTTGTACATGTATGTAAATGGTCAAAGGCGTTTTGCCGATGTTCCAATAAAAAACTTGAAACTTGAAACTTGTGACTAAAATTAATGCTCATATTTAAATTCATTATATTAGTAACATTAATTTAGAGGAACAAACAATAAAGAACTATTGTTGTGCAAAAATCTGCAAACAGCTTTTTAGGTTTCTTTTATGTAATAATCTGTAATTACATAACAAAGATCTCAGATTTAATGAGAAAGGCAAATACAGTGACAATTTGTATAAGTACATGACATTAATATTATGAATAAAACAATTAACAAAGATAGTGCTAATCAAATTTATTATGCAATATGCTGAATGAAATGGAAATCAAACTACAAATATGCACCATGCTGTCACAAATTTTAGGTTTTTATCATTTCTTAAAATTCAGGTTCACTGCACCATTAAATGTGCAGTTCGAAAACAGTTTGCCTGGGGTTTTTAGGTGTTGCATGGACAATGAGCCACCTGGACTGTGAACAACCTGCAAGTCAAGTACATTTTCATAGTGGTTTATTTGTTTTAATGTCTGCTCCACAACTGGATCCATCTCTTGGGAAAGTTGCAGGAGTTCAGCATCACTCATATCGTCATCATGATCACCAGAAGGTCCTGGCTCATTAGAAGATGAAACTGTGCTTGTACAACAATTCTTGTGAATTATGTTAGCCATTTGTTGTTGCCGGTCAATGCTCAAGCTATGATAGCTGTTGAGTGTCATGATGTTTTTATGCCCGGTAACCTGAACCACTTCAGTGGGTGCAACCCTTGCATTCAGAAGGGAGGTAACTAATGTCTTTCTACCGGAATGGTTTACATGTCTTCCTGTGAATCCGGCAGTTGTACTCATGTTTTTTGCTATCTGGCAAAGTTTGTTCTTACCAATGGCCTGATTTACGAACCAGAAGTGGTCCTCACCTCGGGCTTTATCACTGGGCCGTAGGTAAAACCTACTGTCAGGACGCAGACTTGTAAGTGGGCGTTTGCTTTCATATTCCATATATAGTTTCACTGGACATCTCTCATCTCCTGAAAATACTTTGTTTATTTCAAGTCATTGAATAATGTTAAACCTATTGTGTTTTTCAAACAATATGTATTACACTTAACAATAGAATTGTCAGTTTGATAAGAGCATACAGATTAAATAAAATGTTATTCATTATTGCATTTTAAGTATAATTTACAATTTCTTTTCAATATATAAGACATGTGTAAAGAAAGATTAATAACATATCAATAATACGATGTTAACATCAACTTCATTTACTACCTGGTTGCTCAAAGATTTTGGGCTTGAACATTCGTGCATCGTCTGTTATTCCCTTCCTGGTCTTAGTGGCTCTCTCTGTGTACTCTACGTATCTGGTTCCATCTGTTGTCTGCATTAATTCCAGGTCCCCCCAAAGCATGTTCATATGTTCTTGCCTGCCTCTGAGGCCAAAGTAAAGGGTGTTGTTCAACCAGAGTGTGTTGATAATGGACTTTGGCGATTCTGGAAAATATGTTGTTAATTTTCAAGTATGATATTTATCTATATATTTTTCGGAACCGTATAACGCTCGAAAGTATCTCTTATCTAAAACAATTATAAGTAAGTTTAGAGATGTACGTTTATTTTAAATATATAGATTTACTCAGTAAATGTGTTTAATACTTATCCGGAACAACAATGTACGTTTTTATGTAATTGACAAATTCAATATTATACGGTTTTTCTTATCTTTAAGACTGTATTAAATGCGTCACAATTAAAGTTAATCCGGGTACGAAATGTAGAGGTTGCAAAATTTCCAAAACTCAGAGTGACTTCCCTTGTTGTTATGCAACAGTAAATAGTAAACTTGACAGGAATCAGCTGATTGCATGAACACGCTAACATACCTGTACCAAGTAGCTTTTTCTTGTACAGAATGTCAATCTCTCTTGGTGTAAATGGATCGGATCGCTTGGCTTTGTTGCCCAGTCCCTTTTCTTTCAAGTCCACGGCCTTGGCCCTCAGAACATTCCTGGAGTGCTTACACCGCAGATCAGTCATAATGTCAACACCATAGTTTTTGTCACACAGGTATCTCTTGATGCTACCTTGAATTCCCTTTAAAGTGCCGGGTTCAAGGTCTTTCTTTGTTTTGCAATTCTTGACACTCAAAAAATATCTCGCCATACACATATCCAATGCTGCCGGCTCCATTTGTTAAAAATCTGTCACTTCATCTTCCAGCGTAAGCCATTCCCGGAAATGTCGTACATCATATTCCGTTTTTTTTCTTGTGTTCTCATTTTTTTTGCTTTCAACAAAGTCATATGTATCTTTGTTGGTAATCTTCTGCCTTTCTATGGTCTCATTACACTGTATTATTGCATCGAGATCCATTAAACGATTTGCTAACGATTCTAGCGTTTTTTCTGACGCCGCCATGTTTTCAAGTGATTACGTCAGTCGTCGTCGTTGACGTCGCGCGATCTGATTCTTTTCAGATATAGAAAATCGGCCCGGGGCCAATATGATTATATTGGCCCGGCGGATACGAATATCGGCCCGCTCGTGACGTCAATTTGTTACTATTTATAGTAACGATATGTAATATGTAATTATATTATGCATGTACACACGAACATTACGTTATATTTAAAAGCTTACCTCATTAAACAAATACCGTGGATACCTCCGTCCATGGAGATACTATAAAGAATAACAATATTTGACACAAAATAATCATGCGTTTCCCTTAGACTAGCGAGGTTTAAACATTATAAAATGTGTTGTGAACAAAACATTATATTACATTAAGACAAATAACCACTTTCAACAATGTCGGATATTACATAATAGCTTGTATAGTTCTACATAAAAAATAGCTGGTTTTACTAAGTACTACTGCTACTACTAGTACCATTACTACTGCTACTACTACTACTAGTACTACTGCTACTATTACTACTACTGCTACTACTACTACTACTACTACTACTACTACTACTACTTCTACAACTACTTCTACTACTATTACTACTACCACTACTAATACTAATACAGCTTCTGCTGCTGCTGCTGCTGCTCTTACGATTAGTACTTATATTGATACTTCTATTTCAGGAAATAAGACTACTGCTACAGAACAATTGCCACTTGTGCTACTACTTCTGTAAATTATTTTTACAACTCCTAATCTCTCCACAATCAACACCACCACATGCATGTACACCATAGCCACAAATACAACAACTACTACTGCAACTATTGTTTTAATTCATTTGCTATTGTACATAACCATGTCATATTTTACGCAGCTGATATACAATCTGGGATGAGGCGATCGGCGAGGCCAATGTATGTCAGCTGTTGACGAACGGTATTGTACAGAACGATGATAAATAATATTGTTAGTATATACCTAATAATATTAATTTCGTAATGTACACTCTATTAATACAAAATCGGCTGAATAGTGCGCGCGCTCAGAGTATTAATATATGATGACGCTCGACGTGATAAATAATTTGCCAACAAACGTGTTTGTGTTGTATCCTGTCACATGCGCTAATTACTAATTCAATATTGAAGTTAACTGCTAAAACTGCCTTCCGCACTTCAGAATACCTCGTAGAAAGTGACCTTGACCTTATACTTATTGTAAACATTGAGTGTATAGATACATGAACTATATTTATATGAGTCATGTTTAAAAGGGGGCGGAGTCAATAAAAAGTTTCTGCAGCCCATTAGTTTACAAACTAATGTCAATTGTCCATTGGACTATTATGCGGATAATTTAAAGTGTTTCATCGATATTCATAACCATAATACAGATGTAATACGTAAACAGGATACTGATGGCGGAAACAGTTTTTACTGGAATCCAAGATTGGTGTGTGCCAAGTTGCAACATGCAGGCTACATTTATGTCCACTTACTTTGGAATGTTATAATTGGATACAGGTTTGGAGATAAATTTACGTTTACACAACGTATACGTTCTGACTAGTCTACGTGGATATATGAAAATTATTATTATAGTGTTGCTAGATTGTAAAAAACGTTTGAGAAGCAGTACTAGAGACAACATTGAGGTAAAAAAAATGCATATTCGTTCTCTTTCGGAATACTCGGACATTATCGAATGCTTATCATCGGACCGTCCAATACGGAAAATATTGAACGCACGCCCGTCAAATATGGTACAATATCGGACGGTCACGAGGCACGAATGACGACAGCTAATTGGAGAGTAAATATGTATATAATAGCATGTGTACCATATTCATATTCCGTGCACGTGCCCAGCATGGATCCCTGCACAGACTGCACATTGAAAGTATGCACACAAGGATACACATATAATAATATAAGATGACAGTTTTATAGTATATTACGCCATATATTACAATACAAGCATTGAGTCTGAATTGAATTTGCCAGAGATATACATTCAACAAAATAATAACCGTTTATGCATTAATATAGCCATGTCAATCATCATTTTATATCAAGAATTACACAAACAATAGTTAAAAGAAACTATTATTTACATCGTGGTCCTTCATATAGAATAAGTATTGCACACTATACGCATTGCAGTTTCAAGGCACCAAACAAAATTACATGTCCACGTGTATGTTTAACTTTGAACAAATGTTTAATATATTCTGTATATCCTTTGTTTTATATACTTACCCTTGTTCCCCTGTCCGATAGTTTTTGTAGTAAGACCAATCGATTCTTCAACTAATGTCTGTTCTTGTTTTACTGGTTTGCCAATGTCTTGCTCATGGGTGTTCTTCTAATAAGTCAACATCATGTATTGTAAGTTTGTTGTATTGCTTCAATCATTTTAGCAAGACATGAAGCGGTTTAAATTGGCTATTAATTCTAACAAAATAGTAAATAAACACTTAGTTTCAGTTGTTGAAAACACGACATCTCTCCAGTTCACATTCAGAGTTTATGTAAATTTACACCACATATATCTTACCTTATTCAATCGGCATTTCAGAAGCTGCATAAGGCGACCTAAAGGAATATAACGTTATGATCACAAATACAGACTAATAGGGTAATATGCGTCAGACAGTTGTTATTTAAACAATACACGTTATAGTATGGCGTATATCTTATCTCAGAAGTAAATGCGCTATTTAGTAATATAAGGAAACATTAATGAAAGTACATAATTGGCATTTCTTTAAAGCCGATAAAGCAATATGGAGTGTTTTTATAAGTTAATAAATAAAAAGTAAGTTGAACATACTTGGAAAGCGTTTATCCTGGTCCACATAATTCAGGATGTTATTAACCAAGCAAACCGAGATACTTCATATGTGCTTACCATATCATATCATAACATAATCCTTAGAAAAAAATATATGCATATTGTTTAAAAACACAGTAAATCATGTAACAAAATATTCACACATACAAACGAAACGAAAAGCAAACAGTGTATATAATTACTATGGTTTAATACCTTGTGCAAAGAAGAACTCAAATCCAAATCACACAGATCATTTTCCTGAAATGAAGAAAACGCACAGCATGTTAACGTGTATTCCTTACTAAAATAGTAATGTCTGCCAGTTATCGTTGTCGGTGACATTAGTTATTCACTCTTAACAATCGTTAAATTTAGATCTATGCTCTGCGGTTTTGTCTATGCTTCGTATGGAAGTGTTTCAATAGTTTTTCTGTATCGATAATATATTCCCATTGAATGAGACAATTAGCGACTTTAACATACAGGTGTTTAACATATCAAAATACAAACGAATGCATAAAGAGTGAACCAATATAGGCATGGTAACTTGTACGACGTGTTTGTAATGACAATCATTTATGTAAATTAAAAATGGGAACTCTAAGGGCAGGCATTGTGTATACAATAATAAACGTTCGGTCAACGACACATGCAGCGATCCAAAGATCGATTAATTTGTAATTGCATACTTTATCGCACGCTGTAAAATAGTACTTACAGCCTTAATCACTATAATTTTTTTATCATGAGAACGCGACTTTCTTTACATAAACAATATTCATGCAATGAAGTTTTTTTTACGGTCGGCGAAGCCGCGCCGTCTTTTAATACCACAAATCTCAAGCGTGTATCGTGTTTGATGTGGCACTGCAGAACGCACACCTGTTAAATACGCTGCGGCGGTGGCGGGTTACATTGCGCAAAATAGTGCATATTATTATGCTGTATTTTAGGAAGAACATGTAAAATTGTGACTATTTCACTGAACAAAATGCATGTTTGTTTCAAATGCAAAGCCTTTTTTTTCAATTGTTGACGTAATAAATCGTGATTTACGTGAGCGGTCAATCCGGACTACTTTCGTAATTGCGTTTTCAATTTGCGGCCTGACACCATCTTGATCATTTATGTCGCTTCCTGAATCCATATAGACTGTAAAGACTGTAAACAATTTTGCACCTTTTGGTGCGAAATCTTGTTAGCGAAATCTTGTTATTAATTTGATGATTGTAATAACTAGAGCATTATTTCTTGCTAATAATAAGTTATGTTAGGGAGTATGATTTGGTCAGGTGATGCAACAGCATGGACGCTTGTTGACTTTCATTTTGATTAATAAAATCTTCAGGACACAACAAAGATTCTATGTGGGGAAAATAATGGATTTCATTGTAATTTATTGTAACATTTTGTATCCTAATTATAGCTTATTATTAGATTATAGTTCTCTGTTTTGCTTTTAACTTCACTGTTTTGAAATTCAGGCCAAAATTCACGAATTCGGGCACGTACTATTTCGAAGCATGCATTAAGTTTTGTAATCACGTAAACGTCATTTACCCACGATTCGATAGGATAGATACTCTGTCTGCTTAATTTAAAAAAACTTATGTACATATTTTCATATTTTGATAAAAAATGATTTAATATTCTTACTGCAAAACTAGCATCTGATATAACATATGCAATATATAATAAAGGAAATACAATATATTAAAAGATGTGCCTTTGCCGGTGCTTGAACATACCTTTTCTGTAGATTTTGTATTGAAAATAAAATAAATGTATTTTTAGACAAGTCTTTAGCTGGAAATCGCGAATGTGTATCGCAAAATGACATCGCACCGCACAACTGAGTACAAAAAGTAGTGCATTTGTATCATGCTATATTAGCATATTTTAGGAAGTGAAAATAAAATGTGGTAACCTTAATACATCAGAATTAAATCATGTTGAATCATGTTGTTTTCAAAAATATGTGCACTTATTAACGTTATGACATGTCGATATGAAATATGAAATGTCAATGCGCACTACTGTCTTCCTCTTAGCATGTTCATATGTATTGTCGCGGTACATTTAAGTTAATATGTGGAGAAAAAAAAACTAACCAAACAATTAAATTTCAATTGCATGATATAAATTGAACATTTTCATGAAAATAACAATCGATAATTGTGTTTAAAATAAAAGTCGTTTTTAAATCAGTATGTTTTTCAATGCACCACGCGGTCTAGAAAAAATACGTCATCGGCAATCTCGCTATAACACTTTTGTTTTGAAATAAGTTTGCTGTTAGTGCAAACAACAAACACAAATACTCTTACAATTGTTTGTTTGTAACATTTAACAATTACAACAAAACAATTATTTGAGTCTTCATCTGTTTTAACTCAAGCAGACGAAAGTGTAGACATTGACCCCCTAATGTCTACTGATGGCTGCAAGCTGATGGAAATAATATTTATAGTTATTGTCTTAAAATCATATTTAACACTATATTATGTGTTATTAGACTAAGACATAAAACATAGAATGGACATGAACTATTTATTTTGTATATTAAACTGTGTATTTGGTGGTGTTGTAGTATGTTTGTAATATTCTGTCAATGTTTATGGTATTTTTGCATTATCCATAACACTTTCAGTAAATCTGATTTTGTCTTCGATCGTTTTTATTATATTAAAATACGTGTTCATGCATGCATGGACACATTTCTATGTTCTTGTGAAAATTTTGTAAATGCAAACAAGTATACTGTTTTGTTGTAAAATCAAGTTTGCTGATTCAATTATATATGCAGGTATATATTACATTAATAACTCAAAAAAAAATTAAATTGAAATTGTTTAACTGCATATTAAACATTGGTATAACAAAATAACTTATTATATTATTGATGTTTTATTCTAACTATACATAATAGTGTGTTATAACGTGTTTATTTTCGAATGAAACAATTTATATCTTATTATTTTCTAAAGTAAACCAAAACTTTGTTAGATGAAGGCATGAACATCCGAAGATAAACAATTACTGCGGAAATAGGGACACCGCGAGAATACCGATGCCGAGTATACTAAATAAAAGGACGCCATTTAAAGCGATTCGACTTTGTTTTTACAAGCGCCAATCAACGGACATAAACGGACAGCTATAAAATATCGACTTTTGCCAGTTCATTGTAGTAAATCAAACTGTTATTAACATTTCAATTCATGATTGATTACAGTTTCTGCAAAGATGTAGCATTACAAACAGTAATTTCAGATACAGTAGCAAGTAATCGCTGTTCAATGTGGTGTGCCTTGCCGTCCTGAAACATACGTTACTATGTCAGATGCTGTCATTTATATGCACAATGGGGAGACGCCCGTATCCCTGAAAGGCTGATGTCAACTACGATAGGTGGAGTACAGATGACGTTTTTGGTGAGCTTTGCAAAAATGGTACCAACTATTTATTTGGGAATGTCGAAACATCTTTTTTTCCTGTACTCGGTAGATCAAGCACAAAAATTGCACATGTTGTCACACGAATTTGTTGACACTTTCTAAATCCAAATGATAATTACCGAACAGCACATATTTATAACAGAACATCAAAATAATGTGTTTTGTGAAAATTAATGCATACAAAAATGTGCAAACTTACTAGTACATACATATACTATTCCTTGACAAACATGGATCATGGGACAGGACACACAAACATAAATATTAAATACTTTAAAATCGACAATTGTTTTAAATCATTTTTGTAATACGAAACTGGTTGTTGTTCAATACATGTGTTAGTTTAAACCTATTTATTTTAGCTCGATTGTATCGAAAGCCTAAGGCTTATAGAGACACTCTCGAGTCCGTTTCCTGGGTAGAACCAGTACTTGGTGTCTTTGGCGGAGATTTTGAGAACGCTCCCAGTGTGGTTCGAACCCGGGACCTCGCGATCACTAGGCGGACACCATATCCACTACGCCACCGCGACCTGTGTTAAGGACGTTATATGAGTTAGTCTGGAAGAAAATATGACAACCTTCTGGATACTGTCTGTTTGATGTATGATTTTCAGTTGTGAAAATGGCTCTGATGTTTAATTTTCTGTGACAACATTACACCTACTGTTGTTTGTTTCTTGTTAAAATTTCTTACTATATCTAGAGGTTATGAGTGCTAACTCTTTTAATCTTCTCTTAGGCTATTGAGGCTGCTGATTCACCGAGAACAACCCATGTGAGTGGAGTGGGCGCAGCGGTTTTGTGGACATCACTGAGCTGCGTACAGTCCAAAATAAATCTTCGCTTTTAGCACACAAATGTTATGGCTGGTCGACGTGGACAATTATCCTCAAAATCTGAGATTTATTCTACCGAGAGCAACTTGAACATTGACCATGAAGTAGAATAACAGCTTTTATCTTACCAGGACTACCTATGAAATGTTTAGAATGCATATTTGTTAAATTTGTTATTCTACTTTAAATTATGTTTATCTTTCAACAATAAGACAACTAGAAATCTGTCTATCTTTTCAACACATTAATTTATACTTATGTAGTTATCAATGTTTGCAGCACAGTGCACTATTCCTCATTGATGGTCTATTGTTTATCATTTGTGTATAAAGGATTCCATATTTTGTGCAAACTTCATTGTGTTTCATTTGTCTACACACACGTTTGATAGTTAGTGTTTTATAACCAGGCATTATAGGATGAATTCATGAGCACTATATGGTAACCTTAAACTGGAGCAAAGAAACATACATATTACTGTCTTTTGTATTGGTTAAAAAAAGTCAATATGACTGTAACTGTAATGATAAGTATTAATTTTCCCTTTTGAGAGATTATTGCATGGGCTGGTATTCACAAAGCTCCTAAGGGAAATCAAAACCTTTCTTTTTAAACTTATACGTGAGAATGTCGTATCATATTACTATGTGTGAACATTTCTTATACAATTTCTATGTGAATTCCAATGATTTCTGTCTAGAAAAAGGCACAGCATCGAAACAAAAGTTAACTAGTTTAAAATGAATTGAGATTTTTAAATGAAACCCCATATGTAGATACCTTATATCGGGGCCTTAGTTGGGATTCCATATGGGTTGATTGTGGCAAAGGTTAACGTCACCATTACCAAAAAAATATTGAGAAATTGTAAGGAAGCCTTAGTTTTATACATCTTTTATCGAGTTCTCACTTGGGGTGGTGAATGGGCTCAATGTCACCGTTACTAAAATTAAAACAAACAGTTTCCGCTCAATAATTCCAAAGCGAATTGAGCTTTTGTAATGAGACTTCATAATTAGATACCTTATATAGAAAACTTACTTGGGATTTTACACTAGGTGGGTGTGTTCAAGGACAAGGTCACCATTATTAGAAATTGAGATATGGTTTCCACTCAGTAACTCGAGCACAAATTGAGCCATGGTAATAATACTTCACATATATGTATCTTATATTGAGACCTCACTTGGTATTGTATACTAGATGGGTGGTTTCCAGGTCAAGGTCGCCATTACTAAAACAAATAATACGGTTTATGCTCATTTACTCGAGTACGAATTAAGCTATTTTAATGAAAGTTCATATGTAGAAATATAAATGTTGAGATGCACTTGGGATTGCATATGGGGTTAATAGATTCAAGGTCACTGTAGATAAAAATAGATGAAACATGTTTTTGCTCAATGGCTCAACAACGAATTAAGGTTATACATTTCTAACCATATCAGTATGAGCTTCGCCTTGCATCCTTTCTTTTATTAGTGTGCTGCCTGTTATGCCTTTCGTTGGCAACATTTTGTTATCGTGGAATTTACACGTTTATTATTCTTACTTTTGTTATTTTGAAACGTAAAATCTTACTGGAATGTCTTTGTAGTTTTTTCCCATACAATACACTGAAACCGAACGTAATTTTCCATAAATGAAAGTTTGACCTTTATTTCTTAACGCGCATGTCTGATGTTGTCTTAATTTAACAGGAATGCACATTTGATTGTACTTAATGCGTGTTGTACACATGTATGTGGATTGCACAATAAAGATAAATAACAATAAACTATACCTCCGCTTTCTATTTATTTAATGGGGACCTGTTCACAGAATGACGAATTTACAATTTTCATTTTTATATCACAGCTTCCATAAATAAAACAACAGTGTATGTTATGTAGCGAAATAACACTACTGACATTGAAGTATACTGTAAAAACATCATTTGACATACATGACATTATAAAGCGTTTGAAATGCGAACCGATAGAATAATTTAGAATACCTTACATAAATATGTTTCTTATTCGCATTTAAGTATCATCATCGACATAATTCAATGACAAGTGTACAACACTTCCTCTGAAATCTGAGTGTGCGAAAAAAAACAAAAAAAACAATACTTACTGTTTTTAATATTAAACTGACCTAATTTACTTATTCACTGATTGATACATGACAAAATATCGACATTTTAATTTAGCATACTATGCAACAATTGGATTAAAACATTAACAAGAGTGCCATTGTCACAAATATACTCCGTCAAGGAAGCTTTGATCGGGTAAAGATTCAACAAAAGAGAAACAATTCAAAACTAATAAGGTACAGTCGTGGTATCTGTACATCTAATTCATCTCCAAATCCTCTCTCTGTGTGGTGAGTTGAGTTAGCAAAATTATTAAATATTTATTCTTAAATGTTTAATCAAGACGACAAAATAAACAAGACAGCTGAACAATCCACGAAAACCATTTTTGTTTAATGAAATGCATTAAAGTCAGCATATTTCGTTTTAATAATCATGACCTTGTTCTTGACCCTCCCAACCCCATTCGCAATCCCAAGCGAGGACTAGCAGAAGGTATCTACATATGAAGTTTCATTAAAATATATCAATGTCTTATCAAGCTCTTGAACAGAAACGGCTTGTTTATTTTTGTTAACGGTGACCTTGACCATGACCTGACACACCCTATATGCGCTTACAAGCGAGGTCTAAATATAAGACATATATGTATGAAGTTTCATTAAAATATCTCAATGTTTTCTGAAGCTTTTGAGCATACATGTTTTGTTTTTACTTTGTAATAACGGTGACCTAGACATTAACCCCACCTACCTTATACGCAATCCCAAACGAGGTCTCAATATAAGGTATATATGAATGAATATTTATTTCAAATAACTCAATGTGTTCTCAGGTTATTGAGCGGAAACCGTCTTTCAATTTTAGTAACAGTAACCTCGACCTTGACCCTACCATTTTCATACGCAGTCCCAAATGATGCATTGATTAAATATATATATAATTGAAGTTTCATTGAATTATCTCAATTCGTTCTCAATTTATTGAGGGGAAACCATTTTTAGTTACAATGACCTTAACCTCACCCAACCCAAGTGCAATCCCATGTGAGGTCTCAATATAAAGTGTCTTTGTTTTTAGTTTCATTAAAATATCTCAATGCGTCCCCAAGTTATTGAGCGGAAACTTTTTTCTACATTTAGTAAAGATGACCTTGACCCTGACCCCACCCACCCCGTATGCGATCATAAGCGGCGTCTCGATATAAGGTAGATATGTATTAAGTTTCATTTGATTATCTCAATGCGTTCTCAAGTTATTGAGCAAATACCGTTTTCATATTTTTAATACCAGTGACCTTGAACTTGACCCCACCCACCCGATAAGCAATCCCAAGCGAGGACTTAATATAAGGTATCTATTTCTTAAATTTCATCTCGATGCGTTCACAAGTTATTGAGGGGAAACCCTTTTTTATTTTGAGTAACAGTGACATTGACATTGACCCCCACGGCATATGCAATCCAAAGCAAGGTCTCGCTATAAGGTATGTTTCAATGAAGTTTCATTAAAATAGCTCAATCCGTTCTCGAGTTACGGAGCGAAAAAAACAGTTGAAGCCGGAACTGACCTTGACGTGTGACCTTGACCTTTGACCTAGGTACCTGGTTCATTTTCGCGACACGCCTGTGAAGTCTGCAAAATATTTGAAAATACATCCTTCTGGAATTGATTTCTCAAATTTGACATTTAACCTTGAATTGTGACCTTGAATTGTGACCTTGATCTTGGACCTAGGGACCTGGGTCTTGCGCGCGACATTTCGTCTCACCACGCTTCTGCCAATTTCTTTGAAAATCGATACATGCTTATCAAACATATGCTCCGGATTAAGTGTTAATGATTGATGTCTTAAATTTAACTTTTGATCTGGACTTGTTACCTTGACCTTAAACCTAGGGAGTTGGATCTTACGCGCAACACTTCATGTTACCATGCTTGTAACTTATCCCAAGTTATTAAAAAATCCATCCATTGTGTACAACGATGCTCGAGACAAATTATAAAGGATTGATTTCTTAAATTTGACATTTGACCTTGAATTCCGACCTTGACCTTGGACCTTGCGTGCTACACTCCGTCCCAGCATGCTTGTCTCTTCTGCTAAGTTATTTGAAAATTCATCCATGCTGGAAATAGTTAAGCTCCGTACAATGTGTTAAGTATTGATTTAATAAAATTGACATTTGACCTTGAATTGTGACCTTAACTTTGAACCTAGGGACCTGGTTCTTGAAGGAGATACTGCTGTTGAAGGAGGTACTGCTGTGGAGTAAGATCCTCGTCCTTGAGCAGCTTTACGTTCTCCATTCCTGGTCTCCATGAGTACCATTTTTATATATGTATTTCTATATGTATAATTATCTCCTTCAACTGATCAGACGAGATTCACCAGAACCAGCGTCGCGTATAAGTACGTTTACTATAGGTGTACTTAACAGTGCAAATTTACACGTTGATAGTAATATGGTATTAGTAAGCTCAACCATATGGTTGGAATGTTGACGACAGTACTTTCATTAATCTTTTGACATAGGACGAACTGCCGGTCCGTCTGCAAGTTGGTCAAAACAATATGACTATGTGGATGCATTCGGAATCAACGAGTTGATGCCTAAAATCAAGCAGTGGATAGACAGACATAGACCGGGTCACTGGCCTTAAAAGAAATTGCTTAAGGCTGCTAAATAGTACCCGTTTTCTCTTGTTCTAACAGGTCATCCTAACAGCGACACAAAACATCTGGAATGGAGACTGTCTCCAAACCTCATCGAGAGAATGCTGATGTTTAGTTTAAATATAACTCAACTCAGATGTTATGTGTTACTGAAAATCATCAAAAAGGCAATATTATATAATTTAGTATAAGATGGTATCACGAGTTTTCATTGAACAACGGTCTTGTTTTACACAATTGAAGTTAATAACATATAGTTATGTTCAAAATAAAGGCACACTTACAATATCCCGTTATATAATACCCAGAATATCGAGTAACATATCAAGTAACATGATATAAAACTTTGCATATGAAGAAACTATACGAATTCAGAGTCTGATTAAATCAAATATTAATTGCAAATAATCATGCTCAATGACATAACCACTATATTAAAATACAATATCATACAGATGATAGGAAGGATATGTTGGAACCCTTCGCGGACTCTTTTATACGAACACAGTGGCGTCATGTTTCATTTTATGTACCCGAAACAGTTCATCTGACCGGGCAACCTTCAAAACTTTCGCACACCTCGAATTATACACATACACATTTACAGAAACATTGAGTATCAAGTATTTTAATTGAACACATTTTTCGTGTTTGTTACTGCTTGTTATTTACAAAAAGCATAAAACCATTATTTTAAGTGTTTAACTTACATTTGTTGTTGTAAATGATTTGTGTATACGTTCAGTCCTTTGTACGCTGTAGTTAAGCGTTGATAAACGTGTTGTTTCTCAAAAATTTCCCATAATTTCATGTTAGCTATCGCAATTATACTTACTGACTTGTAATATCATGAAATAACTATTGTATACATGTTTGTATGTTGCACGGTCTATAGTACATTGCATCGTACTCGCCACGCATTGTATTTGATAGTTTTATTATCATAAACAATGACAATGACTAGTCGTTTTATTATGTTAAGTGTGAAACAATCTCACCATCATGATATTTACAAGCGACAGTTCTAGCAGACCCAGCACCGCCACCAAACGCAATACATGTCGTGCCTTAAACACACAGGCTGCTTGTGAGACGTACTGACACATTTAAACGTTGTAAACAAAGAATTGAGGACTGTTTAAATTGGCGAAAATAAAATATATGAACAATTTAAGATGTTGCGTATGCTAAAGATATATCAAGCTGCCAGTAAATAATTAGTTCATGTCTAAATATCAATGATTAATCGATATAATGGTCAATTAAAACAAAAGCAATAGATCAGAATTTACGATTATTTCTATTGTGCAATTGTATAATGGATTAAAAAAAAAGATGAACATTTTGTATCAATTGGTGTACATCCTTACACATGTTTAACTACAAGAAACTTGCGTGTTTTTTTCAATGCGTAATATATTTTATATGCAAATAAACATGGGTTTTCTCATATTGTTGATATTAAACTTAACTGATTGTATTGTGAACAATTTGAACTTTTTAATTAAATTATTTCTATATAATGCAGGCATTTCTTGTCTTTGAAATTGCATGTAACTGAGATTATTGATATATGTTCCTGTTGCAGACTTCAGAAGCCTGACGGTTTCTTTAAAAATCATCATCATCATCATCATCAACAACATCATCATCATCTTCATTATTCTTATTAATATTATTATTATTATTAATAATAATAATAATAATAATATTATTATTATTGTTGTTATTATTATTATTATTATTAATATTATTATTATTATTATTACTATTATTATTATTATTATTACTATTATTATTATTATTATTACTAATATTACCATCGTCGCCGTCGTTGTCATCGTCGTAGTCCTTAAACTGTTACTTTAGCCTTTTTTTTACAATTGTGTGCTTTTTAGAAATGTCAATCTTTATTAAATACAAAAATATAAAGTGTGTTGGAACAATAAAAATGCCTCTTTCGTATCCACGAACAAACTCTGTATACCAACAGCGGTTCAAGTCGCATCAAACGCAAAGTCAAAATAACGTCAACGTCCAATACGATGAGACAATGCTATCAGTTACAAAGTTCTGTCATTATGCAGTACTATGCAGAACTACTTTTCTCCTGCCTACAAATATAGTTTTCTAAAACGTGTTTTCTTGGCAGAACGCATCACCGAGTTGATGTGTTATCAGGGGTGTGTAATCAGTCACGTTGTGCTCAGGCGAGCTAAAATAAAACAAAACATAATCAATGTGAATATTGTATATCCGTTATTGTTCAGGTTCCCCACTTTACCTTAAGTTTACAATGATAACAACAAAGTTATTGCCTTTTGAATTAAGACAATCATGTTGATGATGATGAGTTAAAAGTCAATTGTTTAATCAAAGGCTACAGGCTATGCATTGTGTATAACGAACATATGCATTGAAAAACTCATTTAATTGACTTGATTTGGGTATTCAGGTATTCGATTACAACTGCACATGCCATAAGACAAACACAATAAGTACTATGTTATAACTCTTAGCATTTATCTACAAATATTGACATGCATCACGATTAGCTTGTGCTACGAATTGCATGGTTGAAAAAAAGCACATTGATCTAAAGCGGACCATGTGTCAATCAACGACTCCCAATTCAACAAACAGTGCATAGTTCAAGGGCACAACTTATGTTCGAGGCTTAAATCTTGATACTCTAAATTATTAACATACATATATGAAATTCAGACTGATTCAAGCAAATATTCAAATGCCATAAACGTAATTTCGATTGAAAAGTATACATATGGAAGAATAACCGCCACGAGGTAATCGATATCCAGCCTACAGCGGTATATAGAAACATATAAGGAAAACATCTTTAACTCGTCATAACTTTAGTATCGTTTAAATGAATCCTTAGGTACAAATGGTTTTATTAAATTCAATTGTTTACCTATTCATTGGTATATTTTTTAATGCTTTAAAGTTACAAACGTTCAGTCCTTTTTAAGTTTGAAATATGTAACCATCTCAATTTACTATATATTTCTACTGAAAATCGGGCATTTTTAGTTAGATTGTACGCCAAATGTTTGAACGTTTTGCTTCGCTTGTAAAAGTATTCTCCCAAAAGCTTAGGTGCAAATGGTTTAACAAAATATAATATGTCTATTATAGAATATGTACATTTCATGAATTTATACAAATTTTATTTTAGTCCTTTTTGCGTTAAAAATTAATTGGTGTTATACATTTTTGTTTCCGTCAAACTTCGGGGTTGTCCGCGAATTTTGCTCGGGGATGACCACTTTCAACGGATAAGACCTGTTTTCTTCTCGGGGATATAGGTTTTAAGGGGATAATAAAATATGGACCATATTAGTGGAAACTGACGGTTACCCTAACCGACTATTTGGTTTCTTACCAGATTCATCATCATATATCGAGTCTAAGTCCCAAAAAGGGTTTTAACTTAATGGAGAATAGAAGATTAAAACGACATTAAATTAAATATGAACCTTTAAAATAATAATTAAGTGTACTTTCAGGCAGAAAATTCACGTTGTTAAAATAAAATATTCGAATCTTTATACGAGATGTAGACACGTGTTAAACAAACATCAATACATAAGTTTTAGGACTAACGAATATATCTAACTATATTTAAAAAAGTAATATTATTTAAAAATGTATTGTATGAACCTTTTTATGTTGAAAGTTGTTTATTGCATGTATGTAGATTCTGGTGCAGTTTTTTTTATTTTAAATTGAACAAATAGTAAATTATAGTCAAACAATAAATCTACCGATGAAAATCTTTATTTTACAAATGGAGCAGATATTTAAGATTATGTGAGTGGAAACTCTTGATTGCTATGTAACATGGACTATGTTCATTTCATTTTGTCTATTTAAACTTTTTCTACTTTCTATTCATTTGCTAAACGGATATTGTTAGGTTTTCAAATAATAAAAATAATGACCATTTTTCCAGATTAAGTGTGCACGGATTAAATATATTCGTATGTACCTGCTACAACATTTAAACTATTTTGAAGAAACATAATTAGCTGATAGTTTGACCCTTCTTCAGTTGTGGCCCCACTTTATACACCATTTATATACAAATTAGAAGAACAACTTATTCAGCTGATTTCATCAGCTTCATCATGCTGAGGTATGATTCCTTTATGAAATTAAATAACGTTCAATTGATTAATGCACATATCTGTTATTGCTTTGTATTATCAAAAATCTAGAAATCAATATAATTTTATATATTTAAGGATGATTCTTGCGGCTAAACATTGCAATTTAACTTATCGGTAATGAGTGCCAATGACCCGACCCATATCGATTGAAAGCAATAAACAAATGAAAATGACACCGAGTTTCGGCAATGATCGGCTGCAATTGCCGAAGCGGCTACTTGGATTATTGGATTTCAGTAGCTCACCAGAGAGGCGGTTATTCTTCCATATGGATTATATAGACTCAATCAGTCATTCAGTAGGTATTTGGAAGTCCAATACATTAATCAATTGAATTAATCAATGCATTTCTTCATTATAATATTTGGTATAATTTTTAAAATAATAAATGTTTATGTGTGCAACTACATGCATTATCCACGCAAGATTTCAATTTGGAAATACATAGGTGTACAATAGAAAACAGTATTTGGTTGAGTAATAGTTAATTACTCAAAGTTTAATAGCTCACGTGGGCCATATTTCACAAACTTATATACTTTTCTTAAAATTATAAAATTCCTAAATATGTGTGTGCTTCATTTTAATCGTATATTGTATTTGTTATTGGTAAAGATAAATGCTAATTAAATAGATAGTCACATTTATTCAGGTTTAAACACACATGACATCAGATCACCGGAAGAAATTTGTGTGAACGTCAGTAGGAATCACATATAGAATTCATAACACTATTTGCGATGAGGTCCTTGTGTATAATAGTTACTTATGCTTCCAAAGTACACACAACATAAGTAAGACATTGAAGCCTATACATATGTCGTCTCCACATTTCAAGCATGAACAATTCATTTTCACATATAAACTTTGATTTCAAATTTTCCATTAACTGTTAGTTAAGAACAGAAAACTATTGCCACGATTGGAAACAAGATGAGCCTATCAGCTTTATTTATGAATTTGCTGATGAGACATTCTTACTTTCAAGGGACGAGTGTGATCTTCTTGCTATGGGCTATTTTGTTGGAAAGAATGACACCCTTTCTCCTCTGTGTATTTCATAAACTTCCCTCGGCCTTTCAACAAAAACTTGCGGGTTGTCCTTGCATCTATGGAACAAACGTCGTAAAATGATGCTTAATGCGGATTGGTCATATCTATGACACTTTCCGTCTTTTATTGCCTTGGCGTTACAAGTTAGTTGAGACCCCGCCGGAGCAATACAACTGCTGTTCAATGCGCATGCATTCCAGACATCAACCACGGTTTTGGTGACGTCATCAAAATGGTAGATCACAAATCCGGCCTCAATTTCACCGAAATATCGAAATTTGCATATGTCCTCACCCAGGAATTTAATCATTCCTATGTCTGTGTATTTTGCGATGGACAATGACGAATCGTATGGGTAATACCAAATGGAGAATTTATGGCTGTATTCCAACGCAGGGTCAAGGTCACTGGTAATTATTCTTGCTGAACTGTCCATCCACCACACCCAATTGTATTCGCGCAATGCATCCTAGGAAAGGAAAAGTAAAGTGTTCAGGTTACACAGTACTAGATAACAGCGTACACAATTCCGAACAACCAGAAATCACACCTTGCCCTTTGAAGTTGGACGTTGGAACAACATACAAGATAGTGAAAAATGTAGAAAATGTAAAATGAGTGAACTCTATTGGAGATGAATTTCATTATTTAGTATAATACACATATTTTGCTGAAGACATAACATGTTTAGGTTAATCAATCTCCACATGTTTTAAAATTCAAAGAAATTAATTATACCAATTAATCCAGAAAATACAATTAGGTTTTCAAAAATATGTATTCTTTGATGATACAGAACTTTGAAACAAATGGCACCTTTTGCTCTTATTAAAGTAACACTTTTTGTTTTAATGAATCATAATATAAGAAAATGTTTATATGGTATCTTTGAACTAATCATCAGCAGTGAATACACATTCCAGCTGCTTAGAGGAATGATAAACAAATGTCCAGTTTCTCAGTGCTTAGCATACTAATATTGTTTGTTATATGTTTATAATGGGCCACTTAACAGTTTGTATTTGTGTTGTATATAGCAGAGAGATGTTGAATTCTTTCTACGGATTTGGATTGTAGCATTCACTAGCAGGATAAACACATGGTGATGGGCGGTTAATTAATATTTCATTTATATAGTTTAGTAATAGTTCAAATTGCGGAGAAGAAATAAGCTGTAATTATTGTTTTTTCTTATTTACAATAATTTTGGCATCATTAAAAGTATTGTTTTCAAGAGAATTGACATGCAACATTTATTCAAATGTGACACTGATTGTGAATTCCAGTAAATATTTATGCAGACAAATATTCAGTTACATTTATGGTTGTTTGTTTAATTAAATTCGCCTTCAATAAAGGTATAATTTCAATTTTAATACACAATTCGACGATTACTGATTTTAAGCAATATCAACTATGTAAGTATTTGCATGAATATAATTTTTTTTTATGATTTTACAGTGACACAAATAAGTAATATGTTCCCCTGTATTTATTTAATTGCAGAAAAATAGGATGGTATGTTGAAAAGATTTAACTGGCTGAGTCAATCAAGTATGACAACACTTAAAACGAATCCACCACATAATTAAGTAAGAGCGAAAACTACAGCTCATGCTGTATATTATATTATGATTCATTAAAACAAAAAGTGTTGGTGTCCAGTTTCTCAGTGCTTAGCATACTAATACTGTTTGTTATCTTGATTATAATGGGCCACTTAACAGGGTGTATTGGTGTATTGATAAAACAGAGAGATGCTGAATTCTTTCTACGGATTTGGATTGTAGCATTCACTAGCAGGATAAACACATGGTGATGGGCGATTAATAGTTTATTAATAGTTCAAATTACGGAGAAGAAATAAGCTGTAATTATTGTTTTTTCTTATTTACAATAATTTTGGCATCATTAAAAGTATTGTTTTCAAGAGAATTGACATGCAACATTTATTCAAATGTTACACTGATTGTGAATTCCAGTAAATATTAATGCAGACAAATATTCAGCTACATTTATGGTTGTTTGTTTAATTAAATTCGCCTTCAACAAAGGTATAATTTCAATATTGATACACAATTCGACGATTACTGATTTTAAGCAATATCAATTATGTAACAAATTTGCATGAATATAAATTATGATTTTACAGTGACACAAATAAGTAATATTTCCTCTTAATTGCAAAAAATAGAATGGTCTGTTGAAAAGATTTAACTGGCTGAGTCAATCAATTATGACAACACTTAAAACGAATCCACCACATAATTAAGTTAGAGCGAAAACTACAACTCGTGCTGTGGCTGATGCAATGCATAAAGGGATTTATGACGAACATGTCAGCGTCTCAAAAACATTATCAACACACCTACGCAAGAACTTAACATTAGGTACCATGGGGCATGTGTAACAACAAAAGAGGACATCACTACAGATGGGACAGACATAGCTATTACTGAGGCTATTTCTACGAAAAACAGTGGGAATGTTTCTAACACTCACAGCATCCAGCGCAATCAGAAAAAGGTGCAAGAGTTGCAACATTAGACTTACAGCCAGTGCTAATGACTCTCATTAGGACACAAGCGCGTATTCTTTCATGTATGGGATTAAACTCAGGGAAAATAAACGTCCTCTGAAATCTCAACATGGCTATGGACAAAAAAACAGCTGTATTTTGTCATACCTATGAAATTCATTCACAATATCGACTCAAAGAATTTTATGAAAAATAATTGTTCAAACCTGTAACAGTTTACAAATGGTCACCGATTTAACTGGCTGAATGTAAAGAGGATCCAAGTACAAAAAGAATGTCCAACATCTGTTTTTGTGAACTACACATTTACCCCTGGGTAATTCGTGGAAATTAACATTTCAAACCCCTAGAAGATGAAAGCACCAACATGAAATGACTCTGACTTAAGCATGTGTTACCACTCCAAATTGCCTATTTTGTCTAAAAATATTCCTGAAGAGAACACGCAAAGCAAAATGATAATGTGGCGATGGAATCAGAATACAAGGTTACTGATCGTAAGTGAACAGAGCGAGACACACCGTTTCTGTACAGTTATGAGCTGACTGGAAAACCATAAAAGTTAAAAAGTAAAACTGAAATAAAACATCATCAGAATGTCAAGTATACAGACTTAAAGAAATGATTTTCTTGTGCATGGTCCTTGCAAGTCATGTTAGTTGTCAAGGGATGACATTGTGTTGAATAACAAATATGTGCATGATCATATGTGACAAAATTTGCCATGTTGTAAAATGACACAATGTATGCTGTCTAGTCTTCAAGATTTATTCAGAGTAAAAATGTACCGAATGACAAATTGCGGCTTCTTGCTGTCGGTAAGAAATGTTTTATTGTGCCGAAAGGTACCAAATGACAAATGGTACCTTTTGTATTGATCAAAGAACCAAAATTGTGAGGGTAAAAACGTGCTATATGTCATATGGTACCTATTTCCACTGAAATTATTATAATTTGTTGAAAAATGGTGAGGGTCAAATAGTGCCATGTGTTAAATGGTACCTTTTTCCACTGATCGTTTTATAATTTCTTGAGTGCTAAAAAGTACCATAAAACACAATTAATTAGATAATACCTAATTAATGAAGTTATTCAGTACATCCTTCTGTCAGAAGCGTACATGTATTTTTTCAGCAAATAATTAAAGTATTACTATTATAGCTTTCATTTCACCATAATAAAACAATAAAATGTGATTTTCTCGAAAACATAAAAAAATCATATGGCACCTTCTTGCACTAATGGGGGGCGATATGTAACAACTTACGCAAAAATTATCATTCTGAATTGTAAAGTTTGCCCTTTTTCCATTACAATGCATTTTATTATGCATCTGTATGATTTGTGCATGTACTATGCTCTTTTTGTCATGCATTTATGACATGTTTTCACTAATAAACTGAAACGTAAGCTCTCGGTACTTTGTATTAAGCCCAATTCAATAGAACAGTTTTTAAATAAAACAAAATAACGATTTTTCTTATCAAGTTTGCTTATTTCTTGTGTGTTATTATGTTCAAAACAAAGGTATACCACTAAGGCAATGCCATTATATAAAAATAGTATAATATAATGTAATTGTAATACTACTTTTTGTTGAATCAAGGTCAGTTTTATTTTAAGAAAACAACAACCCATACGGAAACAATGAGTTTTTGTAAACTCGCCTGTGGTGGCATTGATAAAGATCATTAATTAGAAATAAGGTGAACTCTTCAAAATATTGTTGTATATTATAATTTAATTCTCTGACAAAGGTATGCATTGTTTGAACATTTATATACATAATCGAAAATGTAATTCAAAGTGTATAGATATCTAGTATTTGTCAAGTACAATTTCCAGCGCATAGTGTTTAATCCATCACTATTATTTTGACTTTCTTTTCCAATTAAGTAAAGAAGAACATAAGAATGTTTATAAATACGGTAAGATACATATTTATTCAACACAATATTGACAGAGAATTAAACTCAAGAGCACTTACTTTAATGATTAATGGTTTCCACGCATACGTGTACATGTTTGACACATGTTTTGGATAATTCCGAAATTCGAACTTTCTGACGGTACATATGTTGCAATACTTTCCTAGCTGAAAATGGATATTGGATATTGATATAATTGTATTCTAGTATTGTGTGGGTGAAACACGTCTTTTAATAACTGGAAATGAATACAAAACAAAAACACGTTCCCTTATAATGAAAAAATAAAACAATATCGTATTCATATAGATATGGCGTGGATCAAGAAAGAAATAAAACAAAGAAATTATTATTTTTTAAACTACCACACATATAAAACAAGAGGACCACATGGCCTTAGAGCGCTCCTCTGAGTGTGAAGATCGCAGCAGATCGTAACGTTTTGGCCAATCTTGAAAGAAGGTAACCCAATGAGCGTTCCTGTAAAGAAGTTGAGCAGGAGTTGTTTGAATGTAATTGTTTAAGGAAGACCCACAACGGACGACGGACAAAAGGCGGTCAAATAATGTTAGCGATGGGGGACAAATCATCAGGGATATAACGTATGTGTTGAAACTAAGTCATTAAAGGGACTATGTCTACGAAATAGTTATATTGTTCAGCATAATATAATACGATGGAAATATGCGATATCAGGTGGTACGCATTAAATATGTTATTTACATTAGTATGACAGTTTTGAAAAAAAAAATCCTGAGGAGTCGCACGAACAAAAGAAAAACACACCAACATACAACAATTAAGCAAAGTAGCTACTCTAACACCTGACAATAAATGTGGTGATTATAGTTTTTTGTATAAGAAAAATGTAAATACACATTCAAGTCAATTATAAACAAGAAAAGAGCCAAACAAACACGACATTAATTTTAATGGTGTTATTTTTGTCTTAGAATGCGAAAACCTTTGTATAATTATATAAACCTTATGATATCCCCGTATTAGTATATACATTTTAATGATTACTGAAGGTGACATCCTGGGTCTCTTTTCGTATACATACATGTAGTCCCTTTAATTGTGTCATACCCTTTCAACGTCTGACGCCCCAAGACCCATATCGTAGTACAGCACTTTTACGTCATCATATTTTGGTAAAATCTTCTCGTATATGCTTTTAAGCAGACCCTGGCTGATGTCAAAGAATCTAGAACTCGCCCCAGTTACAATGACAGGAAATGACGTCACTGTGATGTTGGGAATTCCCAATGGCGGAAATTCCGCTTGCTTGGCAATGGGGTAGTGAGCGACTATTTTTAGATTTTCCTCAAACCCTTCTTCAAACCATGAATTACACGTATGGTTAAACGTACCTAAAATAAATAAAAAACACATTCGTTCCTCATCATCATCATCATCATCACCATCATCATCAACATCAGTATCATCAACTTCATCATCATCATCATCATTATCATTATTGTCGCCATTGTCATCATTGTCATCATTGTCAACATCATTACATAATCATCATCAAAATCATCATCATCATCACCATCATCATCATCATCACCATCATGATCATAATATTTCGTACAACGCACGAATCGTATGTTTTTTTTTCTGTCGCATGGAAAATAGAGTATTATCAACGATAATGCGATTTACGAGAAATTCCAAACTTTAACAATACAGGTTAGTATGACTTCTTCTTTTAGTACCACCATCATTTATAACAAAGCCTAATAAGGTTAAGCTCCGACAAACACTATTGACAGTTAACGATTGTTTTTACAAAAAAACTTGTTAATTTGAAATTGTATCAGATATTTTGAATGCACATGCACTTTGATTATACATATTATTGATCTCGACGGAAGTGAAAAAAACAAACAAAAACAACACAAAATAAAAAAACAAAAACATAAAACTGCGAGACGCCGAATTTCTTTAAAAACAAGACCGACTGAATACCACATTTTCTATAGCCATGCATACAATAAAATAATGTATTCCATATTTCAGAGTTTTCATTGTTTTCCGACATTCGATAAATTTGATATAAGATCGGTAAATTGTGGGTGGAGCATAATTTGCAAGCTAACTAGCGTGCAGTATATTGAAATTTAGCTGTAATTGATACGCACGCTTTTTAATGCACTGAGTGATTGCACTGAGTGGCCATATTGCGACATAGCTAAATTTAGAAATGACAAGCATGCCAATCATGTCAGACATTACGTGATGTCTAGGAACTGCCCATTGGGATCGGCATCGTAGACAATTGCGATGTGGTAATCTTTAAAGAATTGCACGAGCTACATTGAACTATTAGAAGTGGGTGCATTATGTCGACATAAATGAAGCACAAGCATTTAACAGTCATGTGGATGTACGGGGCTGTTTAAGAGAAACAGAGTGGAAAGCCAAACTAATTAAGGGGTTTGGAGCATAGTCTTTCATATTTGCAAAAATATAATTAATGTACTAAGATGGAGCGCGGTAGATGGAGTTGTTGATGCGAGGGTGGGCTAAAGTAACCTGCTACTTTGCTACTGATTTGTCTTACTCATTTTACGATTGGGAATGTATGTCTTGCTTTTTGAATGTTCATCTCTAAATTATATTTGTATTAAATAATAATTACAATTTCCTTTGGTTTCATCATTTTACAGTGTTCTGATTGGCTGAAATGCATCGTGTGACATGCATTTATTTTTCAATGAAGCTGATTGCCTCAATTAATATTCATGATGGACTACATTTTATTGTTGTTTACATGCAGTGCTTGTCACAAAAACACACACACACAACTATAAATAGAGATTAACAGATGTATTCACATTTATACATGGAAGTGTAAAAACACCAATTCATAATAAATTAATGAATTAATTAATAATAAAGTTTAAACAATGTAAAATGTATGTTGTTTGTTTCTTTGTGCCTATTTGATGAGCATTATGCATAAAAGAAAAGAAAGAACATCGAGAGAAAATTCAACACACACATAAAAAAGTACTTTTTGGATAAAACTATTTATTATTTATAATTACATTTATATTTATCAAAAGAGGAAAACGATGAAATTTAGAATAATCAAACATAAAAATGCAAAATGTTACAGATTAGGGCAAAGAACGGTTTAGAAACAACAGGTTTCAGTCAAATAACAGACATCCAGTTGAACAAACGTCTTACATTGTTTTGACAAGGAAGCCACCGGAAAAGCAAGCGAGCATGACATGCAGTCATCCCGTGGAGCTTGCAAAAGAATACCACAAGAACACCTAGAAAGAAGTGCTTGCTGCATTAAATTGTCACCTCTGGGAGCTGAATGGCCCATTTATCATTGTAAAAGTCCCATTTCCAAGTACGCAAATGACTCGCCAGCTGCGAAGCTCTAAACACTCCGTGAAGTAGGCTAACGTTGGTCAATTAAGCATAAGTCAAGGATGATTTGCACAAAATTCATTTTCCCCAACATTTATCCATTTACATTGCACGACAGGGCAAAGTATATCTTGTAAATATAGTTTGTGGCGAATCGTTATTGCACTCAGTGGCGAATGGTTATCACCCTCTGGCGAATCGTCATTAAACTGTGGCGAATCGATATGTGGCGAATCTTTATTGTGGTGAATCGTTACTACTTCTATCACTTGGGGCCAGTGAGTTTCATCAGAATCTGGAACAAACAAAAAAACATAAAAATGAAAGAATTGTCATTTACTAGTAGCGTACACTTAAACAATTAAAACTGTCTTCATGTGTATAGTTCTATGCAAAAAACATGTATAACAATTGACGTTTTTAATTTGTGTCACACAGGTGATGAAAAGCATAGGTATAGATCTACTGTACAGTAGATATTTTCGGCCGATGACACACAATTCAATGGATTTAATATTTTGATCAGTAGTAAAAATAATAAAAGTCGTTTACCTTTTTCTGGTCTTAATTTTGTATCCACACTGTAAGTTATATTTTGCCGAATTTCTTACACAAAACGTTTCAACACGAAGTACAAAAAAATGTGGTGTTGAAATATTTGCTCAACACACAGTTTTAAAATGCATGCCATAATGGGTGTAAACATCGACTAACATCGAGGGCCTAACGGGTCGTTTAAAGAAAGAAATAAAACATACATATGAAGCATTGCGTTTCAAATGTAAAAATAAACATTAATTATTTAAATATATTTTACGCCTAAACTACGGTTCCAACATATTCGTATATGGGCATAATTGCAACTATCTGAAAACAACTTTCGACTCGTTTAGCCTTCAGTCGTAAATCTAAACTGGAACGCGTTTCAATATTTCCGTCTCTTGCTACATGTACATTATGGATACAAAACACCTTGTTCAAAATTGCTCTTACAAAATATCAATCAAAACAAAAGTAAATCAAAGGTAAATGTTATCTCTAGAGCTACTGTATTATTTAACATACCGCTGCGATGCGACATTTACACAACGCTACTGCAGTGCAAGGGGCGGAGCCAACGAATCATACTTCAATGTATTCATGCGCGAATTGCAAAAAATAAATCCCAAATTAATTTACTCTTTTAAGGTAAAAATTTAAGGTATACACACAATTGTAATAATAATTGTAATTATAAGAATTTAAACGCTTTATGTACAAATTAGATACAAAAAAAACTGACCTTCATACATCGATGAAGCGCCGAAAAGAGCGTTTCAATTCTTAAATAAATCGTCCCTTCAACACCAGAATGTTATATCAGGATATGTGCAAAACAGTCAGATCGAATATTCAAGGGACGATATCAAAACAAATGTACGTATAATTAAAGCATATGCCATCGTTATAAACATAACACGGTCATTGACAGGCACGAAATACCAATTACCAAATTCTCACACAACGCCGCTAACAATACGCTTAAACAAGAACAACAATAACTAAAACAACAAAAAGAACAAAAAAACACACATACATGATTAACACTGAAAACTGTCTTTCTACATGCAGTCAGCGCAGTATCGTAAATAGTGATGCCAACTTACACGTTGTGTTGACTTCGTCATCTCCGTGAAGAGGTTTAGTTGTTTTTTGTGTTGTTGATGATGTTGGAAGTGGTAATTTTTTTGTAATGTTTGCGTATGAAACAGGAGGGAGTCTTTTCAATTGCGATGGCACTGAAAGAAGAAGCCTAAATAACCCGTGTTGTTTAAGTTTAAACACAATATGTTGTCTTCAAAGTAGCTGTAAAATCGATATAACTACATGTTTTGCATTTTAACTGACTCCCCCACACCAACAAAAAAGCAAGACAAAAAACGACTCATTATTATATAAGTAAATTAATACATTAAACAAAAAAATACCGTGTAAATATAGCGTTGACATTATTCCGAAAAGTAGAAATAGTCCGATGCACCACATCGTCCGTTTTTCTGCAAATAAAAGTAATGAGCATGTATGTAATATCAGCAACAACAACAACACTTACAGCAACCGAACAATTATATTCAGATGCATAAATGCGATCCATCATCAGATACAATATATTTACAATCGAGTTAGGCTTATCATTCGAAAAGTATTTTACATTTTAAAGAATAAGTTTTAAAATAAAGTTGAAAAAGAAAACTGTGTTTTATATCGTGACAAGAAAACAAAACAATAGATACGCAACTTTAGACAAATAATTTGTGGCTGCAGTGGTCAAAGCAGCATAGCAGGGAGACCACTGGGAGGTGTTTAGAATCTCCTCGCATCGGTTACTCCCCTTGGTCCTGTTCAGAAATCACTGCCACCGCGAGTGAAATACTTCCAGATTTTAGGGGAGACCACGTTGCGGAGAGTGACGATTTCTTGTTTTTAGAACATATGGTTATTAATTTATATTGTATTGCACTACTCTCACTTAAAGGTTGCGTTATTTTCCCATATTTACACACGAGTTAAATTGAAGAAAAAAAGATGAATTAAAGAATAAATCATAATGTCGCAAGGGTTTTACGGCGTCCACGTTTTGTTTCTTCTGCTTTTCCGCGATTTTAATTCGCGCCATTCGATCTGCCTTATAGTCTTGTAGACTGTCATCATGCCAGAAGCGATTTTAATTCGAGCTATGCTCGGAACCATTTAAA
This sequence comes from Congeria kusceri, assembly GCA_027627225.1. NCBI lineage: Eukaryota > Metazoa > Mollusca > Bivalvia > Myida > Dreissenidae > Congeria > Congeria kusceri. Next base: position 30,584,486 of record CM051026.1, on the reverse strand, counting down.
TCTCTGCACAGAAGTTGGGAATTTTGACCCGTTTTAAACGAGTGATGCATTCTGCTATATTCAGATACAAAGATAACATCTCAAAACTAAGTCCAAATCGTTCTATAAGGACGTTAATTCTTCAGTATGCAATGAAACACATTTATATAATTATTACTCTATATAATAACATATTGTGTCTTTACTGTGCCTTTAACCAAAATAAAAAAAACGCCGGTGAGAAATTACAGAGCTGGCAAATTATCACTGTCATTTGAGGGCAATTTAGATATACATAATCATAGCAAGTTTTGATAATATTGATACAAATAATAGCATTTAGGCTTAAATTAAAATTAAGTGTGTTTTCCCTTTACCGACCGACCCACAAAAAAGCCGCCGACTCAAACATGTTTATTGCAAAATCTGCAGTAATTAATTTTGTATTTAGGGTTTGTTTTCTTTCTTTAAATTTCGTATTTTTGTCTCGCTCTCAATTTTCATAAGCTACAATGTTGGTCATTAAGGCGCTTGAACAAAAGTGTGAAAACAAGCGCCTATTGACCGGATACTAGTAAACATGGTGTATTTTACGTTTTTTCGTGTACCAACCGGTCGATGCATGACGTCGTCATCTGTGTATATAATTACGTTTTGTTTTAAGGTTAGATACCAGTAAATAGTAGGGTGATCCCTTGGAAGTTGTCCGTATATGAAATATTTTTTTTTTCTTCTATTAAAAGAAAGAGACATTTCGCATAACAGATACTGGTTTTAATAGTTATTTCGTGAAAACGACTTGTCTTTTGTGCAGTTTGATGTATCATGACACCGAATTACTTGAAATTGTAATATTCAGCAATTTATGTATAGGCAGCATGTGCTTTTGTCGAAATCGCGAGTGTTTCTTACGAGCGACTAGGTAAGCTATTCTACTACCTCTGGCGTCGGCGTCGGCGTCGGCGTCTGAATTGGTTGAAGTTTTTAATCAAAAGTCTTGTAACTTCAAAACTACAAAAGTTATTCACTTTGAACTTGACATATATCTGTGACATCAACTCCAGTATCAGGGTCAACATTCCCCATAACTCTGTTTTGTATTTTGACAGAGTTATTCCCCTTGTTTACTTAAATTGTTTGGTTTAAGTTTATATTCTAAAGTTGTTTAACTTCAAAAATACACAAGTTATTGACTTTAAACTTGGAACTAACATTTGCCACAAACCTCAGTATCAGCGGCAACATTCCCCATAACTCTTTTTGTATTTTGACAGAGTTATGACCCTTTTTCACATAGATTTTCTGATCAAAGTAGATATTCAAGAGAAGTTTTGAAACTTCTATACTACATAAGCTTTTCACTTGAAACCTGGAACTAACCTTTGTCATTAATACTAGTATCAGGAGCAACATTACCAATAACTCTATTTTGTATTTTGACAGAGTTATGCCCCCTTTTCACTTAGATATGCTGTTTAAAGTTTATATTCAAAAGTGTGGTAACTTCAAAACTATTCACCTAAAACTTAAACTAACCTTTGTAATCAACTGTAGTATCAGGGGCAACATTACCCATAACTCTGTTTTGTATTTTGACAGAGTTATGTCCCTTTTTCACATAGCATTTTTGGTTGAAGTTTATATTCAAACGTTATGTAACTTCAAAACTACATAGGTTATTCACTTGAAACTTGGCACAAACCTTTGTCATCAACTCTAGTATCAGGCGCAACATTACCCATAACTATGTGTTGTATTTTGACAGAGTTATGCACACTTTTTACATACATTTTGTGTTCCAAAAATGTATAAAGGCTTCACTTAAAAGTTGTGTATTTTAACAAATGTATGCCCTTCCACTATCCAAAATATGTACCAACTGAAATACTTCGAATAGTCGAGCGCGCTGCCCTCTAACAGCTCTTGTTTATTTTAAATATTGAAAAGCAGAGATGACCATCTTTCAAAAGAGATCTGACTCGCAATATCTCAATCGAAGAAATTTTGCTGTTTTACAATGGTACCCTGCGGAGATTTGATTTACCTGTTTCTAACCTTCCGCGTGTTTGTTGAAATCAATTAATAAATACAAAATTCATAGAGTTGAAACAAGTAAAAATTGGGATGTATTGTATAATCTATTGTGAGTGGTAGACGAGAACAAGAAAATTACCGACACAGTTTCGATTTCAATTAGCAAATCAACAAGTGGCATCGCAGAAAAGTTTTACGCTGATGTTAACAAAAAAGTGTATGTCAATACTGGCTTTGTTAAGAAATAATTATTATATCAGTGCTAGTAAGTGTTCTTTGTTAAAACGTCATTAACCAAAACACAGATTATACGGTATTTGAGTGGACAGAGACATCCGAGTTAACAACAATTCTGATTTTCTTATTTGTGACATTTTAATCAGATTGTTTTTAATTTTCAATTCAATGATTTGACATTGTTCTAGTCAACCAGAACGTATTTGTACCGTATTAATATGATTCGGACTGTCTAGTCACTTCAGCCATTTATAATAATACACAAGTTTTATTGTCAGACAGTATGTATCTTTTTTGTATTAATTAATGTACGACCGAGCGCACACAAAGCTTCGCCATTTCGTTTTGTAGACAAAATTTAAACAGGTACGGCAATCTTGTGATCGCATTTCAATTTTCAGACGAAGCGACATGTCACCTACCTGTATACCGTAAAAGCTCTATGTTTTCGGACACTTAAAAATAATTCAAATTTTTCGTGTCCAAAAATTCAGAAACAATTCACAAACATATTCCCAAATTACAGGTGTCCGAAAATTTATATACACTATGACAATATTGCAATTACGTTCGGATATGTCCGGTGTATAACGTTTGTTTGCCAAATATACACGGATAGTATCGATTAATGAGTGCGTGTGCTTGTTAAATAACACGCCAAACAGTATCCCCTTTGTACACTCACTTGTATTTGTAGCATTTGTTTCGTTTTTGCTTTATAGTACCGCTAAACTTTTATGTGAATAAGAATATAATGTCAGAATAATTAATGCATGCTTTTATGATTTCATACAGGTATACTTTTATTTGAATCTCAATCTGTCTGAATGATTCTGAATGATGAATGTATGATATGTTTGTTATCAATTATTAAAATGAAATAAACGAAATAAATAAGTATCCACTAATTTCATTGCATTGCGTCGTCTTTCAAGCTTTGAGGTAAATGCAATTTCACAGCTTTGCTATCGCGTACCTGAAACGACATTTAACACCAACTGTGAGTAAATTAAGCAAAATGTATTGGTAAATAATAGAGACTGGATAAGACTGGTTCCTTAATTCGATATTTCAAAATCATATTGAATATACGATATTACTACTGGCATACACAATCGGGTAAACTCATTATTTATGGCAAATGTCTCTTTATCCACTAAAGCTAATATAACGGCCTCCACTCATTCATCTGCAAGGTTTTTAGACCTTCATCCGGTTGTAAAAACACATGTGCGATGGTCATCTGATTAACGCAAACAGTTAAAAATCTGCTAAAATACCACTGTCATATACAATGTCCAAAAATAAAGATTCATTACTTATGGTTTATAATCAGGATGTCCGAAAATATATAGTGACAATAATATTTATTTTGGCTAAAAAAGAGGGTGTCCGAAAATGTATAGTGTCCGAAAACATAGAGCTTTTACGGTAGGTTCAATGTCTACTTAATGATCTAGTATATGCGTTTTATCAACTTACTACCTATTACCCGACCTATTCATCAATATAAACAACTACAAATACAACTGCGTATCTAGTAACTTTACAATCAGGTCCTAAATTAGCATAGCGTTTGAATGATTTGTTCTTTCTTGTTTGTCTTTATTTTACCAACACATATTTTTCATTTAAAAAACCCCGCTGGATCCATATCCATTTTATCATTGTGTACAAATATTATTGTACGCTGTAACCGACTGTCGTCCCCGTGAATTAATTCTAACGAGTACAACTCCAGCAGGACAATTATTCTAAAAGTAGCGCCGGGTAAAGCTGTGTTAATAATCACGAATTAGCGTCTGGAGAATCCTAATCCCGAGAATTGCAATAAATGGGTAATTCATAAACTTACTGCTCATTCATTCCCGCTATTATTATCTGACAATGTTAATTTGTTAAATTTGCCTGACAAATTCATGTATCAATTATGTTTACGTAAATTACTAGTATTTAGCTCATTCATGTATCACTGGTGAAAACATGGGGCGGCATATAATCGGTTTATTCACGGTACAGATATTATTAATTATTGAGTTTATCTTAAATTAATTTTGGGGACCGATACGTTTTCTTACAGTGTCCAAAAAATCTTGTGTCCGAGGAGTCCCCTTAGTAGGGAACAAACAATCTGGAGTCGAGAAGTCTCCTTAGCAGGGAACGAAAAATATGGGGTCCGTGAAGTTGCTCCTCTTGTATTATATTTAGGTAAAATAAAGACATATCAATATTAATTTCTACACCGACTGTCTTTTTAAAAGACATTTCTTGTTTTATTAGGACTTTCTCTATTGTCCAATATATTAATAGTTCCGTTAATATTATTTTCCGATATATTTCATGTACAAGCACAGGCGTACATTCGATTTTGCCCTAAATACGCCCCTGATATATGTGTCTAGTCAATTCATACATTGGTATTAAATAGAATACATGTACTTCACAAGTTGTTTTTAAAACATTTCGTATTCTATTTTATGTTATGTCTATTATTAAAGCCAGTTTTACCATATATAATCTTGGTTGCATCAATCAAGATGAAGAAAGTAATTGTGATTTTCAAACAAAGATACCATTATAATGTATTGCTACATGACGATTTTTAGGTATGACAAGGATTACATTCTCGGAATAAAAAAAATATTTGTCCTACCTTGCTAAAGGGCAAACACAAGATTTTTTAAATTTAGGCCTTATCAAGCATTTAAGCACATGCATTATGTAAAGATGGTAATGACTCGTGTGTTCCAACTTTGATTAGGACTATTGCTGTGTTTATCTGAGAACACATTAGTTTACATATCGTTGCATGTTTATTTAAGATAACTAGCGGATAAATTGCTAAAAGCCCAGGGGCCGCTTTGAAGTAGCACTATTCCAAATTAAATTCAAGTGTAATTACAGTATTTGTATTCAGATTTGGAGTATATTGACAATATCCCAAGTATTCCATGCTTTCTTGGATTAAATTTTAACTTTCATGCGCTCATTTGGTCATTTTGATCAAAGATCGTTAAAAGTTGCAGTTATTTAATAATTTCCAATTTACATATTGTTTGTATGCATGTTTATTCAGTTTAAAATAAACATATACAACAACGCTATGTAATCTGGTTGTTTACACCCAACATTATGGCTTCTTCCTGAAATTGCATAACGATGATCTGGAAATTGAATTATATGATGCTTGTCTTAAAAGCTTTTTAAAAAAAGACGGGATATAGTTGATACTCGTTTTTTGTTTCATTCCATCGTGCCTCATAAAGTTGCAATTCTGCTACTAGCCATTGAGTAATAAATGGTAATTAAATTGAATAATATTCTCTTTTATTGCTGTTTAATTTGAATTGCGATGCTATGAAGTTAATTTATATTTACACTTACAGTCTTTACTGATTTGTGAATAAATCTTGGCCAAGAGTGAGGTCTGTGCGCACATTAACCGGTTTAAACCCCGAATGCTTTGCATTGACCGTTCCAGGGCGGTGACTCCAGTTTTCTTGATGTGTGGTTTGTGTGTGTTAAGTGTTTTTGTGATGTCCTGTGTATTGATTTTAGCAATTGGTCACCTGCCATAAATAAAGGAGCTCGGGCTGCTAGTAAGAATTCACTCTTGCTGTCGCAACTGGAGATTCGCTTAGTTTATATTGAAAGAATATATATCATTTTAAGATTTTTTTGTAATTAATTTTATTTTTAAATAACAAAAACGTCTGGGGTCAAAATGACCTCATCACTTCAGATGTAGTTTCTCGAAATAATAGTGCTAGTATTTCAACACTGAAACACAAGTCATGCAAATATAGAATTTGCTAATTTTCAGCAAAGAACAAATACACTTAATAATTGCTAAAATAATAATTATAATTAATCTTGTAAGCTATAACTGATTGCTTGTTTTATCAAAAAGCATACATTGTGACAAGAAATGAAAAAAAAATGTGTTGTAATTTGTACCAGTATTGCTTTTAATAAACACACGAGTATGGAAAACTATTTGAACACCCCTTTTTACCGTTTTGAACACCGTTGTCATGGAAACAAGCTTCATGGTTGCTCTTGGAAACTTCATTTAGGAAGGCACTTTTTTGGTCAATTCATTACACATTAACATTGGGCATATAAGCCAAATAATTTGTAATTTTATTACTATTTAAAAATCTAAGATGGGGTTCAATTTGAACCCAAACCGTCCAAAAACGTCGGTTTTACAAAGGAGCGGATGAGGGTTCAATGTGTTTGCCACAATAACATACTGAAATTATTATAATAAATCTTAAAAGTAGAATATATAATACATCCTTATTTTGCATTATTCTGTTTTATTGATCAAAGTAAAAATAACAATTGTGATCAAAACTAGGGTAATCAATCCCAAGTTTTTTTTCCGTTGACGAAATCCCTACCGACGAAATGTATCGTGACCTTCCAGAAGGTGTTTGGTGTATGCGCGATTTAGAATACATGAACTTCATACAATTGGCCAAGCAACGTAATTAATTTGTAATTTAAGTGACTTAACAGTAATATAGATTAATAACGGTAACCCCACTTGCCCTATATAAGACCGTTGAAGTATCCCTCCACAAGCACAATACCCATTGATTAAGTTCAACAAATCGTTATTAAAACGATAACACTATATACATGAATGCATTCCGCATACGCCTCTTTATCCAACGTTAGTTTTAAAAAGGCAAACATTTTGGATGATATTATCGTGGCATTAATACATCTTTTTTGCGACATTTACACGTGCATAATCGGACAGACACACATTCCCGCTGTTTCAACAACAATTTATATGCATTATATGCATTTTGTAAGTTTTATACAACTGTGTGCTTTTTGACGAAAAAACGTAAACATGTTTTATATAACTACTTACATTTTGATAAAATATAAATTGTATAAAGTAAAGTGTGTGCTTTGATTTAATAACGGCGAAAGCTAGTAAATATTGAACGTTTAAACAGAAATTTATTTTAGACAATGTTTGGAGGCAAACAAACACAATTGAGAACTAACATTAACAATGTGTAGCGATCTGATTAAATACGCAAAAACAAGAACATAACATTAACAATGTGTGCGATCTGATCAAAGAAGCAAAAACAAGAACAGTAAATGATATTTTACTCACTCATGTTTTTTCAAGGAACACGTACTTCCAACGTCTAACGACTAAATGCAATCCTGCACAGAAAGTGTTTAATGTATGCACATTTTGCACACGGATGTACATTTTATTGACTGTTTTAAAGGGAGATTTACCATCAAACGTTACTGGATTCAATTACTTCATGTTTCGCTGTGATTTGCACGCACTCTTCTCATCGCAAGATTGGGGCTCAATTTCACGAGGGTTTGTTTAGAGGTCACCGTAGATAGGGTCTCCACTGGTACACACACCGCAAAACATTTAAAGCATATTTCAATAAACATAACGTGCTGGGCACTGCAGATATGATTCGCATCAACTTACGATTTGTTTCTTGTAAACACAATAGATACAGGTGCTGGGACACATACCAAGTCTAGACATAATGCTGCTTCGACGCGGAAGGGCTTCGTTAACTACAAAATAGGTTAGTTTAAATAATCGAAATAAACAAATGACAATTAAAGGGACAACTCCCTTCAGAGTAGGAAATAACCATGATATGTTTTAAAATGTGTCGATATTCAGCATTTAATGAAAACCAATTAAAAAAATTTTAACGAGTTTTTTATTATTTTACAATGAAATAAGAGTATTATAATAAAACGTCATTTTGTTTATTTTTATGACGGCATGTTTTTGTAGATTGACATACATTTCGCATCTCTGCCCTTAGACATGTTATGTTCACTTTTATGTGCGGTGTTGAATAAGCAATCGGTTAATTGATTAAAATAAAAGACGTACACGGCATGACTTATTTGTGTTTATGTGTGTATTAATCTAATATCTGAAGCGTCCCAGCGGCAAAGCGGCAAATAAGTTATAATTCAATCTACAAATTTCGCGCATTGGGAAACATAACATATTAAGACATTTAATGTATAAAACAAATTAGGGGATAATTATCGCCCAAATTTATTATGTTTCTGACATTTCTGAGGACATTACTTTATGGTGTCACATACTTGCGGTGTTGCACGGAGCGAAAGAGAAGTGGCAGAAACAGGATTCCGTATGTTAAAGATAAATGTAATGACACAGTTCAACAACGTTAACTACTTGTCTTATTTACAATATCTCGTTTGATACGGCTTTGTTTCTACACAAGTCATGAATTATGTATTTGCTCATTGCTCATAAATTTAGGGTTAGAAAGAGGAATGTATCATTTGCCGGAGAAAAACATGTGATGCACATTCATTATGTTGCTGCAATTTTGATTACATAGCTATGTGTTCTTTTAAATATGGGTAAGACACTGAGTACATGGCATGAATCACCACAGAAGTGCAACACCTATTGAAAGTTTAATAAAAAACTAACACAACTATAACATTATGAATTTAACACTTGCCGATACTATTATCGTGTAGACGAAACGTGTTTTTGACTTTACAATATAATGTTATTAAGAGATAAGACAACTCAGAAAATATATTTTTTTCTCCAGCAAATGCAACTCTTCCTTTTAACTTCGTGTTCATTCAAACTATGTGAAATTTAAACTACTTTTCACAGATTCCGTGAAAATTGACATGCATTCAAACATTACGGATACAAATGTTAGCTGCCTCATGTAGCAAACTCATACACACGTTAGCTGCCAGATGTAGCAAACCGATACAAATGTTAGCTGCCTGATGTAGCAAACTGATACAAATGTTAGCTGCCCGGAATGGCAAACTGGTACAAGTTTTAGCTGCCTGATGTAGCAAACTGGTACAAATGTTAGCTGCCTTATGTAGCAAACTGACTCAAAATGGTATCTGCTTGATGTAGCAGACGAATACAAAAGTTAGCTGCCTGATGCAGCAAACTGACTCAAAATGGTATCTGCTTGATGTAGCAGACTGATACAATAGTTAGCTGCCTGATGTAGCAAACTGATACAAATGTTAGCTGCCAGATGTAGCAAAATGATACGAATGTTAGCTGCCAGATATAGCAAACTGATACGAATGTTAGCTGCCTGATGACCCAAATTGAAATTGATACACATTTCCGCTGCCTGATTTAGCAAACTGATACAAAAGTTAGCTCCCTGATGTAGCAAACAGATACATATGTTAGCTTCCTGGTGTTGCAAACTGATACAAATGTTAGCACCCTGATGTAGCAAACTGATACAAATGTTAGCTGCCAGATGTAGCAAAATGATACATATGTTAGCTGCCTGATGTAGCAAACTGATACTAATGTTAGCTGCCTGATGTACCAAACTAATACAAATGTTAGCTGCCGTGGCAAACTAAAACAAATGTTATCTGAAAAATGTAGCAAACTGATACAAATGTTATCTGCCAGATGTAGCAAACTGATACAAATGTTATCTGTCAGATGTAGCAACTGATACAAATTTATATGTCAGATGTAGCAAACTGATACAAATGTTAGCTGCCGGATGTAGCAAACTGACACAAATAATTGCTGCCTGATGTAGCAAACTGATACAATAGTTAGCTGCCTGATGTAGAAAACTGAAACAAATGTATGCTTGCTGATGTAGCTGCCTGATGTAGCAAACTGATACAAGTGTTAGCTTGCTGGTGTTGCAAACTGATACAAATGTTAGCTGGCTGATGTAGCAAAATTTTACAAACGTTAGCTGCCTGAAGTAGCAAACTGATACAAATGTTATCTGGCTGGTGCTGCTAACTGATACAAATAGTTGCCGGCTGGTGTTGCAAACTGTTACAAATGTTTGCTGCCTGATGTATCAAACTGATACAAATGTTGGCTGCCTAATGCAGCGAACTGATACAAATGTTGACTGTCTAATGTAGCAAAACATATTTAATTGAAAAAACGTTTTAATTAATATTCGAAACAGTTGGCAAAGTACCACATACCCAAACAGCACATGTTCAGGCAGATTTTGTGTTGTAACAGTCGTTTCTGTACCGAAACAACGTGTCAACCTTTGTATATGTATTAACAATGGGCCCCGCAAAATCCGTAGAGTGTGTTAGTGATTATTCATGATTTAATTCTTTCCCACTGAAGTAATTTTGTCGATGGATGACGTTTACGTCAAGGTGATGAATTACTTAAGAAATAATTTATTGCGGTAATAACTGACGGTTTGGAGTTTCGATGGCGATAAATCACGTGGGTAAACACGGGATTATTTTCAAAACATAATTATCCGTCTATAATGTGTTGCAGAATAACCCATAGTTTATTTCCTTCTTTATATGTGATATTTCTAGCCGCGTTCCGTGCCAGAATATCGGTTATGCCTTTTAGTTAAATAATTACCAAATACACACGTTTTACCGGCTATATATAGTTCCATTGACATGGCCTCTGCTATAGCTGCTAAACAAATGTCATGGTTTGCATAAGAAATGAAATGTAGATGCTAAAAAACCTACGATAAGTTTGGTTCATATGCTGACATCGAATACTTAATAACATCACAAGCAAATTGGTATTGTGTATATTGCATAAATGACCATTTACAGTCGGTTGAAATTTAGTCGATATTAATGATGGGAAATATATCATTGGTTGAAATAGGCCAATCGTACGTTTCTGTTTATAAACTGCTGCAATTGTCTATTTACCTGTATCGACTCGTACATTTTTATAACGTTTAGCATTTGCAGGTACATGAAACATATTAAAATACAGCTGCACATTATCATGTAGCAGTATTTAAGTTTAACGCAAATGTATTCACCTACAAATATATTATACAAACATACAGTTATAACACTGTTTTTGTTGCTATTTTAGCACAAAACATACATGCTATTTTTAACCCGTTTAACAATATATTTACACAAAAAAACAAGAATCACATACAAATCTCTTACATGTCAAATATATATATTCAAAATGTCATATATAGCAGTTTTACTTTGAGACCTTGCTTTCAAATGGGTCATGTGTATACATGTCGATAGACTGAATGCATTCTCATTTACAAAGTATGTGTGTCTGCAAACACTTCCGTTAAAGACATTGTTTAACCATTATTTAGTTGACCCCGATACATCTGGAGTATTGTATCCATGTGTATTGGCACCTAGCTGTGGTCTCAGTGTGGCGAAACTTATCATCTGAGATCAGTACATAGCTGTAGATGTTGAAACAGTGACGTTCAGCTACTGGTCAGTCAGCCGAGAGAAAATAATGCAGATAGTGATACGTGGCAAATTTTATGGGGACCACTACACAGTATGGAGAGATCAGACATTCCTTTTAAGCCGCATTAAATGTAGAAATTGTAAAATTTAAAATAAACGATTCAACAATAATTTAAGTGTATGGGTAAATATAAGTGCATGTTTCCAAAAGGCGTACATGGTTTGCCTTGTAAATCTTTCTTCAACTCGTCGGATAAATTCAGGCACGCAAATACACTAACCTAATATTTTCTTTGACTCGAATTGAATTTAATGATAGTTTACATGCAGTATCCTTATCAGGTGGGTATGGGCATATTGTTACGCCGTTTTGGTTTGATGATTTTTAGTTATTTATTTACTAAGGATTATATATACATGTAGGACATAACCATGGGCAAGTTTCCATGCGAGATTTTATTAACTAATTTCTCAATTTGAATAAAACTGTATAGGCAGAATTACTACCAAGTAAATATTGGTAAATGGGCAGGTCGTTCCGGTCTGATGATGTATCCGTTTTTTGTATAAAATAATACATTTTAATATAATATTTTCATTTTTCGCGCGATATCGAAGTACATACTTACAACCTCAATTCAAAGAATCCTTATTTGCAGCATCCCTACCAAGAGGACATGCACATGGTATGATACTGCCACTTTCAATACTCTACATGTATAAGGTAAAAACACAATTCGGCTTAAAAATAATTCTAAAAAATATATGTTAAAAATATTCAGACAGAAAATAGCAATTCAAATAACACGTTAATCATCAGTGTAATGTACATGTAGGTAAAGTAGTGCATGTGGCATTTGCCTTTCAATAAAAACCGTCGTGTAGCAATCAACACAGCGACTGCACTCTTACATTGAAACACACTGAATATTAACAATACACTATGAGCATTTAATAGTGTTTAACCGCCAATTTAAGTGTATTCGACGCCGTGCTATAAACATTATTCATGCTTTCGATACAGAGAAAGACTAGACTAGATTTAAGACCAAAATATCATCGACCGTATCTTCCTAAGTTAAAACAAAATATCATTCTAGGTATTGCGCTATCAACCCCAGGTAAAACAAAGTATCATTCGTGGTATTGCGCACACACTTCGTATTCGGCAATATTGTGCTTACACAATTTGATAACGTACAGATTTAACTGTTAAGAGTCCTTAAAACGAAATACGACATATCGAACGTACCACAACCCGATTGTTTAAGTTCGCTATAAAGAGGCATTTGAACAAAACAACTAGATGATTAGTCACTGGGCGAGATAAGATAGGAACGATGTGTTTGCTTTCAAAGCTGCTCATTCACGCTAACGCATATAGTTAACATTTAGTCGTTACAGTAGTTTCTGGTTTTGTGTAGCCCAATGTCATCATTGTGTTGTAATGGTACAGAAAACAGTAGTCCTGCGCATGTTTTTAGTGTCACCTATGTGATGTAATAGTACAATAAACAGTATCACAATGTATAGGCTTCATGGCAGAATTGTGTTTTGATTATGTAAAGAGCATAATTCAATACCGCATTTTCAATGGCATCATTATAAGGTGATGATGCAGTCTTATTAACTCATTGCTTTGTGATAATTCGGAAAACCGTTATTAAGAGTAACACGTACCTCGAAAGCCAGAAAGTGTCATCCGAATATGTGTAAATAAAGTTAATAGCAAATTTTGGTTTTACAAGGACGATAGATAAGCTCTCGTTGCATTTTTATGTCTTTTGAATCAGTAAAAATAGTCACAATTAGTATTTGTAGTGTAATTCGATTAATATACACAGCCTGTAGTTATACTGATTATATTGTGACAATGTATCCAAATAAGAGCGTAATAAAGTAGGGTGCGATTATTTATAGAAACATACATTACTTGGTAGTATGTATTTTAAGTGGTAAGATGATGTTATATGTATTTACTTTGGGCCGCTTATCAGCAATCGTCGTAGAACGTTTTGAAGTGTTCATGCGCATATAAAAACTCCTCCACTAACAAATACATGGGTCTCATTTATACGAAATATTAACTGTTTATTAATCGATATTTTGCACGGCTACATTAAAGCAGGGAGTCTAATATAATTGTTAGTCTACTATTTAACATACTTATTTATATAACTTTGTTTTATTATAACATTTATACAAATAAACAGGTATAGGCAAATATACAGTTGCTTGACTTTACTGTTGTTTAAATATATTAGATGGTGCTTGTAATAATTTAACGCAATGACCTTAGTTTTATTTACGACTTTTAATTAATACCTTCTGATGGACACATGCAAGTTAAAGTGAAGTCAAGAATACAGTTATACCAATGAATAAACTACATTAAAACTATGGCTGGCATTGACTATTTTTAAAAGTCATTCTGTCGGTGAGTCCGATATATTAAGAACAAAATTGAATTCAGAAACTGTTATCGTCCACTGTTTATGCATACATGTATCATTCGGACATCATCTTAAATATGTTTTTAGTATCACCCCATAGCTCATGTGAAACTTTCGAAGCAAATGAGTGCAAACAAAAAGGCAGACATGAACAATGCAACCCAAAAGGATTCACTATTCTCCGACAGCATTTTATGACGTTGGTTTGTAAGTATTGACGAGTGAATATGCTGCTCTATGTGCCTTATTCGCGACTAACTGATTATGAATGTTTAATTAATGATATTGCAAGCGCATAATCGAAAATTGCAACAATCTCATTAGTATTGTTAGCAGCATGGTCTGGAGAAAGTAATGTTGCCGTCAACATTTCACCAGTGCCTAAAGTACACTGTGCATATGTATCAATTCCACTGTTTATGCACAAGCCTCTCGTGTTTGGCAGTAAAAACATTTGCGAACAATATATGTATATATGTATTACATTATATTATTTCTAAGTATGTTAACATACATGGTGTTATTTGTTTACTCTTAAAGAAACTTCTAATTAGTATTTGTGTTTATAAGGTGGTCAGCTTCGTCAATGGCTATAGTTACCAGGTTACCAATTTATTGACTGGTTTGTTTTTCATTTTCATGTTTTGGCCGTTGGTAATATTTAGTTTGACAGCTTGAATATATCATCGTCTTGCATGTACCTTTGTATCGACAATACCGAACAAGCATATTGTGTCATGAACTGAGGCCTTTGCCCATTATGTCAATTTTGTAAAAACTATGGTTTGTTTAGCGTTTCATGCATATTCGGAATGCAAAGAAGCACCACGAAGTAATATATCTTCACAAAACTATAAAACACGATGTTAAGCCAAATTTAAGCCAAATTGATTCCATACCGTGAATGCGGATCATCTTTTCCTGAACCAATCACGACTTTTTTTTACAAAATATTAAACAGGTGGATTCGGCAATTAGCAAGGGTTTTATTGAATGGGGCATTTGTCATGCTTACCGTATATTTTTATAAACACAATACTATAATAAGATAATGTTGCTCATGTCGACAACATACGATTACTGATCTTCTGGTTCGATCAAAAACAAAAGTCTTTGTTCCTCAAAGTATCGTAATTTAGCCAGTGACACACAACGGCCGTACACCATGCGTATTTTCCTCCCATATTATTGGTATATTTATCCTTCACTGTTATATATCCATTTGTTAAAGAGGGTGGGTAGGGAAACAGTTTTAAAAAATGCATCATATAACTTACCATGCACGTGCCATTTTTCGTAGATTGCTTTAAATAGATATAAGTAAGTGTCAATCATTTAACAGAACAAGTAATAACAAACCGTATAAACTACGCAATATATTGGCCCATTACAGATAATAACGGCCGCGTCGGCGTGTATTGCTTGATTGATTGACATATTAAACACCAGCAATTTGATAATGCAGCTATATAATGATTGCTAGTCAAACGTTTCCATAAAATATATTCAATGTGATCTGCGCATGTACAGTGCATTGTTATAATGATTATTTTTTTAATTATTTGAAATTATTACTGCAGTTGTTTCATACAGAGCATGTGCGTAAGAAAACAAAATCGCAAATACGTTATTGTACTACAGAATACTCGTGTGACTTGCAGTTTTGTTATAAATAGTTGTTTCTATTTAAATAGGCGGTGAACCTTTAATAAGATACAGGTCACACACAGTTCCAAATACGGCTATGTCATTAATATATCATGTACTCGTATATTTCCCTAATTTACACAAAGGAATTGACTTCTGGCTAGGAATATGTTACATTTGTCAAATACTTGATTTATGTACTGCATTCGACTCAAAAAAGTTATAACGCACTAAATGCAAATTGTTGTATTTGCTGCATTCATAAGAATTTCAGCTTCACCATGGTAAACACGAAATAAGTTCGTATTTGTCCAAAATGTTGGTATAAACACATGCTTGTAAAACTCAAATAATCAAAGCCGACATTTCAATACCTTTAATTAAAACAGTTGGCCGTCATGTAGATAGTGCACTATCATTTTTGTGATACATGTAATATACTGAGCTGTTATGATCTGGTCCCGTATTCACAATGCTCCTTAGCGAAACTTAAGTAAAGTTCTTAAATTAATACAATTTCTTAAGTCTGTGGTTATTTGATGTATAGGTTGGTTTGCGTTAAAATGTTTTAAATATCTGACTAGATCAGGGATGTTTAGTATTTGGTTTAGTATGTTGCTATTGTGTAACCAAACATCATCGGATGAAATATTTGATCTTAAGTTTTCACTTTAGTTAAGATTTTCCATTGGAACTATATGAATACCAGCCCTGTCCTTAGATACAAGTACATTTTACTTTTTGCAAATGTAAATTGTGTGGAATGTAAACATGTACACTTTCTTTAAACCAATGATAAGAGAACTGTGCACACAACGTTAGAGCTGTTTTAGCGTGCAGAGTGTCTTTAATTTAGCGTTGTACAGGGCCTTGACTTTGATTTTGCACACACCGCGTTGGTGTTGAACATGATTAGCATGTTATACTGCTGGATAAGATATAGGGCGTACGAAAACTAAACCGATTCGTGATTTATGTAAGAGCTCTTGCTATAATTATACAGGCACTAACAATGGAATGTGTGCGTTTATCGCCGGTATAGAGGTTTGTTATGTATACACATACTAAATAAACGGATATTTGTCTTCATTGTATTTCATGGAGTCCTATGGACTTTGAATGCCATGCACGTAAATAAAATACAAACATTTAATAATCCCAAAATAATCGAAAGTATAGACATGCATAATGTGTAAAATAACATTATTGGATAAGTTGACCAAATGTTTTGTTAGTGTTCAATTCTGCTGTAATATACTGTCAAACACTCAAACTAATGTTAAACACACGTTGGTACACGTTGCCGTTTCTTTAGAGGATATCACACTAGCTTAAATATCTAAAATAATGTATGCGCCTTTAGTTTACACAATGTATCCCGCTTGCAATCTTGCCTGTGTTATTAAGCGTTATTTTTGACAAGTATGATTAAACGATTATTGCATTGATTTATCGATTGCAGTTTAGGTTGAGATCAACTACGCGCGTTTTCCACGTGAAAACAAATATACCATTTATGCAAACAATGCATCTGCCAACATGTAATATACATTACGAACCAAACAAAATAAACATTCCCTCGTGTAGTCCTACATTCGCAACATTATTATTACCTACACTGCAAATGAGGATTATTATGCGAGCACTTACACAAGAATGTATATTAATGAATTAATAATGTCTGTATAAATATTATAATGATAAATGTGTTTCAAATCGAGTTATGTGAGTATAGTGTACATTCAGAACCGTTGCCATGTTGTTGTTATTCTTTAAATATATTCTTTATGTATAGATTGCCTGTAACGTTTCTGTGCAGGGTAGGGTAGCATTCATAACGTCACATTATAACAATTCGAAAATATTAAATTTAAGCATACATTTGAATTATTTACAATTATTGCATTCAGAAAATCTCCAAATTTAGTAAAGAGTTCATGAAATCACATGTTGTTTATATAAAATATATTGTATCGTTGTGATTTGTAAATGTATGCTGTGTGTCTGTGAATATGTTCAAGCAAACTATTTTAATGTTTACGAAATTGCCCAAACCAAAACCTTTTTACAGTTGAGTTGAAAGGTTTACATTTACTTTCTACAGGCAAGCCTTTCTGGAGCAAGATTTGATGAGTGATTTAAAAACAGTGTTCACTCGTTTATTTAACACTTCAAATCTTGAAATAAAAACAGCTCGTTGCGAATAACGCCCGAAGTATTATCAACGTTTAATACGCGAGCCTATGCAAATTGTACTTTCTAATTTCAAAATACTTCATACTGGTTGCCTTAACAAAGGAACTATGTAGAACATATTATTTCGCATATATTGATTGCAATTTATACATGCATTGTATATTAATTAATCCTAGTATATAGTTTAAATATCGGTTGCGCGAACGCTTTTAATGGACTGAATGGGCTCTATCCCGAATATTATTTAGTATGTAAAATAAAACAATCGTTAGTAAACTGCCAATGTAACACTTCAAGAGTAACTAGGAAATTAAACGATGATTCAATAGTGACATGCATTGACAACGTATACCGCAAATACACAGTAGAAACCGCAACAGGTGATGCTCTGTGGCATTGGTCATTTTCCCGTTCTAATTGTCACACTTTGTTTTACACCGTTTAGATTTTCGTCCTGGCTGTTTGATTTAAAGATGATAATGCAGGTACACGTACACACGTGTAGTAAACAGTAGGCGATGAACTGTGTCCAACAGTATAAAACTGTGCTTTAAATCGATCGTTTAAAGGCAGTGACACTACATTTAATCGTTTGTATTTTTGTGTTGTTTTTAATGTGTGTGTATAGGTGATCACTCATACTTGCGATAAATAATGCTCATATATGTGTGTTAACTATTGGCGACGCTAGATGTACGATATTTGCAAATTAGTTACTGAAGTTTTATTAAATACTATAAAGTTATAATCACAATAATAAGTCATGTATAGTATGTTATAATATGTATTTTTTTACATTTTTAACTACGTTGACGTATGTTGTTGGCAACCAACACAGGTTAGGTGTTGTTTATATAGATTGCGATGTTTGCATAGGTTGCAAGCTGCAACACACAACATATATGGGGACGAGTTTATTTTTCAGTAACAAATATTTTAAATGTATATAAAGGGGGAGCAGTAAAAAGGTGCGTTAGGATTAAGCCTTTAACCATTCAAATGTTGCCTCCCTTAGCCTCTTGGGCAGAAGTACGGCTTGTTTGATTTAAATCCAAACTCGGAATTCTGATAATGATTACTTGCCATACAACGTAAATACTTTCACTTTTCATTTGATTGTTTTATTACAAACGTACATGGCGATGGTAAAATATTAAAAGTTACACAAAATAGTGATATGTATCGTAACATCCCCCGGATTGTAGTAAATACAAGACTTGTTCTAGCACGAACAAGAAAACGTCAAAAATTACTGAAGCGCGAGCCGGCAATCTGAAGCTGAAACGCCCTCTAAGGCCGCCAGCGAGCGGCGCGCCCTTACGATGCGGTGGTGCTTCATACAGATCAAGAGATTTAACAGTACCAATTATATTAGTACTTTGTCTTAGGCTGTCTTGCACGGTGAGTCATTAAACGAATATTACGTCGCTACGGCTATAAACACTGTGAGACGTTTTGGGGATCACTGCCATCGTGAAGATCCTCAATGTAGCTTCACGCTTCCACCAAGCCGCTTGTGACCAAGGCACACATCAGTATATAATATGGCCATGTTATCAGGACTTTACACTATCCGTATCAACCTTTGGACCACCCACGAAGAACCCCTCAACTTCTTAACAGGTAACCCTGCGACCCGGGAAGCACCGTTTGAAATACCGTAGAATCATTTTAAAAATCGAAACTACCTTTAAAGCTGTTTCCTTGCGATGTTGACAGGATCTCATCTTCAAGAGAAATGTTCACTTAACGCATTCACTTGTCTTTAAATACCAGTGAACATACCGGAAGTTAGCCAGTGCGAAGGCACAGGGGTTGATATGAACTCAACCACGTGACTTGCATACTAGTAACGACTCGTCATCGTACTACAGTGTTGCATGTGATAGGAAGATATAACAGTTAATTATAAATGGACATGCTGCGTGTGTTACTCTGTTAAATGGCTGTGGAAATAGTTGCGTCAGACAAAGCAGATTAGAAAACAAATAATCAAATGAAAGCATGAATATTACCTGTCACTTTAAAGCCGCAGTCCATATAATATAATTCAACATATCTCTCTTAAATTGGCATTCATTCTAATGAATGGTAAGGGCGTGTATTCGAACGAAAACTGTTTCTTACATATATCTACGTCAGGCATCTTATAACGTCTATGTTTGAAAACGCTTGGTACGAATGGAATAATTGAAAGTACATGCTGATTTACTCCTCAAACATCCACAGGTATTGCATACAGATAACTATACGCTAAAAGGTCACCAAAACGTTATTATGTACCGCTTTCAATGCGTTTTGTTTTGCCTTTATAGGGGTCAGATGTCCATAACAGACGATTTGTGTTTTAAAGTTTTATTTGTATTAATATATTTCTGCACTGCTTCTTTAAAGTGTATATTATCATAATATTGTGTTTGTTTCCTTTAGACCAGCACTGTTCCATAAAATTTTAGCAAAATAACAAATAGCCAAGTAGTATATGCGAAATTATTATTTAATTGATATGTTCACTTAAATGTTGTGAGTACAATATATGTATAAATTATTTGTTCTGCGCTAACATCGACAGGCTACGGCATCAAATGGCTCTAATACAAGATAAATATATATTAATATACAATTATTTATTTTACGTTTTCAGTGATTGAAAGGAAATAAAATTAATGTTAATTTTCACTTTTTCACGGTTTAATACAGTGAAGGAAACGGTACCTCAACGATGACGGACTTAAAATTGTGAAATAACGTGATTATTTTGGACTTTTTTCTCATTAAACCCAAAACATGTAAGATAGCAATTAAATGTATAATATGATCACTCGTGAATTAAACTCGATATACTTCCTCTTTATCTCGGAGAACATTAAACACTATTTTCACGCACGTTTGTTGAAAGTTGAGGTTCACGATGTATGTTTTATGATGTACACTTATTATTTGTTAACGTGTATTGACGCTTAACTAAAACCATTACGCAGCTTTCGGAAGAAACAAAACGATAACTGTGCTTATAAAGACGTTTATTACACCTTACGTGATAGCTCTATGTATTTGTCCATCGACCAAAAGTAATGTCACAGGATGACATTTTTTCATATCAATCTGCTTAAAATAGATTACGCGTTGTCATTATAATACACAATTTTAAAATCGTAATCGCGATTGCGTCAATAAAATATTTTGTAAAATTAAATTTGTAAATTAAGTATTCAGAATGGAATGTATCAATTTTTTAATTATGTATATTATGTATAGTTAAAACGGTAATACTAAGACGAATCACATTAAATGACGTCACAAAAATGAACAAAATGACGTTATTAGACTTTGCGTGTTTGCTTTATCCATCGGTGTTGAAATATCTTAACAATTTGTTCGGTATAATAAAACAAATAACTCAGGGCTGTGAGTGTTATAAAATATTATAAATCCTTGAAAAGTCATATCAAGCTCGGCTACAGCCTCGGTTGGTATAACTTTTCTCGGGTTGATATTATGTTATATCACCCTCTCAGTCATGTGTTATTTATATAATAACATATAGAACATACCACAACGTACCACTACCAATTATTTATGTTCGAACTACCGAATGTTGAGAGGCTTTTTCATCGCGCCAATAGATTATCAATCATCGGTCGGGATAAGAACAGACACGGAAGGTTTCGTAGTTTCATCTTACCTGGCATTCATGAAAATACTGAATATTAACGATGCTTTGTAGTTTGATCGAGCAGTGTAGATATCAAATTTAATATAAAAAAAAACGTAATACATTAACTTAAAAGACTAAATTGAACGCGGTAATTGTATAGCATATTCACACAATTATAATAAATTACATGGCTAGGGTGTTAACTTTCGGCAGCTTATCAGCGATCCGACGATTGCGTTAAAAATATTTGAAGAGGGCTTGTGCGTTTAATACATTCCCTAATAAATTCATGGGTCTAATAAATACGCAATATGAATTTCTGTTCTTCATTCGATATATTGTGCGGCTACAATGTACATTAAAACAGTTAGGAAATTGTTTAATACTCAAGGATGGTAAGTCAAAATATCATTAACATGTATTTTGATGTGATTTTATGTATATATGTATTTTAAAACGCAGCTGAGTTTTTCATACACGTGCCAAATAATGTAAAATTGTTACATAACGACGTATACAATATTTTACCATTGAATCAATTAATTAAAATTGACTGCACGCGCATGACTGATCATTTTGTTACACATAACCTTATGATTATTTACCTTTCGAGCATTTCAGTATATACTGTTACAAAGGTATCGTTGGTGTAACATTTGATTATATTTTTTAATAACGGGCATTGCTATTGACTTTTTATCATATGTTTTGTATCATATATCACAGAAATTGGACCCGATGACCTGATGGGCGTTACTTTATTACGACAAGGCGTACGTTAGCCGTGTATTTTTTATTTGGTGTTTGGACAACTCTTGAAGTTCAAAAATCAAGCAATTCATAGATCAGTATATTTACTCATAGGGGGTCGAAAGGATCCTGCTTTATTCCGCAAAATGTATACATTGATTTCAGGAAAGGTATTTGGTACAAGTGTGTGTAGATGTGTGGAGACTCACATTCCTTCTGGAGATGGGGGTCAAAACGATCGAGATTTATCCTGAACTACTTAGTTTTCTTGTCTGATTAACATGGCGATAGATCTGAAAATTCGTGGAGTTTCTCTTATGGCGGGACACCTCGGTCAGAGAGATAAATATCCGACTAAATATAGTGAATGTTTTGTATCTGAATAAGACAAGTTCGGAATGACTATAATATCACATTTTAAGAACTTCGTTCATTATAATTTACCAGATATGTCCACACATTGAAGTAATTCCAATACAAAACTCTTAAATCGTCGCCATTTGGGCATCCAGTTAAGCCCATTTTAGAGGCATTGACCATTTTGTCCACAATCGTTAAAAACTGTTGTATGCTTGTGTGTAATGCCTACTTTGTCAATTCTGTTATACATCGTTATCTTTTGAATGCAGTCGGAAACTTGTCTAACAATGTATAGAGCTGCTGTAACATGCGTTTAATCGATTGCACTTTGATTTTAGCGTAGACAACTGTTTTGCAATATCTGCAAAGTGAGATATTTTAGGTTGAATAATATGTATATGATTGTTCAAGTTCATAGACTGTGTTTTACTTAGTTAGGGCAACACGCAATAATTGTCGTTATTATTGATTATAAAGTATGCTTCTCAATAAAATTAGTCAAGTTTTGTTTTACTTTTTCATCTAAGAAATTTATCAGCGCCAAGGTACGATTCTTATTTTCGTTGTCGCATCTTTGTTGTCTTTTACAGGGCGTACGTTCTAACGCTCGTCTGCGCTAATTTTGCAATACACATTGATTATTGTTTTGGGCGTGTCGGTTTGTTATTACTGTTCTTTGCACAAAAACAACAGCCAAATGTTTTTTTTTAAAGAGAAATCACCATATGTAATGCTATAAAGCTAAGCTATTATGTTTCAAGAGGAAAAGGGGAACTATTGGGTTAAGATATATCTCTATACGGTAACGATATTACTTAACTCCCGTCGCTATACCCAATACCGTATATTACAGAGAGCTCAAAGCAAACAGTAGAACTGCACACTAACATGTATTCCATGTAACAATTCATGGTGTACTGTGCTTAATATTAAAGCGGACATACTTTTACGCGAGCAAATTTAACTACATGTATTCCAAAAGCATGTTTTGTGGAAGGGAACACATATCGTTCGTTTATTCTAAAGACAAAGGCAAAATAAACCTGGTAAAGTTTAGTGACCTCTGTACATTAAACGTTCCTTTGCACAAGAAAATGAATAAAACATGTATGCAATACAAAATTTATCTAACGTTTTTCAATGATCAGGACTGAGATTAAAACACAATTATCACGCAATATTTAAATGGAACTCTGATGTATGGATAACAATTATTGCTATGCTTAAAGTAATTCGAAAGATATATTCGCCTATAATGTCTTTTTATTGCTCATGTCCTAATTTGTAAAAATGCACAACGCAATAATGTGTGGCGCATTGCCAGCCGATACTTTGTAAGGTAAAGACCTTGTTTCGATTGGCATATTCCCAAAAGATGGATAATCCACCATTTTGGTTACGTTGTCCTAATAGTAATGAAATTATCATTCTTTTTCTTCCTTGTTTTCTTCTTTTTCTTCTTCTTCTTCTTTTTCTTTTTTTGTCTTCTTTGTTTTCGTGTCCTGTTCTTCTTTTTATTAAAATAATCATCATCATAATCATCATCATCATCTAATGATTTTTTTTAATACTTTTTTTACTTTTGCCTCCTCTTATTCATGTTATTTTTCTTATTCTTATCAATAGTAATAGTGGTAGAAGTAGTAGTAGTAGTAATTGTTGTAGTAGTAGTACTAGTATAAGTAGTAGTAGTTGTAGTTGTTGTAAAA
Organism: Congeria kusceri; assembly: GCA_027627225.1. NCBI lineage: Eukaryota > Metazoa > Mollusca > Bivalvia > Myida > Dreissenidae > Congeria > Congeria kusceri. Next base: position 30,560,208 of record CM051026.1, on the reverse strand, counting down.
GTAGTAATAGTGGTAGCTAGTAGTAGAAGTAGTTTTAGTATTAGCAGTAATAGTTGTTGTTGTTGTTGTTGTAGTAGTGGTAGTAGTAGTAGTAGTAGTAGTAGTAGTAGTAGTAGGAGTAGTAGTAGTAGTAGTAGTAGTAGTAGTTGTAGTAAAAGTAGTAGTAGAAGTAGTAGTTGTAGTATCAGTCGTAGTTTCAGTCGTAGTTGTAGTAGGAGTAGTAGTAATACTAGTAGTAGTAGTAGTAGTAGTAGTAGTAGTAGTAGTAGTAGTAGTAGTAGTAGTAGTCGAAGAAGAAGTAGTAGATGAAGAAGTAGCAGTAGTAGTAGTAGTAGTAGTAGTAGTAATAATAGTTGTAATATCAGTATTATATATATGAATTATGGGATGAGATTGTGCGTGTTTTGACAATGAGTTGGGGAATCTTAAAGACACGTTTCTTTTTGTGTTATGTTTAGTTGTTTTTGTCACGCTGTTGCTTTGGTTGCCGTTGTTAGTTCGAATGTTGTTATTATGATGATAGTTGTCGTGTAGTGTAGTTGTTGCAATATTGTTGTGGCATGATAATATACGTCGTTAATGTTTATGGTAATACAAGTGATGATGATAGATGAACATTTTATTTTGCGATGAAGATGTATTTTGAAAATGCTGTTCTATTGTTGTCCCTATTATTTGCTAGTTTAAATTGTGTTTCCCTTTAACTTTTACAGCTAAGCTTGCCCAGGAAAAGTGTGAGTAGGTTAACTGACCGCCGTGATATGACTGAAACACTGTTAAAAACGGCAAAAATCCAAACAAACAAACAAACAGCATTGCGTGCTCTACGTGATCTGTTAAGCAGGTCTACTTTAAATGTTTAAATGCCTATTTATTGTCGCGTGGTAACTGCTCGTTGCGGCTTTGACTTCAATTGATAAACCGCAAGTACGTCTATGTCTCATTAAAACAAGTTCAGTCGGTTTATGGGATGGGCTTGTTACGATTGTTGAAGTGTTCGGGTTTTGTATTTTATCTTAGATCTGCGGAATCATACTTTAACTTGTCATCGTCGTTGTTCTTAAACTGTTACTCTAGCCATTTTATACAAGTTTGTGCTTTTAAAACTTAACATATCATATTTTACAAATGACTAACATTTGTACAACAAGAGATTTTATATATTAAATCACAAATTAAAAAGTGTATTGGAACAGTAGAAATGCCTCCATCGTATCCACAAACAAACTCGGTACACCAAAAGCGGTGCAAGTCGCATCAACACCAAAGCCAAAAAAACGTTAATATCCATTACCATGATAACAGGTTCCGTCATTATGCAGTACTATGCAGAAATACTGTTCTCTTGCCTACAAGTATAGCTTTCGAAAACGTGTTTTCTTTGAAGTACGCATCACAGAGTTGATGTGTTATCAGGGTTGTGTAATCAGTCACGTTGTGCTTAGGTGAGCTAATACAAAACAAAACATAATCAATGTGTATATTGTATATCCGTTATTGTTTAGGTAAAAGCAAAGATATTGCCTTTCGAATACAAATAGTTATGTTGATGATGAGGAGTTAGAGTTCAATTGTTTAATCAAAGCCTACACACCATGCATTGTGTATATAGAGAATATTATGTGGGTTTAGGATAAAGATCAAGTTTATCATGCGAGGCTGAGAAACATGGTAGCGCGAGGCTTGCCGAGCGCTACCATGTTTCGAGCCGAGCATGATAAACTTGATCTTTATCCTAAACCCACATAATATTCTATTTATCCTATTTTTGTGCGATTTTTATTGTTTTATTTTTTCAAAAAATTCATAGATTGTTGACTATTTTGCTCTTCCGTTGTTGACATCCTGCGTTTAGATATTTGGAAAAACCCAAGTGTATCATTCCGCGGGCACTGTAGAAAATAGACCACGGATAATCCAAGATTTTATTGATCAAACAACCTTTTGAACAAGTTTTTTTTATTTAGGTCAGTGTTTCAAGTATGAAAATATAGTTTCAATCAAAAACGATAAATCATTCAATAACAATATTTTTCAATGTGTGTCACTCGTGATCACACCAGTCAAAGCGTCAGTTTTCAATTTCACAACATGTGGTCGACCAGAGAACAAAATCATTTTTTAAGATCTGCAAGTGATCCTGTGCTTGAGGAGCTTATGAAATTGAAGTTTTGGATGTTTAAAGTTGCTCCATAAAACTGTGATGTGATTTGTCTCGGAATGGATTCATTGAAATCAGTGTTTACATTCGACGTGGAGTGGGTGGGGAGTGCGAAATCTGCAAAAGCCAAGTTTTGTTGAGGATTTGTGAGTCTACTTGTGACATGGTTTGCTTGCGAGGTTGGTGTTTCTGTGCATGTCGTTGTGTTTGTAGTTTTGAAGCTGTGATCTGATTTTGATCGGACATTCATGGACGTTGACAATATGGTAGCAAGAGGCAATGATTTTTTTTAAATGGGAATATTTGAATGATATTTGGCACTGATGTTATACTACTTGAAAGAAGCAAAATGTCTTCTTTTTTTTTTAAATTGGTTGAAAAATAAAAAATTTATGATTTTTGTAAAAAACGTAACAAAATAGGTGTATTTTTCTGCTGTTTTTTTTGCCAAAAAAATGGTTCATTGCCAGCAAACAACTGATATTTGCATTTAACCAGCTATTTGGACATTTAGAAGTTTTTTTTATCTATGTGAATGCCTTCTTAGACATAAAACACATTCATACATACTTTTAACAAATATTTTTTATTGGTTTTGCACTTATTATTATACATAGTTGACGGCAAAATGAACAAAAACACAATGTAACTTGAACTTGTGCCTGCCTTTTGCTACAACAGCTTAGTTCCGTTTCTGCCTGGGCTTCTTTGCCAATGGCTGTGTCTCAAGCTCTGAAAAGATATCAGAATAAAGTATAAAATATAGAATCACATACTTCATTGCACTTGAACCAGCTAACGAGTATGACCAAGCCGCCACAGAAATCCATAATAATTATACAGAACAATTTTTAAAGGAGAAAATGTCCATAATTATATTTAACAGATACCATTACAATGATAATAATGTTGTATATTATTTTTTGTAAAGAACAATAAACAGTATAATTAATGAGCTATAAATTCCATATTACATGTGTATACTTTGAAGTGTCGTAAAATTTCAAAAAAAGTCAAAATAGCCAAATAGTCTTTTTTTCACTGACAATTATATATATATTTAATATTTATAATATAAACTGTTCTAAGAAAATTATGATAAACAGGGCTTTTTTCACTACATGTATTTTGGGAACATCACCCATACCTGTTATACAAGGAATTTTAGAGTTTATTCTTATACAATTGGGAAAAATAGTACAATTTATTTGACTAATTTATTTATTAATTAATTAATAATTGTATTTATGTTTCAAAATGTCATTCTGGTAAAAGATCATTTATATTATAAGAAAAACCTTCATTGGTAAGCATTGCAAATTATTATTTTTTAAATCTAGTACCTGACGCTGAAACTTGTGTCTTTCTGTTATTGCAGCAATGTCTTGTGTGAACTGACCCGGTGATCCATCCTCACTTTCTGCTTCAATATCAGAGTCAAACTCCGGATTTTGTGATTCTTGCCAATCCTCTTCGCCGATCTTTAACTGTGTCTGTTGTGACTGTGACACTTGGCTATCAAATTCACTGTCCAGTGTGTCAAACTCTGACTCAGTGTGGACTGTTTCTTTAATTAAATCTTGATCAGACATATGTCTGCAAAAAGAGTAATTGAAATCAAATGCAAGAAATAATATATCTATATAATATAACCGAAACACAGTGCCTGTATCGAATATAAACATACATTAATGCTATATCCGAATTACTTGCAGTCCGAATTGTGCAAGTCTGGATTTTGTATTATCCATACGTCTATTTAAAGATATACGAATGAAGGCTACCATTACGATATAATGTCGGCATAAATATATACTTCTACGATGATTAACACTTACAACACATTTTTTGTCAACTTTACAGAGGAAAAAATAAAGAACAATTGATATTTACGTAAGAATTTTCCACATTGGCAGCCATCTTGGTTGTTTTGATACGGGTCAATAGTGGGTCAATATATAAGCAATAATCAGAATCACGGCATTTTTCAACCAAAATAGTGGCATGAATGAAAAGGAAAATGATTTACGTACAAAATAAAAGCAATTTTTCGACCGGGCAATGTAACTTACCTATTTTTCTCGATTTCGGAATTTTTCAGAAATGTATTTTTCCACTTCGTAAACAATGTGCGGCGACTAGAATGCTTTGCCCGCCAAAATAAATGTATTAACTAATATGATTGGTGGTTTTTTTAAGCATATCCAATCGAAAACCACCCTAAAAACGACGTAATTCCGACCCCCTATCGCCACTATTTTTATGAACGAGATTTCGCGCAGGAATTTTTCAGTAGTAAATGAGCCGTACGCAGTTGCCTCCCTTGCGCCCATCGCTAAATATGGTGGAACATTTTTGAAGTTGTTTTTCTGTAACAGAAGAATAATTCAAAATGGATTGGACATTTTTATGGCCAGTTATTGCCATAATTTCCGTTGGAGGGATATCTTGGCCACGCAGTTTCTGGACGAGATGTTTCCGTGCGGAGTGGTTCGTGTAGCGTGTTCCCTCGGGAAGATTGGCTGCAACCGCCATGGTCTTGATCATCTTCCCGAGTTTGACCTCCCCGAGACGCTGTCGCATGTACCACTGGCCAGTACAACCTTCCCTGGTGCGCGGTGCCAAATAGAAAGGATCTTCATCATTCGAATACCCTACTGGTCGCTTGGCAGCATACATCTTGTAAAGTGTTATGGGGTCACGATCAGAATTGACCCCAAACATCTTAGGATTGACTTTCCTAAAGTCCCCTAGATTCTCCCCGGTGCGGGTTTTCGTCTGGCGCTCATGAAACTCTAAGAATTCCTCACCCTGGGCAGTCTTCCTTAGCTTTACGTCACCCCATCTACAGAAAAGGTACTCAATTTTTATTTTTTATAATGTTTTATTATTAATATAAATCTTTATATTGTCAAATTTTATTATTTAACAAAATTGTAAATATAATTTATGCTAACATTTTGTTTAAAGCGACTGCTTTCAAATATTGATGAAGGTAGTAAAAATTACTGTTTCTGCAATTATTTTGCCTTCTGAAATTCTTATAAATATCATGAGTATTTATTAATTTGCAGGAATATTAATTTCATTTACATTTAAATACAAGAGGAAATGTCAGCTTTTTGTTTTCAAGATTTGATGTCAAAAAACAAATTAGTACAGTCTGTTTTTTAATTAAAATGTTAAAAATAACAATTATGCTGAATGATCCACCTCAAATTATGCTGTTCATTTGTTCCCCGTAAACCGAAGTGGAGGCTGTTATTTAGCCGCATTGTATTTAACAGGGAAGTTGGCGTGTGGGGACCAAGAACTGAGGATTCCCACATCTGGTCGATATCTTCATCTGTGAGTGGGTCTGCTTCATGTGGGCGGTTACCTTTGCCCTGAGTACAGAACGTTCAATGACAAAATTGTCGGTGACAAGGTATGCATATTGCCACAGCTTCTTAACTTAAGTACTTTAAACCAGACATTAGTGCCAGTATTGTTATGACAAATAAATTGGCTAAAACTGATTGACCAAAGCAATATTTTGTTTGTCCCAGACAACTGATTGACCAAAGCAATATTTTGTTTGTCCCAGACAACTGCTAATGTCAAAGGATTATAATCTGTTGATTGGTTATGCTTGATTGCTAATACACTTAACCAAAAAAAGGTTAACCGGTTGTGTCGAGATTTATTTCTGCAGTAGATCTACATATTTTTTGACGCAATGTAATTGATTGCATTTTAAAATCAAATCTCAATTGCTAGCTTCAGAACAATTATATTACAGTAATGTGTTGTCTAAAACTTTGTTGTCAAATAACTTTTGTGTTGCTTTAATTTAAAAAAAAACCAACAATTTTAAATATATATATGGGCTAAATTTGGATTAGAGGATATAGAAACAGTGATTAACTGTTTCGTTAAACTTTTCTTTTTCGCATTGAAGGTTTCCCGTGTGAGTGAAAACTCTGTTCCTGAGGCCGACATGATTTGTGCGGGTAGCGGTGACGCCGGAAGTACCTGTCTAGGCTGCTCAGGAATCCTCTCAACGAACTCGGTTCATAGTCAGAACCGTCTGGTTTTGTTAGAGACAGAAGGAATCTGGCCACATGGTGATCTAACTGATTGACCTCAATTTCATGGATGTGTTTACTCTCGCCTTCTTTAGCAAGAAACCTGCGGAATTTATAGATGTCAGCCAGTGTTTTCTTGGCAGTGTTTTTGTTTTCCTGTTCAGCTATGAATTTGTTGACTTGTTCTGTGTTTATATCCTTAAATTCATTGGTTTTGCAATATTTATTATTAAGTGTTACAGGATTATTATTTTCATTTGGGGGAATGTTCTCAGATTCAGGATTGATGGGATTCTCTAATTCAGTATCAAAGTCAAACAGCATTCTTGCATCAAACCCAAACTTGTCCTGAAATTCTTCATAGGAGATTTCAACAACTTTTTGTGTTTTAACAGTAGTTTTAGAGACTTCTTCAAATTCTTCATCTTCTAGTATTAAATTAAAATTTGGAAAGTCAATGTAGTCAGACATTTTGATCTTTGAGTGACTGAAGCAGACAGCAATTTTGTGCAGAATAATACACATAATAATTAATGTAATTAAAATCAATAAAATACAACACATGCTTGTTTTTACATTTTATTTTTACATATATTTAAAATATTTATTGCAAACATTTTACACACAAATTTTATTTGTAATTATTATTAGCCTATCAAACTGTTCAAAATATTTATTGCAGTGAGGGTCAAAAAAGTAGTTCCGATCTATAAATAGCGATCACTAACATGATCTAAAAATAGGCATATACTATCTATATAAAGCTAAAGTTTATACGATGGGTTGTTATTCGATCTATTCGTATGTAGTAATAGGATAAAACGAACATATACATTGACATACTCATGTAATTGACATGATTGGGATGTTAGGTATTCGATTACACTGCACATGACATTACACACACAAAATAAGTACTATGTTTGAACTGGTAGTAAATATCTACACATATTGACATGTCTAACGCTTAGCTATTGATACGGATTTTATGACAAACAAAAGCACATTGATCTAAAGCGGACCATGCGCCAATCAACGTCTCCCAATGCGAAAAACAGTGCAGAGTTCGATGGCACAACTAATTTTCGAGGATTAATGTGTGCTACTCTACATTAACAACACACTTTTATAAAATTCAGACGGATTCAAGCGAATATTCGAATGCCATCAAATTAATTTCCACTGAAAAGTATAGATTATATAGACTCAATCAGTTATCCAGTAGGTATTTGAAGTAGATTCTCTCAGGTCCAATACATGCATCCATTGAATTAATCAATGCATTTCTTCAATATAATATTTGGTAGAATTTTTAGAATAATAAATATTTATGTTTGCAACTGCATGCTTTATCCACGCAATATTTCAATTTGGAAATACATAGGTGTACAATAGAAAACAGTATTTAGTTGAGTAACAGTTAAATTACCCAAAGGTTAATAGCTCACCTGGGCCATATTTCACAAACGTATATACTTTCTTAAATTTTCTAAAACTCCTAAATATTGTGTGGTTCATTTTAATAATATATTGTATTAAATGTTTTTTCTTGGTAAAAAAAATACTAATTAAATAGATAGTCACATTTATTCAGGTTAAAACGCAGATGACAACACTTCACCAGAAGAAATGTGTGTGAACGTCTGTAGGATCACATATGGAACCCAGAACACTATTTGCGATGAGGTTCTTCGGTATAACAGTTACTTATGCTTACAGAAGTACATGTACACACAGCATAAGTAATACATTGAAGCCTTTACATATATCGTATCCAAATTTCATACATGAAATATTCATTTTCACATATAAACATTGATTTCAAATTTTCCCTTAAATGTATGTTAAGAAAATAAAAATATTGCCACGATTGGAAACAAGAAGAGCCTATCAGCTTTCTTTATGAATGTGCTGGTGAGACATTCTTACTTTCAAGGGACGAAGTGTGATCTTCTCGCTATGGGCTAGTTTGTAGGAAAGAATCACACCCTTTCTCCTCTCTGTTTTTCATGCACTTTTCTCGGCTTTGCTACTGATGGGTTGTCCTTGCTTCTATGGAATAAACGTCGTAAAATGATGCTTAATGCGGATTGGTCATATCTATGACACTTTCCGTCTTTTATTACCTCTGCGTAACAACTTAGTTGAGACCACGCCGGAGCGATACAACTGCTGTTCAATGCGCATGCGTTATACACATCAACCACGGTTTTTGGTGACGTCATCAAAATGGTAGAGAATAAATCCGGCCACTATTTAACCAACATATCGAAATTTGTATATGTCCTATCCCAACAATTGTATCATTCGTATATCTGTGTATTGTGCGATTGACAATGATGAGTCGTATGGATAATACCAAATGGAAAGTTTACGGCTGTATTCCAACGCAGGGTCAAGGTTACTGCTAATTATTGTTGCTGAACTGTCCATCCACAACACCCAATTTTAGTAGCGCAATGCGTCCTGGGAAGTGAAAAGTAAAGCTTTCAGGTTACACAGTACTAAATAAATGCGTACAAAAGTCCGAACTAGAAATCACAAATTACCCATCGAAGCAGGAAGTTGGAACAATATACAACATAGTGATAATGTAAAATGTGTTAACTCTATTGAAGATGGATTTCATTACTTATTATAATATACATATTTTGCTGAAATCAAAGAAATTAATTATACAAACTCATCCAGAAGATATAATTACATTTTTAAAACTTTGTATGTTTAAAGATTGTAATTGACAAATAATGCCCTCCTCCATCGCACGTGAACGTATTAACAAAGGTTTTCTTTTTTGTTTTTGTTTTACATATGTAACAAATTATGCTCGAATTAGCATTTTTAATTTTAAATTCAGCCTTTATTCCGTTGCAACGCCTTCTTATTATGCATCTGTATGTGTTTTACTCTAACTACGCTCTTTTGTCATGTATGTATGACATGAGTTTTCACAAATAAACTGAAACTTAAACGTAAGCTCTCGGTACTTTATATAAAGACCAAATCAATAGAACAGTGTTTAAATTGAAAAAATAAGGAACTTGTTTTCTCGAGTTGTTTAATGTATTATATGTTATTATGTTCAAAACGAAGCAATACCACCTAGTCAATGCAATCATTTTAAAATAGTGTAACATTATGTTATACTGGTGTTTATTGAATCAATGTCAGTTTTATGTTAAAAAACAACAACCCATATGGGAACAATACGTTTTGTTTAACTCGCCTGTGGTGGTATTGATTAAGATTATTAATTGAACATAAGGTAAAATCTTCAAAATATTGCTGTATTAATTACAGTTGAATTCTCTGACAAAGGTATGCATTGGTCGGAAATGTAATTCAAAGTATATAAATATCTAGTATGGGTCTGGTACATTTTCCGGCGCATAGTGTTTGATGCAACACTATTAGTTTGCCTTTCTTTTCCAATTAAGTTGAAGAACATAACAATGTTTATAAATACGGTCCGATATATATTTATTGAACACAATATTGGTAGAGAATGAGCACTTACTTTAATGAATAATGGTATCCACGCACACGTGTACATATTCGACACATGTTTTGGATAATTCCGAAATTCGAAATTTCTGACGGTACATATGGTGCATTATTTTCCTAGCTGAAAAAGGACATTGGATATTGATATAATTGTATTATTGTATTGTGTGGATGAAAAACGTATTTTAATAACTGGAATTGAATACAAAATCAAAAACAAGTTTTATTATAATGAAAAAAAAGTATCGTATTCATAAAATAAATGGCTTAGATGAATAACACAATTAAAAAACAAGAGGGCCACATGGCCTTAAAGCGCTCCCCTGAGTGTGAAGCTCTCAGCAGACCGGAACGTTTTGAACAATTTTGAAAGAGGGTCACCCAATGAGCGTTCCTGTGAAGAGGATTGGGAGGAGCTGTTGGTTGAATGAAAATATTGACGGACGACAACCGACGGACTACGGACAAAGGCGGTCAAAAAATGTCACCAATGGCGGACAAATCATCCATGGATATTACGTATGTGTTGAAACTAAGTCATTAAAGTGACTATGTCTACGAACCAGTTATCTCCTTCAGCATATTATAATACCATGGACATATGCAATTCCAAGTGGTACGCATCAAATAAATTATTTACATTATTATGACATTATTATGATAGTTTTGATTAAAACAAAAAATTGAAATACCTGAGGAGTCGTGCGAACCAAAAAAACCAGCACACCAACGTACAACAATTCAACATATTCGCTACTCTAATACCTGACAATAGACGTGTTGATTATAATAGTGTTTTGTGTAAGATACATGTTAATATACATTCAAGTCAGATGTAAACCAGAAAAGAGCCAAACACGACTTTAACATTAATGTTTTTTTTTTTCTTAGAATGCGAGAACCATTTACTAATTATATTACCCTTATGATAATACCATATTATTATATACATTGTAATGAGTTTTAATAAAGTTGACATCCCGGGTCCCTTTTTGTATACATACATGTAGTCCCTTTAATTGTGTCATACAATCTCAACGTCTGACGCCCAAGACCTATATCGTAGAACAGTACTTTTACGTCCTCATATTTTGGTAAATGTTGTCGTATATGCTTTTAAGCAGACCCTGGCTAATGTCAAAGAATCTAGAACTTGCCCCCGTCACAATAACAGGAAATGACGTCAGTGTAGTGTTGGGAATTCCAAATGGCAGAATTCCGCTTGCTTGGCAATGGGGTAGTTAGTGATATTTTTTAGATTTTCCTCAAACGCTTCTTCAAACCATGAATTAAACGAACCTAAAATACAAAAACAACTTTTTCGTTTATCATTATCATCATCGCCATCATCATCATCATCATCATCTTCATCATCCTAATCATTGTCACCATTTACATCATGGTCATCATAATTTCATCATCATTAGTATCATCATCATCATCATCATCATCGTCGTCATCATCATCATCATCATCATCATCACAATCATGATCATTATCTTTCGTTGAACCGCAAGAATCGTATGTTTCTTTTCTGTCGCATGGAAAAAAAGATGGAAAAAGCGTATTATCAACGATAGCCTTTGCGATTTACGAGAAATTTTAAACTAAATCAAAACATGGTATTATGTCTTCTTCTGTCAGTACCACCATCACTTATAACAAAGCCTAATAAGGTCGAGCTCCGACAAAAACTATTGACAGAATACTATTGTTTTTAAAAGAAAATGTGATGTCAGATCGTAAAATTTTGTGTGGAGCCTAATTTGCAAGCTTACCGTGCAATAACTACCGTGCAGTATATTGAAATTTAGCTGTAATTGCTCTGAGTGATTGCACTGAGTGGACACATTGCGACAGAGCTAAATTTAGAAATGACAAGCATGCCAAGCATGTCAGACATTACGTGATGTCTAGGAACTGTCCATTGGGATCGGCATTGTAGAAAATTGCGATGTGGTAATTTTTAAAGAAATGCACGAGCTACATTGAGCTGCATTATGTCGACATAACTGAAGCGAAAGCATTTAAAATTCATTTGGATGTACGGGGCTGTTTATGAGGAACAGAGTGGAAAGCCAAACTAATTACGGGGTTTTAAGCATAGTTTTACATATTTGCAAAAATATAATGAATGTACTAAACTTAAAGATGGAGCTGGCTAGATGGAGTTGTTGATGGGAGGGTGGGCACAAGTACCCTGCTACTTTGCTCTTGATTTGTCCTACTCAATTTTACGAGTGGGGTTTTGTGTCTTGTATTCAGACTGATCATCTCTAAAGTATATATTCGTATGAAATAATAAATCGTCCCTTCAACACCAGAATGTGATATCAGCATATGTGCAAAGTAGTCTGATCAAACATTCAAGGGGCGATATGAAAACAAATGTACATATAATGAAACAACACGCCAAAGGAATAATTTCCTTTTTCGACATTGTTTGTATGCATGTTTGATAGAATATACATCATTTTGAGTTTTTTTTTATTTTCATTTTTATATAAGAAATACGATCGGGGAAAAATGACCTCATGACTTCAGATGTAGTTTCTAAAAATAAGAGTGCTAGTGTTTCAACATTGAAACACAAGTCATGTAAATATAGAATTTACTGGTTGTCAGCAAATAAAAGACAAATACATGTAATAATTGCTAAAATAATTATTATAATAATTATAAGTAATAACTGATTGTTTATTTTATCAGAAAGCATACTTTGTAACACAAAATGCCAAAAATGATGTAGTAGGCGGCACCAGTATTGCTTTTAATTAACACAAGATTATGGAAAACTATTAAAACACGTCTTTTTATTATTTTGAACACCGTTGTCGTGAAAATAAGCTTCATGGTTGCTCTTTAAACTTCATTTACGAAGGCACATTATTGGTCAGTTCATTACAAATTAACATTGGGAATATAAGCCATATATAGAGTGATAATTATTCAAAATCCAAATATGGGGTTCGCAGACGAGCGGCGAGGGCTCAATTTGTTTACCAAAATAAAATACTGAAAGTATTTTAATACATCTAAAAGGTAGATTATTTTATCAATCATTCTTTAGCATCATTTTGTTTTATTGATCGAAGTAAAAATAACAATTTTTATCCAAACTAGGGTAATCCCCAGGTTTATCCGTTGGCGAAATCCTAGCGACTAAATTTATTGTGACCTTCCAGGAGATGTTTGGTGTATGTGCGATTTATTATACTTCATACAATTGGCAGAGCAACGTAATTAATTTGTATTTTAAGTGACCCAAAATATAAATTAATAACGGTAATCCTATTTGCCCTTTATAAGACCGATGAAGTATCCCGCCACAAGCATAATACCCATTTATTCATTTCAACAAATCGTTATTAAAACAATAACACTATATACATGAATTCATACGTCATACGCCTCTTTATCCAACATAATTTTTTCTTAACGCAAAGAATTTGGATTATATTATCATGGCATTAATACAGCTTTTTATCGACATTCACACGTTTACAATCGGACAGACATTCATGCCCGTTGTTTGAACAACAATTATATGCATTTTGTATGTTTTATACAACTGTGTGCTTTTTATGAACAAACGTATACATGTTTTATATAATAACTTACATTTTCATAAAAAACTAACTGTTTAAAGAAATGTTTGTGTTTTAAATTAAGAAAGGCTAGAGCTAGTAAATTTCGAACGTTTAAAGAGATATTTATTTTAGAAAATATTTGGAGGCAAACAAACACAAATGCGAACTAACATTAAACATATGTAGCGATCTGATCCAATAAGCGAAAACAAAAACAGTACATGATACTTTACTCACTCATTTATTTTCAAGGAACACGTACTTCCAACGTCTAACGACCAAATGCAATCCTGCACAGAAATGTCCGCACATTTTGCACACATATGTTCATTATATTGACTATTTAAAGGGGGCGATTTACTATCAAACGTTACTTGATTCAATAACTGCACGTAGCGGTGTGGTTGGCATGCACTCTTTTCACCGTAAGATCTTTCAATATCAGTTCCTGAAAAACGAGGGTTTGTTTAGAAGTCACCCTAGATGGGGTCTCCACAGGTAACTTCGATGTACATAAAAACACACAACACCATTTAAAAACTATTTCAATAAACATAAAATACTGGGCACTGCAGATATGATTCAAATTTCGCACCAACTTACGATGTGTTTCTAGGAAATAGAGGTGCTGGGACACAGACTGAGCCTAAAGATAAGCTGTTCTGACGCGGAAGGGCTTCATAAACTGCAAAATAGGTTAGTTTAAATAATCGTAAGTCGAAATAAACAAACGATAATTAAAGATACATCTACGTTCAAATTTAAAGTATGAAATACCAATATTACGTTTTAAAAATTGTTGATATTAAGCATTGCATAAAAAACAATTGCTATTTAACTAATTTAAATCTGTATCATTTTTCTTGTTTTACACTGAAATAAGAGTATTATAATAAAAAGTTATGTTTCTGTGCGTATGAATCTAATATCTGAAGCGACAAAGCGACACATTAGTTTAATTTTCAATCTACAAATTTTACGCATTGGAAAACATAACATATATTAAGACATTTAATGTATAAAATATGTTAAGGGGTTAATTATCGCCCATATTTCCTTAGTTTATGACATTTCTGAGGACGAAGATGCGACATTTATTAATTAATGTTGTCACATCATCGCGGTCTTGCACAGAGCGGAATAGAAGTGACAGAAACAGGGTTGCGTAGAATCAAGTTAAATGTATCGACACAGTTCAACAACGCGAAGCTATGGTGATGTTTACAATCTCTCGTTTGAGAAGGCTTTTTTCTACACTAGTCATGAATTATGTTGTTTGATCATTGCTGATAAATTAAGGGTTAGAAAGAGGAATTTGTTCTTTGCGGAAGAAAAACACAGTGATGCAATCGCACATTCCTTATGTTACTGCAATTTTGATTATATTGAATTTTTTTTTAATATGGGCGAGACCATGAGTACATGGCATGAAACACGAAAGGGGTGTAACACCTATTGAAAGTATAATAAAAAAACTATAAAAATGATCAATTCATGCCGATACTATTATCGTGTTGACGAAACGTTTTTTTTTCCTTTACAATAGAAATTAGAGATGAGACAACTCGGCAATTATTTCGTTCTTTTTCAGCAAATGTACCTCTTACTTTTTTCTTCGTGTTCAATCGAACTATGTGAAATTTAACCTATTGACTTTTCCACAGATTCCGTGTTAAATGAGTGCATCCAAACATGACTGATACAAATGTCAGCTGCCTGATGTAGCAAACTGATGCAAATGTTAGCTGGCTGGTGTAGCAAACGGATACAAATATAAGTTTGCTGCTGTAGCTCACTGATACAAATGTTAGCTGGCTGATGTAGCAAACTGATACAAATGTTAGATGGCTGATGTAGCAAATTGATACAAATATTAGCTGGCTGATGTAGCAAACTGATACAAATGTTAGCTGCCTGAAGTAGAAAACTGATACAAACCTAGCCTGATGCAGCTATCTCATACAAATGTTAGCTCGCTGATGTAGCAAACTAATACAGGTGTTAGCTGCCTGATGCATCAGTCTGATACCGATGTTAGGTTGCTGGTGTTGAAATCTTATACAAATGTTAGCTGGCTGGTGTAGCAAACTGATATTTATGTTAGCTGCCTGAGGTAACAAACTGATACAAATATTTGCTGGCTGGTGTAGCAAAACAAATTTACTTTTGAAAAACAGTTTGAACTATATTCGAAACAGTTATGTTGGCTAAGTATCACATAACCAAACAGCACATGTTCTGGCAGATTGTATGTTGTAACAGTCGTTTCTGTACTGAAACCACTTGTCATTCTTTGGATATGCTTTAAGAAAGAGCCTATCAAAATCCGTACAATGAGCTATTGATTATTCATGATTAAATTCTTTTCCACGGAAGTAATTTGCTCGATGGAGGAAGTTTAGGTCACGGAGTTAAATTTCAGTCAGCTGCATGACTTACTTAAGAAATAAGTTATTGAGGTAATAACCGATAAATTACGTGGGTGATAGAGTGATTCTTTTCAAAACATAATTATCCGACCATAGTTTGATGCAGAATAACCCATAGTCGATTTCCTTCCTTATCTGTAAAAATCGATCCGCGGGCCGTGTTGAAATCTCGGTTATGCCTAATAGTTAAATAATTACTAAATACATGTATGCATGTTTTAGCGGCTATTGATATTTTCATTGACATGTCATCTGCTATAGCTGCAAAAAATGTCCTTGTTTGAATAAGATATGTACATGTAACAAAATCTAAGATTAGTTCGGTTCATATGTTGACATCGATTACTTTTTAAAATCACAAGCAAATTGGTATTTTGTATACTGCATAAACAACCATTGACAGTCGATTGAAATTTATTCGATATTAATGATGGAAAATATATCATTTATTGAAATAGGCCATTCGTACGTTTCTGTTTATAAACTGCTGCATTTGTCTGATTACCCGTATCGACTCGTCAATTTTTGTAACGTTTAGCGGTATGGCAGTTTAACGCAAATGTATTAATCTATACATAGATTTTACAAACATACAGTTATAACACTGTCTTTATTGCTATTTTAGCACGGAACATACATGATGTCTTTAACCAGCTTTGCATTGTATTGCCATAAATAACAATAATCACATACATGTCAATTGAATAAGATTATATCCCAAATGTCAGATATAGCAGTTGTGATTTGATTGTTTTGCTTTCAAATGGGCCATTTGCATAAATGTCGATGGACCTTCTTTAACCCATCTTTATTGGAACCCCCACCTTAATCTGGAGTATTGTATCCATGTGTATTGGCACCTTGCTGTGGTCTCAGTGTGGTGGAGACAGAGTGGGAATTTTTATCATCTGAGAACAATACATCGCTGTAGAGGTTTAAACAGTGCGCTCAGCCATTGCTCAAACAGCCGAGAGAAAATAATGCAGACAATGATAAGTGGGAAATTTATGGAGTGATCAAACATTCCGTTAAAGCCGCATTAAAGGTGGAAATTGTGAAATTTAAAATAAACGATTACACAATAATTTAAATGTCTGGGTAAAATACTATTGCATGTTTCCATAAAGGCTTACATGGTTCGACAAGCATTTGCCTTGTAAATCGTTCTACATTTCTACAACATGTCGGATAAATTTAAGTACACAGAGACACTGACCTAATTTTTTTTTTGACTCGAATTGAATTCAATGATACTTTACATGCAGCATCCGTATCAGGTGGGTATGGACATATTGTTAAGCAGTTTTGGTCTGATGATTTTTAGTTAGTTATTTACTAAAGATTATACTTCGGACATAACCATGGGCAAGTTTTCTTGCGAGATTTCATGAACTAATTTCTCAATTTAAATGAAATGTTATAGGCAGAATTACTACCAAGTAAACGATTCGATTTCAGGAAATAATAATTCTAAAAATGAAATGTTAATCAATATAATGTACATCATGTAAAATACAATGTAGTGCATGTAGTATTTGCCTTTAATTGAAAAATTATACATGTTTTCGAGACAGGGAAATACTAAACTAGAGTTGAAACGAAATTACCATCGACCGAAAGTAATATGTATCAACCTCAGTTAAAACAAAATATCATTCGTGGTATTGCGCACATACTTTGTATTCGTCAATATTTTGTTTACTCAATTTGTAAAAGCACACCGATTTAACTATTTTGAAACAGACACAGCACGTTAAGTGTCCTTAAAACAAAATACGACATATCGAACGTACCACAACCCGATTGTTTAAGTTTGCGGTGAAGAGGCATTTAAACCAAACCACTAGATGATAAATCATTTGGAGAGATAAGACATGGTAGGAACGTTTTGTTTGCTTGTTAATCTGCTTAATCACGGCATATATACACTTTCATTAAACATTAAGTCGTCACAATATATATTTTTGCGTAGCCAAATGCGTGTATTTTAACTCATCATTTTGTTGAGATGATGTTGCGAACTGTAGTCAAGTGCATCTCCTCTGTCTCCAGTGTATTATGATGATGCAGCATATGTAGTGCAACTGTATATCTTCAATGCCATCATCGTGTTATAATGATTGAGTGGACTGTACACGCCATCAATGCCATCATTGTGTTGTACGGATACAGTGAACAGTAGTCCTGTGCATGTTTTTAATGTCACCGTTGTGCTGTAATGGTACAGTAAACAGTATCGCAATGTATATATTTAATGTCATCTTTGTGTTGTGGTGATGTAAAGAACATCCTTCAATACCACATTTGCAATGGCATCAAGCTATTGTGATGATGCAGTCTTATTAACTCATTATTCTGTGATAATTCAGAAAACCGTTCTCATGAGTAAAACGTACCTCGGAAGCCAGAAAGTGTCATCAGCATATGTGTAAATAAAGTTAATAACACCTTCTGGTTTTCTTAGGGCGATACATTATATGTCGTTGTATTGTTAAGTCTTTTTAATCTGTAATCGTCAAAATTAGTATATTAAGTGCAATTCGATTAATACACACAGCCTGTAGTCCTATTGATTATTTTTGACAGTGTATCAACTTTCAAATAAGAGCGTAATAAAGTTGAGCGCGATTATTTACAGAAACCCTACATGGTTATAATAAATATCTTGGTGGCATGTATTTTATGTGGTAAGATGATGGTATATTTATTTACATTGACCTGCGTATCATCAATCGTCGTAAAACGTTTTGAAGTGGTCATGGGCACTAGGAAACTCCACTAATAAATCATGGGTCTCATTGATACGAAATATTAATTTGTGTTTATCATTCGATATTTTGCACGGCTACATTAAAGCAGGGAATCCGTCTAATATAACACAATGGTAAGTCTGATATTTAACACAATTATTTATATAACTTTGTTTTATTATATTATTTATACAAACATATAGGCATAGATACAGATGTTTGGCTTTACTATTGTATAAATATATTATATGGTGCTTGTAATAATTTAACGCAATTTCCTTAATTTTATGTACGACTTGAAATTAAAACCATCTGATAGAAACATGGAAAGTAAAAGTGAAGTCAAGAATATAGATATACTTAAGATTAAAATACATTCACACATATGGCTGGCATAAACTATTTGTATAAGTTATCCTCGCGGTGCGTCCAATAGATTAAGAACAAAACTTGAATTCAGAAACTGTTTTTGTTCAACGTAATGTGTTAGTATCACCCCATAGCTCATGTGAAAATTTCGAAGCAAATAAATGCAAGACATTTTAATTAATGGTATTACAAACCAATAACTTAAATTACAACAATCTTAGTGGGTATTCTTGACAACATGGTCTGGAGAAACTAATGTTGTTCCCGTCAACATGCCAACAGTACCTCGAAGAATCTTGTGTTTAGCAGTAACAATTTTTGCGGACAAACTATATTAATTAGATTATTTCTGAGTATGTTCACATACATGGTGTTAATTTTTAGGTGAATTAGTGTTTGTGTATATACATGTAAAATGGTCAGCTTCATCCGTGGCTAGAGTCATCAATTTATTTACGGTTTTGTTTTTCATTTGCATATGTTGGATCTTAGTAATGTTTTGTCTAACAGCTTGAATATATCATCGTCTGGCATGTAGCTTTGTATTGACAATACCTTAACAAACATAGTGTGCCATGTGCATGTACTGAGTGTCTATTCTCAGTATGTTAATATTGTAAAAATATGTGGTTTGTGTATCCAGAATGTAAAGAAGTACCAAGAAGTAATTATCTCTTCACAAAACTATCAAACACGATGTTCAGCCAAATTTAAGCCAAATGGATTCCCTATCTTAAATACAGATCATCTTCTCCGGAACCATTCAGGACTCTTTTAAAAAATCATAAACAGATACCATTCGGCAAATTTCAGCAAGGGTTTACTTGACCGGGGCATTTGTCATGCTTACCGTATATTATTATAAACACAATACTATAAAATGATAATGGTGCTAATTTGGACAACATATGATTGACGATCTTCTGTTTTGACTAAAATCAAAAGCATTTGTTCAAACGAATCTCGTAATTAAGTCAGCCGTGCAAAATGCGAATTTGCCTCCTTATTATTGGTATCTTCATTCTTCACTTTCATTTGTTACAGATTATGGGTTGTGTAACAGTGTGGTGTCTGTTAATAAATACATTGCATAACTTCACTTACTATACAACAAATTAAGATAAGCAATCTACATCATAGTAATTATGCACCTTCTGAGATACCTTCTCAGTCCATTCAAGCTCGAACAACAATTTATTCAAATTAATTTCTACAATCTACTACCTCCGAATTGAATAATCTTCCCGATGATGTCAAAAATGAGGCTCATCAATATTGCCGACCAATTCAAAATCCATAATTGTCTTACGGAGATAGACACACTCAAACGTTACACACACGCAACATAACAAATTGTAGTACGCTAAATGGAATTAAATGCACATCTTTTCAGACGCAACATACTTGCATCCCCATTATGTCTCTGTGGAATACGGGAGTCGCCATTTCATTATTGTTTAATGTAAACATGTAAACAGTATGTTAACATTCGGCGAAGAACGTTTGAAAACTATATCTATCAATTCCGTTCCTTCTGTTGAAACTATCTTATAAAGAGACGACTCGCTTGGTTATCAAACCAATACCAACATTGTTAGCGCCGTTCACACATATATTATTAATAATACACGATTGGATACATATAATTGCTTCAGAACTTCGCTTAAACTTCGTTTTCTTTTCATCCGTTCAATTTCCAAGTTCACACTTATATATGTTATACCATTCTAATTCCAACTATTTACAGTTGCTTTCTATCTATTAAGCTTCTTTGTTTGCCGCACTTATACGAGGGTTGTCTGGAAAGTTCGTAGACTGGTTTTGTAAAATGAAATATTATAATGTAAAAACAATTTCTCTTTGTGTGCTCGCTCATACGTATATTTATAACAATAATGTGCATTTTTATTATATTTTACCGCTAAATTACCTTCAATTACTCAGTCTTGGCAACACAACTCCTGAACTACGGAGCACTTCAAATTGTTCTGTAAATGTTCAGTAGTGAATGGGTTTATAAAAAATAGTATCTGCTTAAATAGCTTATTTGTAAACCAATTATGTTCGTTTGACAACAAGCAACTAAATATATTCTATAAGGAGAAGAACTACGAGGCGTGATCCAAAAGTTGGTAATTATTTATTCATACTTAACAAACACGTAGTCGGAAACATATCAAATTTAATCAGCAGATGTCTTAACATATTACCACTATGTAAATGCATTTTCATCAACAACTATCTACAAATAACGGAGTAAGAGTCCAAAACACAAACATATTCAACACGATCCGGAGCACGTCCGTAACAGACGATGTTAACAACGTCGAAATGCTTTGCAATCTTAATTAATCACATGCTATACCTTGTTTTCTGTGTAATACAACCATTACGAAAAGTGTACAAATGTGTTATATAACATTTTGAGCGTTTTCATTGGCTATAATTCTTATACTTACCAATCGCATGACGTTAGTTTGGTGACATGACGTCGTCAACATTAAATTACGTCCCGTCGGTACACAATTTTTAGAATTTACCTGCATGTTTGGTACAATTAGTAGTTTTTCGTTTTTTTAAAGCGTGTGATAAAAAAAGATCAGACACGAGATGTCATGTCATACCATATTTTATTAAACGAGGTCAGGAATTTTGTTAGTAAGCGAGCCGTACATGTAATATCTGAGCTGCGCTATTCTTAAATAATGTCAGTGTTATTACTCCTTTTTTTCAAAACATTCACATTCTACCTGAATACATTTATGATGCCGCTGTATCTAATTGTCAAATAATGTCCTGGTATCTGTTTTCGTCGAATCTTCTCAGTATCCGCATTACAGTCGGACACAGATCAGTACGTCCTCTAACTTGCTGTCCCCTGCATTCGAATTTAAATTGTATGAAGTATGGTAAACACAGACATTTACATGATAAATTATATAATTATGTTAGCAGATAACGAAATGATTATAAATTAAAAAGAGTTCATTCAATGAATTCGCGACTGAATCATAAGAAAGACAATGCCCGAGAATCCAGTTTGATGTTGCTTTTCCCCAATATTAATTTAAATAACACTATTTGAAATGTAAAAAAACACAAATGGTTATTAATCTTATAACCAACCTTGCTCGAACGTCAGTACCTCATTAATTTACTCCGAGGCTGTTCCGATCGCGGGACAAATTGAACTTTACCTGTACGCGTTTTTATTAGAATATGTACACGCTTCGTGTGTATCTAAGGCGCGCACGCGCCTTTAGGTGCCTATGGCGCTCGTATATACAACGGCACGAGCTAGCCTAAGGCTAGCGTGTCGTTTTTGTATAAAAAGGCAATAAAAGTAAAAATAACGTGATTTTGTTAGCTTGTTGGTGCATTGTATGGTTAATATTCATTAAGAATATTACTGAATAATAACCACGAATTGCAAGGAAAACAAAATCTAATGTGCCTTTTTTTTAAATAAATCAAAACACCGTCACGTGACCAATGCTGCCGAAAATAGCTCAGTATAGGCATTTAAACACTATCTTTTCAAACGATATAATGTTTCTAAATGGGGGCTACCGCCCCCCACATCCTCTCGACTTTAACAAAAAATGTTTGACTTAGATCTATATAAAAGTCCATCTGTTAATAAGTAATGATACACGCATTTTAAATCATTTAATTTTATAAAAAGAATTTATAAAAAAAATAAATAAACAACAACAACAATTGCAACGAGGGCTATTATTTGTCAACTGTATATTAGCTTCTAGCTTCAAATATTCAAGATAAACATTCTGGTCAGCTCAACAGCTGTTGACAATCATTTCGATATCTCAAACTAATTAAATAATGATTATGGTAAATAAAACAAAGAAAACACAACATTTAAACTGTTTATTTCATAACAAACAAAACTCGAACTATCGGCATAGTTGGTAGTAGTCACTCGCTAAATCGAATATGGCGGACATTTGTTTACTTGCACACAGCAACGAGCACCTGCCCGTTGAGCATGCGCGATCCGCGTACCGGTAAATTTCAATCTAGCCCAGATCGCTTCTGCAATGCCCAACACTATCCGTCGATGATCTTCTTCCACGACGTCGGGATCTGCCTTCAACAAAGTCGCCGTCGTTATGTTCGGGTGATTGCTTTGTTCATAATCTTTGCTTACCATTTCTGAATCGTCGGTGATAATGGTTGATAATTTGTCAGCACACTATATTCAGTTTTTATGTTGCAGGTTTGAATAAGATTGCTCTGCCGAATAACCCATTGTTACGCAAAATTTTACACCTGCGCGAGTTTTGTGCTGCTCCGGCCTTCCCAGTTTTTAACGTTTTCACTAACAGTTGCTTTCAAAATACACCGTTGCAGTAACTGTATAAAGTACTTGACTTCAAGTCAAGTAAATTTTATTTACTAAGTCGGTGCAAAATATAACGAAAAACAGCAGCTCGTATGAGCTTTTGAAACCGACTTAACATAGTACAAAATAAATATTTATGACAGCACATAATAAAATACAATTATTAATACCTAATAAAATTATATTAATAAAATACATAATTAATTAATATAAGACATGCAATGACTATGATTTCATAACACATAAGATCATGTATTTGTTTAATACATAAACACATAAAAGTTGCATCCAATAAAATGTTTAGGTTAAGAATTGTATAAAAAGGTATATGTTTATATCTACATATCATAAAATCACAAGGTTTATTTTAAATTTAACTTCAACTCGAGATTGGTAAACAGTGTACTCGATGTAATGCGTTGTCTGTTAATTACTACCACAGGAGCTACATGAACAGTCAGGCCCATCCCAACTAGAAATCAGAGAACGGAATTGAGTCAAACTTGATGTATTTCTGAAATCCTCAGTAAGATAATTCAATAGTAAAGTAGCAGTAAATTTTAACGAATTTCTACCGTAACGTTCTGTTCGAGGTTTAGGAAGAGGTCATATTTGTATGCCTCAAGTTATACGAAGAGTGCTTAAATTTTACAATATCATGCAAATAACTTGGAATTTTGGGCATACAGTGTTTTAAAAGTTTCCAAAGCAATGCTTCTCAAACGATTAATGTTTTAAGTTGGGAGACAAGATTTCGTCAAAAGCTCCTCATATGAATGTAAAAACTAAAATTTTAAAAAATCTTCTCTGAAACCACAAAGATTGGCGCTTTCATATTTGATATCTGACATCCTCTAGTGTTCCTCTACAAAGATTGTTCAAACTATGCCCTTGGGGGCAAAACTGGCCACGCCCCGGTGGTCAAATGGTTTATATAGACTAGTATAGAAAAATGATTTTAAAAATCTTCTTCTCTGAAACCGCAAGACCCAGATGTTTCATATTTGGTATGTAACATTGTTTAGTGGGCCTCTACACAGATTGTTCAACTGATGCCCCTGGGGTCAAAACTGGCCAAACCACAGGGGTCACATGGTTTATAGAGACTTGAATAGCAAAATGACTTTTAAAATTTTCTCCTCTGAAACCGCAAGGCACAGAGGTTTCATTGTTGGTATGTAACATTGTTAAGTGTTCCTCTACAAAGAATGTTCAAATGATGCCCCTGGGGTCAAAACTGGCCACACCAGGGGGTCACATGTTTTATACAGACTTAAATAGCAAAATCATTTTAAAAATCTTCTCCTCTGAAACAGCAAGGGCCAGAGGTTTCATATTTGGTATGTAACATTGCGTATTGGTCCTCTACAAAGATTGTTCAACTGATGCCCCTGGGGTCAAAACTAGCCACACCCTGGGGTTCACATGGTTTATATAGACCTAAATAGCAAAATGACTTTAAAAATATTTATCTATGAAACTGCAAGGCCTGGAGGTTTCATACATGGAATGTAACATTGTATAGTGGTCGTGTACAAAGATTGTTCAAATGATGCCCCTGGGATCAAAACTGGACAAACCCCGGGGGTCAAATGGTTTATATAGAGTTAAATTGCAAAATGAATTTTAAAATCTTCTCCTCTGAAACCGCAAGGCCCAGAGGTTTCATATTGGTATGCAACATTGTTTAGTGGTCCTCTACACAATGAAATTATAAAATCTTCTGCTCTGAAACCGCAAGGCCTAGATGTATCGTATTTGGTATGTAACATTGTATAGTGGTCCTGTACAAAGATTGTTCAAATGATGCCCATGGGGTCAAAACTGGCCACACCCCGGGTCACATGGTTTATATAGACTTTAATGGCAACATGACTTTAAAAATCTTCTTCTCTGAAACCGCAATGCCCAGAGATTTCATATTTGGTATGTATCATTGTATAGTGGTCCACTACAAAGATTGTTCAAATCATGCCCCTGGGGTGAAAACTGGCCACTAACCGGCGGTCACATGGTTTATGTGGACTTGAGTAGCAAAATGATTTTAAAAATCTTCTCCTCTGAAACCGCAAGGCCCAGAAGTTTCATATTTGGTATGTAACATTGTTTAGTGGTCCTCTACAAAGATTGATCAAATGATGCCCCTGGGGTCAAAACTGGCCACATCCCGTGGCTCACATGGTTTATATAGACCTAAAGAGCAAAATTACTTTAATAGTCTTCTCTGAAATTGCAAGGCCAAGAGGTTTCATATTTGGTATGTAACATGTATAGTGGTAATGTACAAAGATTGTTCAAATGATGCCCCTGGGGTCAAAAACTGGCCACACCCCCGGGGTCACATGGTTAATGTAGACTTGAATAGCAAAATGACATTTAAAATATTCTCCTCTGAAACTGCAAGGCCCAGAGGTTTCATATTTGGTATGTAACATTGTATAGTGGTCCAATACAAAGATTCTTCAAGTGATGCCCCTGGGATTAAAACTGTCCACACCCCTGAGGTCACATGGTTTATATTGACTTTAAATAGCAAACTGAATTGAAAACTTTTCTCCTCTGAAAGTTCAAGGCGTAGAGCTTTTATATTTGGTATGTAACATGTATAGTGGTCCTGTATAAAGATTGTTCAAATGATGCCCCTGATGTGAAAGTCAAAGCTGGGCACACTCCGTGGCTCACATGGATTATATAGACATAAATGGCAAAATGATTTAAAAATTCTTCTCTGAAACCACAAAGCCCAGAGGTTTCATATTTGGTTAAAACATTATATCGAGACCTCAATTGGGATTGCATATGGTATGAGTGGGGTTAAGGTCAATGTCACTGTTACTAAAAATAGAAAAACGGTTTCAGCTCAAGAACTTTTGAACGCATTGAGATATTTTAATGAAACTCTATACATTGATACCTCATATTGACACCTCGCATGGGATTGCATATGGGGTCGGAGGAGTCAAGGTCAATGTCACCGTTACTAAAAATAGATAAACGGTTTCCGCTCAATATCTGGAGAACGCATTGAGATATTTTAATGAAACTTAATACATAAATACATTATTTTGAGACCTCGATTGGAATTCATATGGGGTGGGTGGGGTAAAGGTCAAGGTCACCGTTATTAAATATCGAAAAATGGTTTCCCTAAATATTTTGAGAACGCATTGAGCTATTTTAATGAAACTTAATACATAAGTACCTTATATCAATACATTGCTTGGGATTGCATATGGGGTGGGTAGGGTCAAGGTCACTGTTACTAAAAATAGAAAATCCGCTCAATAACTTGAGAAAGCATTGCGATATTTTAATGAAGCTTATTACACATATCTTATATCGATACCTCACTTTGGTTTGCTTATGGGGGTGGTCAGGGTCACAGGGTCACTGTGGAAAAACGGTTTACGCTTAATAACTTGAGAACGACTTGAGATATTTTAATGAAACTTCATACGTAGATACCTTATATCGAGACCCAAACTCCGCGCAGAGATTTGTCTGGTATCGAGCATAGCTCTAATCAAATCCCTGCCGTCATAACAAACAACGTGATGATGATCGATTTGAATCTTCGAAATATTATTATAGTTTTAATTAGTCATTTTCTTTTTCTGTTTTCATTATTGACTGCAAACGATATATAACAAGTCCAATTATGTAGAAAATTGCACTGTGTTGCATTAAATAAGTACAAACTACAAATACGTACTCCTTCCAGAGGTGGAAGGATTTTGCTTGTGATGGCAGTGGATACCGTTAACCAATAGGGGAGGTAACCGCTATGAGGAGTTTGATCGATACCTTGCTTTACGTATGTGGTGGGTGGGGTCAAGGTCAAGGTCACTGTTACTAAAAATAGAAAAACAGTTTTCGCTCAATAACTTGAAAACCTATTGAGATATTTTAATGAAACTTCATACATAGATATCAAGTGAGCGACCTAGGGCCATAGTGGCCCTTTTGTATTAAATTAAACACAGAATCATTAAATTTGTTTAGAATAAAAGTCGTAAAAATGCCTCGAAGAAGGAGCATGGAGGACATATACGTGTATTTATAGACACTGTAGCAAATACATGTATGTGCTAATTGTTCCACTAATTTGACATTAAATGTCAAAGAAAGACACTTTCCAGTCAGGGAAACATCCGGGAATTTTATTTCAGAATTTCAGTGGCCACCCTGTAGTTGTGTTAGGAACACAGGACCAAATCTCCTTGTTACAGGACAGAAAATGGGTCACATTTTGACACAGATTATATTTTGTACTACGTACACGTTATTATTAAAAAAACTTGTAAGTAGGTCAGGTCAAGTGTTTCTACAGTGACAGCTTTATTGGAGTATATCTTCTATAACATATAATTTATTGAATGCCATTTATTTAGTTGCATTTGTGCAAAATTTGGGCAGACTACAATGTACCTTCTTCCACAGGACCGGCTTGTAAATAACCAGTCAGGTCTGTCAGCCAAACAAGTCTTGGAATGTGTCGCCTTCAGTCTTCGAAATTAGCCATTGCCCGCTCGCCCGTGGCAAGTAAAAATATTGTCGGGCACAGAATAAATTCTAACAATGTCGCGAGCCTGGCTAGTAAAATACTGTGGCAAAACACGGTCATTTAAAAAACAAACATCTGTTTAGTAACTAAACACAACATAAACATGATCGGAAATCTGTCATTTCAAACAATAATGTAGCCGTACATTCTCAAAATATAACACAAATTCGATTTGTTTACATTCTTACAACACGCACCTGCTCCTGACACTTTATTGCAATGCTTTCGGACCGATGCGTTATAATCGATTATTTTCAATGTATGGTTAAGGCCATTCATAAACTGTATCTTTATCACTATATATAATAATGATTTCACAGTGACCAGATTTGGATCGTGTTTAACGTCTGCGTTAATTTAATCGAGTACCTCATTTTCGTCAATTTCAACAAAGTTCTATGCAGTTTTTAATTACAAATTATTAAATACGTTTCCTTTGTTTTAATAGCATTGGTATATATCTGGTTAATACATTCATTTTGTAAGCATAATCTTTGAAACAAATATCATATACATGTATTTTCTATAAGTTCCACTGTTTTGTTATGTTATTCATTATATGTCTTTACAATTATATTGTGTTCCGTCACAGTGTACACAGTTCTTGTCTTATGAGTTTTTTGTTCCCGTTGTGTTTGTATTGTGAACTGATCATAAATGGAATGAAGAATGGTTTACGCATATGTAAAAACGCCAAATAATTAAGCGTTGTATATAATATTGAAAAAAACATATTTCTATTTATTTCAGAATTTTAATTGTAATATAAACTAAATTTCAGATATTGTAATTTCTGAGTGATGGAGTAGTTTGTCTGGCAGTGTATGTGTTCCTTTTCGACCGGAAGTTTGCCAATGCGCTAGAAAATCGACCACGTTACTTGCATTTTTGGAACGACTCGGCCCCCTACAATAGTATCACATTTGATCGAACTCCTCGCAGCGGTTACCTCCCCTATCGATTGACGGTAACCACTGCCATCAGAAGTAAAATCCTTCCAGATGTGGAAGGATTACGTGTTTGTTATGTTTACTTATTTAATGCAACTCAGTGCAATTTTCTGCATAATTGAATTTTTTATATATCGTTTGCAGTCAGTAATGAAAACAGAAAACGAAAATAACTAATTAAAACCATAAATCATATCTAGAAGATTTAAATCGATATCATCACGTGGTTTGTTATGACGGCATAGAATTGATTAGAGCTATGCTCGGAACCAGTCAAATCTCTGTGCGGAGGTTGACATTTGATAGGAAGATATAGCACACATTTAAATGGACATGCTTTTTGTGTTACTTTGCTAACTTGGTGTAGACCAAATACAGCATTTTGCTTCCAACACAGTCATTTAGCAAACAATTACATATGCATTTATGAATAAATGAATAATACCTACATCATTAATCGTGTATATCGCTACGATGCTTTTGTTTGCTTCCTTAGGGCAAACATTCGTAACTTTTTTTGGTAAACAACAATGCAAATAGCCCGAATACCAGCCGAATAAATATAAATGTACATGAATATCTTTATCTCAGTAAACACAGAATGCCGTTTCATTTTAACATGCATTGACTTACGTTTTAAGAAGCTTAAGATGTCTATTGTAGGATGTTACTGTTCGTTGCATTTTTTCTCACGCCAATAGAATGTATAATAAATCATCGGTCGAGATAAGAGCCGACAAGAAAGATTTCGATTTTTTTGTAACGCTGCTCATTCACTTTACGCGTAACGCACACACTATGTAGAATTGCATTCAACATTTAGTTTGCCCGTTTAATCAAGTCATAATTGTGTTGTGATGAAAAAAGCATTTAATCGTCGTCAAGCTTCCACGTTATCGTAATGTTGTGATCATAGAATGAACCGCAGTCAATCGCGTAGCTTCAATGTCGCCGTTATCACAATTGTGTTGAGATGATAAAGTCACACGTATCCTAGCACATATAGACAATGTCGCCGTTATCACAATTGTGTTGTGATGATAAAGTCAAACGTATCCTAGCACATATAGACAATGTCGTCGTACCATTTTGTCTTCAAATGGAAGTGCGTATTGGTTATATGTTATTGTTCAAGGAATACAGTTATCAAACATGTACACCTGTTCCTTACTTATAATTTCATCATGCCTATCAGTCATGTAATACTGATTATAAGTGATGATCTGTAGTTCGATCGAGCTCTGCAGTTAGCAACGTAAATATAGAATCGTAAATTGCACGCGGTAATTTTATATTATGTCCACACGGTTATGATAAATTACATGGCGAGATGTTTACTTTAACCAACTTATCAACGAGCCGACGATGGTCTTAAACAACCTTTGAAGAGGGCTTGTGCGTTTCATACCTCCCCTAATAAATCCATGGGTCTAATAATTACACAATATGAATTTGTGTTCCTCATTCAATATATTGTGTGGCTACAATTTACACCAAACCAGTCGGGAATGTGTCAAATAACCAAGGATGGTAAGTCGGATATATATGCATGTAAATGCGGTTAAGATTTTATACGATGGTTAAATAATGTAAAATTTGAAAATTATGACAAAACGACGTATACAAGTCTATACATTGAATCAATTTATTAAAATTGACTACACGCACATCACTGCGCGCATTACTGTCTACTAGTATTTTTGTTACAAATCACCTTATGACTATTTTCTGTTAGAGTGTTTTCAGTCTATACTGCTATAAGATACTATTGGTGTTACATTTGATTCTGTAAATGTATATAAGGCACAGGTATTGGCCTTTTATCATATGCAGTAATGCATATATCACATAAACTGAACCCAATGGGCATCACTGTATTGTGACAAGGCATATGTTAGTCGTGTATTTTATATTTTGTATGAGGACACATCAGGCAGTTCAAAAAGCAGGAAAATCAGAAAACAGTATAAACGTATATAATCATAAGGGGGTCGAAATTATATTCCTTTATCCCGCAAAAGACATGGATTTCTGGAGAGGTATGGGGTTAAGGTATGTGTAGATAAGGAGGAAACCCGAATTCCACTTGGGGGTCAAGACGATCCAGCTTTATGCTGCACAAGACGTACTTAGTTGTATTGTCTGAGTAAAATGACGACTGAGTTAAGAATATGTGAAGAGATGTGTATGGTATCACTTTTGGCGTGACACCTCGGTCAGGGTAACGATAATTTCTAGAGAGCAAAACATTGGAGTAATTGTGTTGATATTCGTCATACCATAATGGAACAAAAAACCGGATGTTTCTGATAAAACTGCTTTGTCATGGGACTGAAAGAGTAGTACAATTATTAGCTTTGGTTGCATAAGCAGGGTTCTACCTTAACGCATGCCCGTCGGTCCGTGGCCTGTGATTTTTTGCTCGGACCGGTTGTCTTCGAAGGACGACCGGTCCAGTGACCAGTATTTTTTTGGACTGGTTTCAACTGTGTATTTCGTGAATTCTCATTTGTGATTAAGAATACAGAGAACCGGCAGAGATGATATTGTTTATTAGCATTTTACCACAAGCTCTTGTGTATAGTTTATAATAGTTTGTATTCACATTATAACGTTTATTGCTAGCATGTGGGGTTAATTAAATTTGTTCACATGTTTCTTTGATTAAAAAAAGTAGAAATTCCGAAGTTTGGCTAAATTCTTACATGGGTATCGTTAATAATTCTCCTGGCTAAATAATATTTAACACCGTATTCTCTGTTCGACGCAGTAATAATTTATGATTGTTGTTTTTACAACTTTTAGTTTTAAATTGTATCATAATTGAAAACAATCGAAGTGAACAAAAATCATGTCTGGGTTTCCGCATTTTGGGAATGATTACAAAACGTTTGGAACCGGAGAGCCCTATCAATAAATAATTAAGTTTAATTGTTCTCATGGTATTTTGATTGTTGAGCATACGAAAACGCATGGATGTCAAATGTATGTCACGTTAAAGAAGTTGATATTTCATCTTTATTTAAGCAAACATGTTCAAACAACATTGTGAGTGAAAATATGTTAAATTATATAATAGACGATATAATTATAGATCTTCGTGTGTACTCAATATAATATTCCTATATCAATTCTGAGTCACTTCGTTGTTTAAACTATTGTATGCAGTTCGATGTATTTTGATTATCGGGACCAGTTCATACGGCGTCTGACCAGTAGGCTTTGAAGGCAGCCGGTCCTGTGGGCCACCACTTCCCAAAAGTGAAGGTCAAACCCTGATAAGTATTTTTTTTTTGAAAATATAGTGAACTGATATTATTAGTTACATGGCGTATTACTGACCACGTACGGTGTGGTACATGGTCAGTAAATTACTTTTGGGCAAGAGCGTAGCTCGATCCCTATATAAATATACTACCCTGCATCACATTGTGCGGGTTAGTAATAAGCCATGACACGAATTTATCTTACCGAGTAGCATTATTTTTCCCGTTAACGAAATTACACCCTTAAACTTAGCTATATCGTAATTGATGACGTCATATTGTTCATTTTCGTGTCGTCATTTTATTAGTTTTTTGAAATAATGATTTAACTGACTGGATATTGACTCTTTCTGACATAATATGGAATATTACACGGTCAGCATGAGACCCGGATACACCAAAGAAAAGCGAGTATTCTGAAGGAGGTAATATAATTGAGAATATTGTGTTCGCAATTTAAAGTAGTGTCTAGCTTTAAATGATATTCAGTTATATACACATAATTACATGAATTTGGTTTATGTCTGCTCCCTGATATGAATCACAGGTTTTTTCAATTCGATAAAGGCAGTCCAATAATCGATTACCTGTCCGGGGTATACTACGTAATCAATGAAACCGAATGAGCATTGGAAATGACCACAAAAATAAGCCAACATTTATTTTTCAAATACGTTAAATAGTTAATCACATTCCTGCGTTATATGTAATGATTTCGTAGAGATGAACTATCAGAAATAGTGAATATAGGATGAAAACATAGCAACAATGCTAAGCCTGTTTTATTATGTACAATGAATTCAGTGTGTATTTTATACTTCGTTATCACATAACTTAGAAAAACACACAAACAGACTCGTTATAAGCAACTACAATACCAATATTCAATTTGAATGACAAGTTAACGCACGTATTAAAAATGGCATTAACACACACACGCAAAACCCAAATGCACGTACGTCCTGAACAAACTATTTGTACTTAAACCCAAATTCACGTACGTGCTGAACAATTTTGTACTGAAGAGTGCTTAAAATGGAACTTTGATTGCAAACACAATGATACAAAAAGCATGAGTTAGGTTCCATCAGGGTGATATGTGAATCTCCTTGCCGTCCTACAATATTAAATGCCTATTACAATATACGTTCAGGTCTCCTTCTGAAATACTCGTAAATATATTGTATGGACCCTCGCGTAGGAATCATAATATAGACATTTCTTTCTCACATAAAGATTCAATTGTGTTCGGTTTCTAAAATGACCATGTTGAATATTAACGTACTTCGAACACCCGTTGTTTTACCCCAGCTAATAAATCTAGCCATGGTATGTTAGTGATCGATAGTCGATAACAAATGTCTTATCGATAGCATTAGTGAAAATTTATCCATTACTAACGAGTAATGTAGATTCCCCAAACATTTAACATTGACGTTCCTTCTAATTAGGGCCAAATGGTACCTTTAAATAAGGATATGGCGTAAGTTTACAAACAGTAATATTGTTAATAGTGAATATTTATCAACAATGGTAACTATTGATAAGTTGTTGTTTCGTGGTTTAATTGTTATATTATAATAATAAAATGCGATACTGTCTGGAGTTCATAATGTATTCTGAATGGGTTTTGTCTAACTAACTGCACGTTAGTGTAACAACATCAATCATTGTACAATAAGAGATATATGCCTTAATGAACATCACCCATGCTAGATTTTTTAGAAAAGGTCCATTTCATGTCTTAAAGACTGTTACAATAGGCGATCACAACTTAATGATAAAAAAACTGATTAAAACAGATTAACACCATACGACACATCTTGACGAAGCAGCGTTTGGTTTTTGTAGTTTATAATTTACACAAATTTAATTTTAACGTTAAAAAAAAGCCATGTTATGTAATAATACACAGGTTTAACATCTTTAGGATTTCCTTAAGTTCAATAGAGCGCATGTACTTGCCGGTGTGGTCTCCCTAATGAATGAAAAACAAATAGTGTTAACAGCAGACAATGTAAAATTGTTTAGACATCTGGGTTCTGTAAGCAAAACAAATCAAGGCTTTAACTATGTTCTTCCTTCAGTAACGTAAAACGGCATGCACACTTCTGTGTGATTTTAAAGGATTTAAACAAATCTTTCCTGACATATTTTGTGGTAGAGTACGTACTATTACATTACAGCGTAGTTGATTGCAATTTTACACACACTCACACAAAACATGTCCAAAAAGATGTGGGGACTGTGTTGAATATATACGTATAGATGGGTTCATACCATTTGCTAAACTAAGTTTAAATCGATTGCTACATTTGTAACAGTGACTATGATTATTTTTGCGCTCGCTTTAAGCTCTTGCAAAATTCTAAATATTGGATCAAATTGTAAAGGATCGGTACGGTCTTGAATTCGATCAATATCACACAAGGACGCGTGGTACACTTAATTATGCCCACTTAGTTGTTTTGAATTCTATGCTATCAGGTTAATTTGTATTTACACTTACATGTTTTGTGAATAATTCTGGGCCTAGTGTGAGGTTCGTGCATTGACCGTTCCATTGACCCCAGTTTTATTCATGTGTGTTTTGTGTTTGTTTGCATGTGTTTGTTATGTGCTTTTGTGATGTTCTGTGTATTTGTTTGGCAATTGTTCACTTGCTATCAATAAAGGACATCGGGCTGCTAATAAGAGTTCTCTCCTATTGGATTTTCGCTTTGTTTATATGTTAATATGTTTGTTGCACCTATTTGAATGCTCGTGTTCTTGATACAAACATGACATGAATCGAGTCCATGCCAATCATGTTATATCTCCATTTTATAACACTGTGAACACTTTGCTGTTTGTATGTTAGTTGTCGGTTATCCTATTTAACCTGTCTGAAGTGATATTCATTTTTCCTGTCTGAGGTAAATTGCGGTGCCCAAATTGGGCAGTCAGTTTAAAGGGATGCAGCACACTATTCACCACCAATCATTAAACAGGTCATTAACGTTTAGATATGTGATTCAGTTGTGAGTATGTATTTCTATAATATTATTGTTACTCGCATTTTGCATACATTCTTTAGGCCATGCTTGGTTTATATGAACTATTGGTTGTAGTTGTGTTGGTTCTGATTTTTCTGTCACTTTTTCAGTATCTCATTAGAACACAACTCACATTGTCTATAGGACTCATTCAATGCTATCCCTTTAAAATATCAAATTTCATAAGTGAAATTATGTATATATGGGCTTCACATGAATAATATTAACTAAACTGTTCGGTAAATTGGATTCAAAATAATATACTATCCTGCATGTCTTGGAGAACAATGCAACTTTTAAATACGTACATGCATACTAGTTATGTGTTCTTGAGTGTTTTTATGTAGATACATGGTTTTGTACAAGGTCTTGCCTTTATTCTTCAGTGCTAACTATTATTATTTAGATACCACTTACCAATTAGCTATAACAGAATTGTGAAATAGGTGTTAAACATAGTTTCATGAACATTTACCTCCTTGGATACAAAGTGACATCACGCACACACTAGATATAATATATAATAGTAAGTATCTGAACAGTGTGGTTTCAAAAGTGGCTGTATATTATTATTTCAGTATTATTTCCATAAATGACCTAAACATTTGTACTATCAAAATAAAATAATTCAAGTAGTGGTTTTCACATGTATATGACATCTTTTTTACTTACACGGATAATTTGTGGGTTATTAGAACCGCCTAAATATAATTGATATAAACATAAAGAACACTAGGTTATTGTTAAATACAGATACGGTTTCTTAGCGACACTTAAACAACCTAAATCACGAGCCCTGGCAAGTGGTTTAGGTTTTCGTGCTGCGCAAATAAACTTATATGAATTCAACACTTACCTTGTGTTCTATTTGTCCCATCATTTTATGTCTTTATTTTGAAAATAAACACTACAGAAAATAACTGAATAACACAAAAACATTAAATGAAGTCACGACAACTAACAAAATAACGTCATTATAATGCGCGTGTTTGCTATATACAACAAGGTGGAATACAGGTAAGTTTGTCCCACGGGGTGTTATTTCGTCAATGCAGGTGTGATGATAGAAAATGACCTTGTATTCGTTTCAGTTTTGGATCAATACTTCTAACATTTGCGAAATCAACGGCAATAGTTGTAAATTAAAACAATACAACTTTCCGTTATACAGTATCAACTCATATAACAATATAACATGTTTACCACAATGTTTAACAATATAAAATATATGAGGTTAATTCGCAACTTATCATAACGACATGGCCTAAATCCCGTACATACATATAAATTACATTAGATCCTGTCTTAGTACATAGTTATTTCACTTATTCATTAGTGACATGTAACATTATTTCAAAATGCAATATAAAATATGTGAAACTTCAGCAGCGTATGCAGGAGAGAAACACTTATTATCATGCAACAGTCCTTTATATGGAGAAAGCGACCGATTGCAAATACATATACACGTACATGTATAGCAAAACACAATACAATCCACACGAAACATGCACTGATAACAAAATACCACTACATAACTAATTAAAACTGTGACCACCCCTTATAACGGTCAATGCAAAGTATTGAGAATTTATACCGGTTAAATATGTATCTTGATTGCCGAGATGATTAGCATTTTGTGACGATTGTCTATACAGGCCACTATATATGGCGTAGTTTTACTGCAAATACATGTGGATTTTAGAAAAAAAAAGTTAAATGTAATTCTATGTCTAAACCAATTTAACGTTTAAAAGCTAAGAGCTTGAACGCATTTGATAACTTACTACATGGAGAATTTCGATAGCTATGAATTACGACAATTAAATGCCCTCACACTAAAGTACCTGTGTAGTCAGTATGAAATTTAGATGAAGTTTGACACTAATTACTGGTATATGGATTGAGATCTCTGTCGTACTGGAATATTTGCGTGTCTCTTCTGTAAGTAAAAATCTCCACGGGAGGTACCAAAGTCAATTAAATATAGATTTGTAATTAGATAAAATATTTTCAAACCACATATTTAAATCAAAAACCTTAAGTATGTTTTTGATATTTTTTATCAATTTTTAAATCAAGGGATACGCGCAATGATATGCGCTTGGGCTAGCAATAACGAGTACGAGTGTCTATGCGTGAACTGTTGTAAGTTTGAAGATTTTTCCGCCATTAATAGCACAGAATCCACAGTCTATAGAATATAAATCAATATATCATAAATTGGCCATAACATTTAAACGAACGTTTATGATGTTTATTCGAAAAAAAACTATTTCTTATTTACGAAATGCATTTTAAAAAGTATGTGTTCGAAAACGCTTGGTGCGAACGAAATATACACTGATATTATATATCGATTGGGTTCCGAATTATTTTCGTAACATGCTGTATAACTATTTGTGTTAAATAAAACAAACCGTTTACTGTTTTAATTTGGATAAATAAAGGTAAATTAAGAGTTGAATACGGTAGTAAGTATATTTGCTTCCAACAACATTAACTATTTCATCCAATCTCCAATGTGTATGCACCAAAGAAACTGCCTATGTATATTTAGTCTCATTTTGTGAAACTGTGTTTTGTTAAGCGGTGGAGCCATTGATCAATCGATATTTAAAAAATAGTATACTCGCAAACAAATTATGGTGTATTGAATCATAAAGGATCCCATTGCAAGAATAGGGTGTATGTGAAATATAGCTCCATTGAATATCATATTTAATAGCCCGCTTTCAATAGGAAATATAAATACCAATAATCGATTACCTGCGCTGCCATAATCAATGGATCAGAATGAAACATGGTAGCACTGATACCGAAAATAACAAAAACAGCATTTATATAAAGGCAAATCAATATGGTCATGCCATTTTAGGTGTTTATGTGTATAAGAACAGATGAACTATCGGAAATAAAGTTTATTGTGGAAGTATATCTACTAACAATGGTAAGCATGGTTTATTATATTGTGTTAATTGTGTACCACGTGTTTATGTGGTTTTTGTTATTTTGTATGACATTAATTAAAAGAAAAGTAAGGTAATTGTTTATTTCATGTTATGTCATTATGAGAACTGTTAAATGTGAAATATGAATGTGACAAGTTAATGAAGAAAATACATTTTTCATTTTGAGTTGTTTATCTGTAAATACAAAAACAACAATTTCGAGTTCTGATGTATAGAGAATTGTGTACTTACAGATAAAAACACGTTCAAGAGAAATTTATTTTGATTCTAACATGAGCTGACTACATATGTTCAATTACAAAGCGAATTATAAGTCAGAATTTCGGAACTATTTTTTCGAGAATACGATTTTTTCGTCATTGTCTAGTAAAACAAATGCTCGTGTAATATTAGAATCAAAAATAGAAAACATACTGTAGGTTTCATAAGGTAAACTTTGCGTCAGGTAAATATCATAAGGTTATATTGGAATAAATTCCACCGTCAGAGTTATTTTACCAAGCAATGTTAAAATATTATCCAAACGTATTCAGCTATTATTTATCATAGACCTGTTGTTCAATTGTGTATCAATAGAGTGTTTCCGTTATGCCTCAGTCACACATTGCCGATTATGGCTCCCGACAGCGTCCCCACCATGCTTCGATAAAAATAATACAAACGTCGGGAATATCGGGACGCTGACGGGTCGCTATCGGGAGCTGTCTGAGAACTTTCGGGACGCTGTCCCGAGAATCGGGAATCATCAGGACAAGTTCGGCGTGATTGGCCAAGCACTCCCGACAGTTAAGCCTCAATCACACATTCCCGACTATGGCCCCCGATAGCGTCTCGACAGAGCTGCGATACCTATAATAAAAATGTCACGAATGTTGGTACGCTGTCTGGAGGTGTCGAAACGCTATCAATACACTGTCCTAAGAATCTGGAATTATGGGGACACGTTCTGCGTGATCGGCCAATCACTCCCGACAGTTAAGGATATCCCTTAACTTTTGGGAGACTCAGCCGACTTTGTATAGTCGGACTCTGTCGGGATAGACTCGGCTGTATTGCTTCAAATTCGGGACGGTGTCGGGACGTTATCGGGACAATGTCTTGTTGAACGGGATTGTTAATAAATTATAAATTATATTATACATCACGTCTGGAGTATTGCTGCAGTTACAAATTCCCGAGTATGGCACCCGACAGCGTCCCGAAAGCGCATCGATACTAATAATCAAAAGTCGGGAATGTCGGAACGCTGTCGAGACACTAGCGGGAAACTGTCGGATAGCAATCGGGATGCTGTCGGGATTCTGTCGGAACGCTGTCTGGACGCTATCAGGACATATTCGATCGTAAGCCTCAGTCACACATCCCCGATTATGGCTCCCGATAGCGTCCCGTCAACGCTACGATACAATTAATAAAACAATTGGAAATGTCGGGGCG
This sequence comes from Congeria kusceri, assembly GCA_027627225.1. NCBI lineage: Eukaryota > Metazoa > Mollusca > Bivalvia > Myida > Dreissenidae > Congeria > Congeria kusceri. The sequence continues at coordinate 30,520,751 of CM051026.1, read as the reverse complement.
CTGTCGGGATTTTGTCTGGACGTGTCGGAACGCTTTCGGTACGCTATCGGTACGCTGTCCTAAGAATCGGGAATTATCGGGACATGTTCGTCTAGATCGGCCAAGCACTCTTGTAAGTTAAGGTGTTCCCTTAACATTTGGGAGACTCAGCCGAATTTGAATAGTCGGACTCTGTCGGGATAGATTCTGCATGTAATATGCTTATTAAAATTAAATTGATAAACAGGTAAGTATTCGAATACCTTAATATTATTCGAATAGTTTTTAAATTTCAAAATATTCTAATATTCGTTGCCATCTCTATAAAACCAACAAATAAATTGGTGCATGTATGCGTACAACAATGCATGTGAATTATGCTTAATACTAAAGCGAACACATGTTGACAGTCAGCAAATTTCTAAAACCTGTTGTACGTAGGGGAGTGCATACAGTGTGTTTATACAGGTAAATATCAGTGTTATATTTTAATGGAAGATGTACATCACAATGGATTTTACACGTGAAGAAAGAACACATGATGCATGCAATATATAAGTTATCTACAGTTTTGAAATAATCCGGACTGAAATTGTAACTCTAATTTTACTCAATCGTTGTAATGGAACAATAAACAAGTATTTAAATTGTATAACACTGCTATGCTTCATGGTTAGGAAATATATTACCGTACACTTGAGGTGTAAAACCATACTGTTCGGTAATCCAAGCTTGTATCTCAATCTGCACAACTTGACATGTAATTGTATCACTATATAACAGCTTAATGCTATAGACGCGTATATGAGATGTATTTAACAAGAAAAAATGTTATACTCATAAATGTGTTATATTAATGATATTTTAATTAGTGTACTTTGTATGCACTCTCGACAAATAGAGTGCATTTAAACAACAACCCTTTGATGTCGATATATATTTATCCGACACACAGCTAATATTGAATCTGCCAAGAGCGACTTCAATGTCGTCCATTAAAGTCGCCTTTTAAACAAGTACTTGTTCAACACTTCAATCTGCACTTCCCCATCAAACTCAACATAATATTACAAATGTATGGATGGCATACAATGGCTATATAGTACTTATTTCCACCGAGGTGTATATATAGCGAAAATGCGGCAAAACCTGGGAGGATACAGTGTTGCAATAATATAACACATATTAATATAAAACAAAATAAGGGACATTTATTTCAAAGAAACACTGATCAACGTTGAATTACTTGTATTATTCAGAGTACGTTGAACGACACTTTATAATTGGACATAATTGAAAAAAGTGGCTTTCAACCTAGTCCTTGCATGTTTTATGTGGGAAATGTCACAATATTTACAACCATTGTATGGATAAGATTTCATGGCTTGAGACTTAGCATTAGCATCAGGCGAAGTACAATTGCCAGGTTGTTTTCTGAATCTCGCTCAAACATGAATTTGTCTTGAAAGCAGGGATGTTTAATATAATTACCACGGATCTTTTGAGAGTTAATCCGGGTATAATCTCGGCCACACATTGGGGGCCATATGTCACATGAAGTAATCAAGCCACTTCTATAGTGACAGTTTATTTCGTAACACATACAATGATAAGTTATAAAACTGCAAAGAATGTCACGACCGAAACACTATTGGAGCTAATTTAGTTTTGTGAAAGGATGAAGCAGAGCAACATTTTAAGTGGTTTTCCTTATTTCTAGAAAGTGTTATTTGTTATTTAATTTAAGTGATAACGTAGTGTTTTCAAAATATGAAAGCAATCGTAACCACACAAGCCGTTGTTTTTTCATAACAAACATACCTGTTGTCTGTTGGATTTTGATAATTTCAGTGTAAATTGGTGTCTTGTGTTAAGCGGTAATAGTTATAACAGTGCCATAGCCTCGAGTAAGAATGAAACAAACAACAACATATAAGTTGAAATTGCAAGGCGTTTCACAAATCAGTAGTCATGGTGATGATGCGCGGTGACGTGTTGATGAGACTGGTTGTAATCATGAAGATTTGGTGATTTTGGTAACACAGATTTACGATGCTGGTTACATATAAGCTGGTTGTGGTGATTGCGAGTGTTTTAATGGCGTGCTTTGAAGCTTTGTATACGTCAACGTGTTTTAATATGTACGTTTGTGATTGTCTGTGCAGTGTGCACTTATAGTATCCATTGGATTTACGACACATATGCATGTGCATTTTGGTCGTCATTGCATCATCAATTTTAATAAGTATTTTCCTTCGCTCAAGTTGTACTGTGCCCTGATTTTTTGTCGGTGATTTAAGTATTTGAACCGACAGACTGAGTGCAAGTGCATGTACATGGGTGTCTTTTATATTCAGCCACAAAGTGACGTTAATTTTTATTTTGAATTTTGATTTAATGTAATTATAACATGTATGTATTTTCCTTCCACAGACATCAACGCCATTGGCAATCCGATATAAACGTGTGGTTCGTTCCAATGTAACTATTGTGGAAATCGGTATTGACCATTTATTACAATGTTTGTTTTTAAATCAAATCGGATTGTCCACAACTAAATAAAAGTAAATTTATATTAGTTGCGCATTTATTTAAAACTGACATGGACACACACACGAATAAAACAACAGTACAGTTTGTCATCTGAACCGAACTGAAACTGAAAGTGATCATTTATATACGTATCGCGCTATGGTTATGTGACAAAGCAATCAATGCGCAGTGTGATTTGAAATTAGTTTGAAGGGGTCCAACAGTTCAGCAAGTCCATGCTACGTAGGAATATCACGCATAATTCAATAAAGGCTAAATTGCATGTTATTCAACATTTTATATTCAGTTTTTTCTTAACCTACTGTACCTGCCATACTGATTGTTCAGTTACTTCGTGAACTGTACTTAATATGTTTTGGCCATCATCATCATGGTCGTTGTCATTATCATCATTATCATCATCATCATCATCATCATCATCATCATCATCACCATCATCATCATCATCAACATCATCATCATCCTATAATTATTTTTTGGTTGTTGTCGTCGCCGGCGTCAAGGTCCGTGGCATCGTAGTCAACATAATCATACAGTAAACATGCGTACATTGATATTAGAAACCGCCATTTTTAAACATTTCGTTGATCGTTGTGTGTAAAAGAAAAGACAAACGACAAGAATATTGCCATGACAAGATAATGATGAACAAGATAAAAATTTTTAAGAAATATGTGTTGAAGCAATCGCATTTTCAATTACAGTGGGACTGCATGATGTACCGTGTAAAATAAGGATATAAGTAAATAAAGGAAATATGAAGAAAATGCAATGGTTAGCACATATAAGATAACTTTGTGCCACGAAACGGTTTGGAATATTGATAATAACACATAATGAAAATTGTCATTCTAAATTCATAAGAAAGTCCACCCCCGCGTCGTTTTCATTCGTTTTTGTGCAACAATTGACGTTATTATCATTAAAATGTATGTTTCTCAAAAAAGGGCAAGTAATAATTTGGGTTCGATATATCTATGTACCGTAACGATATAACTGAACTCCCCTCGCCATACCATATACCGTAGATTATAAAGAGCTCAAAGTAAACAACATAATGGTACAATAACGTTTATAACAATGCATGGTGTACTGTGCGTAACATTAAAGGGAACATACGTTTACGTGAACGAATTTAATAATTCCAAAAGCATGCTTTGTGGAAGGGAATACAAATCGTTTGTTTTATTCTTAAGACACAGGCCAAGTCTGCCTGTTTAATTTAACTGAGCTATGGACATTAAACTTTCCTTTGCACACTACCTTGACTAAAAAGTGTATGCAATATAAAATGTATATAACGTTTTTAAATGACCCGAACTGAACTTGAAAAAAAACAATATAACGTAATATTAAAAATGCAACACTGATTTATTGTTAACAACTATTGCTATGCACAAATAATTTCGAAAAATATACATTCGCCTATAATGTCCTGTGATTGCACATGCAATGATTTGTAAAAATGCACAACGCAATAATGTTTGGTGCATTGCCAGCAGATAATGTCTGTGTTTACGTTTTTCCTCAAAACCTTATAGTAAGATAATGTTACTATTATCATCTTAGCCTGATTTTAACGCAAAATTCATATTAACTTAATGTGTTAACACAGTCGAAAATAATGTTCCCTATCTTTTAAAGAGACTATGTAATCAAAAATGACCTCAATGGGGGGAAGGAGAATTTCTGAAATTTAGATATTGATATTGATTGGCATATAATAACATTTAAAACATGGTATACGTAATGGGAAAATAATGAACGCATTTTGTGATAAAAATCACTTTATAATATGGTTTGTGTTTGTTTGGCCCTTTTCCTGTTTACATTTTGACGTCCGAATTGTGAGCATTTTTTATAAGCATAGTTTACAAACGACTCCTTACCAAGCATGCTAGCGCAGTTAATTGCTAATTGAGGTATATAGTAATACCAATTGCAGACATGTAAGTAAAAAACTAAATATCTTACAAAACGTAAAACAAAACAAAACGAGAATGTCAACACAGTCATTAGATTATAAAAATAAAAAACAAAGATTAAAGATATATAACTAGATTTCTCGCTACCACCGTCACCACATTTCCCGCCTTAATCACATCCATCACCCGGATTGCATCAATTACCATGATTGCAATCACAACCGTTTTCACATAAACAACCGTTATCACATCCATCACCGAGACCACATCCACCACCTTGAACACATCCATCGCCGTGATTACATCCACCATCATGATCATATCTTCAACCGTTATCACATCCATCACCGTGCCCATATCCTCCAACTTGACCACATCCACCACCGTGATCACATCCACCGCCGTGACCACATCCACCACCGTGAAAACATCCACCACCGTGACAACATCCACCACCGTGACAACATCCATCACATTGACCACATCCATCATATTGACCACATCCACCACCGTGACCACATCCACCTAAGTGACCACATCCATCACATTGGCCACATCAATCACCTTGACCACATCCATCACCTTGACCACATCCACCACCGTGACCACATCTACCACCGTGACCACATCCACCTACGTGACCACATCCATCACCTTGGCCACATCAATCATCTTGACCACATCATTCACCTTGACCACATCCATCACGTTGACCACATCCTCCACCTTGACCACACTCACCACAGTGACTAAATCCATCATATATCTTAAGATTTTAAGATTTTACAACAAATTCATTTTCAGTGATGTGACCAAGTTAAAACACTTTATTTTCTAATTTAAAAGGTTGACATATTTAAAACAATATGAAAGTATACAATAATCAAATCAGCATCAAAATTGTTATGCGCGTAACATAAATAACACACCATACGCATGTTAGCGGCTACACAGCTGTATCAGCGTCTGCTACTATTACTAGAACCAGTTGTCGGTAACTTTAGTCTGGTTACACGACTATCATTCCAAAACAAGAAAGGAAAAAAAAACAAAGAAATCTCAATCAATAGCTTTCAGAACAAACTTAATTTTGTGTAAAAATCAGTTCATACTTTGTGGATTACTGAATAAATTAATAACAATGAATACAAAAACAGCTTTTACAGGTCTTGTCTTATTATCACGAGTGTATACGTTATGGTGACCATCGTACTATTATTGAGAAGCTATATAATTCGACATAACATTGTTCATTATTATAATGACGATATAAACAAGGAATACACACACATTGCAACATGTTCATATTTGAATAGTGTTTGTTGTGGCTTTATTGATGACCAATAAAGTTTCGAATATTTAAGAAAAAATCACCGCTTATACCATCCACTTTTGGTCAGTGTGATCACATATAGACGCCAGACTCATGCGCGGCGCCAATAAACTATTGTCATATAACATATTGATTCTTGTTGCCAACTTTCAGTTGTTTCCTGTTTAACCGCATAAACCATTAAACAATTGGAACTGTCTATTTAATATATATTGCACAGTCACCGTATATGTCAATTGCATACCATAGTCCAACTATATGTATACTGAATGTTGTTTCTAACAGTTAGTTTCATTTCATATTATGTAAATTTATATCCGTATGGTTTTGCAACAGTTCATGAACTGATGATGGTGATCATCATCATCATCATCATCGTCGTCATTATCATCATAGACAACGTCTATACCAGAAAACAAACGTACAAATCACTAAAATACACATCGTGATCTATTTATTGTCATTAATACACAGCAACAACGTCAACATAAACAACGCGTATGTACCGTAATTACCCTAAAATTGGGACACCTTCAACATTGGGAAACCCACAATTAATGAGACAAATAAATTGTCAACGTTTGTTACCGTAAATTTATTCAGGTGACGGAGACATGCAATCATAAACATACATATATATAGGCAGGTTGTTTGTAGAATTATAATCATTTCAAGGACAGTTGTATCAATCGATATTTATAACAGAAGTTCGAAAATTGAACAAATTAGATCATATCGAATTCATTTTGCTTAAAACCTAGTTGTATTTAGTAAAATAATCGGTCGGACGGACAGATGGACAGTTTTCGGGCCACCGGGCGGTCGGACAGGTATACAGAAAAATTATGTGTTATTAATATTTTAAAATGGCAATTATTATATTTGCTTTCAACACCATTAAGTAGTTCATCCAGTTTTCAATGTGTTTGTACATAACAACAGATCGCTGTATACTTAATGTATACTTAATATCATTTCATAAAACCGATCGATATTTCAGAAACGGTATGCTCGCAAACTCATTATGGCGTCTTGAATGAATACCATATTGCATGCAGGCATTCATACGAAGGCGGTGAATGTAAACTTTATCCACTCAATATCGTGTTTTACCCGTTTTTGATACGCAATAGAAATACCAATAATCGAGTGCGATAAGTATGACGTCATTAGCTCAATGTTTATCAATAAAGCTGACGTAATTTTGAATTGATATGATTTATTGACGTCACAGAAACGCACGTATGAATGCACTTCTCGGAAAATGGGCGGAGTATAGATACATATAGTTCTCATTCATAACCTTTAAAAATACGAATTTTATATAAGATCGTGTTAGAATCGAAATACTTGACGGGCAACAGTTTGTTATTGCGTAAATAACCAACGGTTTGTCGTTCCGATGCTTGTTATCAAACCTCTTGGGCTACCGCCCTCGTGGTTTAATTCATACGCATTGGAACTCCAAACCGTTGGTTATTACCGCAATAACCAACAGTTACCCTTCGATTATCTCTTAAACAAATATGGGCGGGGCTAATACATTCGAAACACGTGCTACCAGATAAAAATAACTTCCCCGACAAATATACCGATATATTTACCCCAAGTGTGAGAATAGCATTTTATCAATTAGCGCGGTTCCCGGTTCGAACTAAGATAGTACGATTGGCACAAACCATAAAACATTATCGGATGTGATGGTTTTTGTGAAGTAATGCAATTTTGACAAATATCAGTCCATACAGAAATTACAGGGCTTTTTAAAAGCAAATACACGTGATATTACACATACAAAAGCTATTGTGTAAGGTTAAAACAATGGAGACCGCAAGTGAAAAGTATTTCGGACATTACAGTCCCATGGGGATTTCGGATAAATGACTTTTTTCAATACGGTCTGTGTTAAAATATAAAGAGGTATTTGCCATATTGGCAAAACACTATTATTTACAAATGTGAATGCTCATTAAGCATCACATGTTTATTTCAGTATTCACATTTTGTTAGTATTAAATGGAATATCCTAAACATATATTGCTGCTAAATTGATAAATGTAAGAATAATGAAACTCCAGAGACATTAAATAAATGTATTTATTTAAAGCCAAATTGGCTCACAAGACTTCCAGTTCAATAATCCGGTGTCAAAGTAACATGTGTCAAAGCAAATGCTGTTGTAGCTTGAATACCCATTTTAGTATTACAGAAAAATATAACCATTGTACTTAAATTTACTATGGACACAATTAATGTGTTTGACTAATCAAGAGATTATTTGACATTACATGCAGCACAAGTCAGAAATTGAATCCACAATTTGTTTGATACTTTCTCCTGTAAACTCTTGAGATAGATGCAGATTTCAATCATGTTACACAGATACATCCTTCATCAAAATGGACAAAAGTTAATGTGAAACTAAATTATTACATAATGTAAATAACAACAATATTCTGAAATCTAAATGGAAATCCTGTATGTATGTTTGTCATCAAGTGTTTAGCTCTTGATAGTACCTATTTAACTCAATCAAAAACAAGAAATGATGTGCATACAAAATGTAAGTGCCAGAAAACACATTTCTTTGGATGTAGAATGATCTTTATTTGCATTTGCTTGTATTCTAATATATAATTTCTAATTAAAACATACATATGCATAAAGATCAAGAAATATTTAGTACCATATACACATGTTTACATGTTTTTATGTTTTTAGTAAACAACGACCAAATTTTACATTTTACAAAACAATTTCACACTACTATAATAAAAACGTGTATTTATACATATAATTTGTATAATAACTGTGCACTATAATAAATATATGTGATAATTTATTTTTGAATTAAATGATTGAGCATAATTTATTTCAAAGCAGACTACTAATTAAAATAGCCCTAAATATGACAACTAAAATTAAGAAGTGTATCCTGAACAATACCATGATGACTATAGTTACAGCTCAATTTGAGTGACAAACTTATTGTATGTTATGAGGCATGCAATAACTTACTTGTACTTGAAAGCTCATGGAATTTCAAAACAACTGACATACAGACAAAAACAGATACAACACAAACATTGTTTTATTTACCAACAACAACAACAATACATATTACAATATGCATGCCTACTGCTTGATATTCTGTGTATACATATTCAAATAATTAAATAAAGGTAACAATTGTTCTTATGCAGTACAAAAACAAACATTTCATAATAATGTCTATACCAAATATTAAGTCCTGGAAATACTTATTATAGTCCAGCCACTGTTTTCGGCTCTGTAACTAGATTTTTTTTATAATCGCCTATGCTCCGGTGATGATACACTGATTTAAATTGGCTGATTGAGGTCGGTTATCGTTGGCTTTTCAAATGTTTATTGTCAACTAGTTTTATGTTACTTATCATGCTACTGTGGGCTTTATATTATCTATATATTTTTTGCATATCACATACTTATTTCTGTTGCACAGATAATAGAGAATATTACAAGTGTCGGTGTCTGGTCTGTTCACATCAGTGTTAGGTAAAACTCACGACAGTCATATTGGATCTGAAAATAAATAATGCAGTAAAATAATGTTATATGTATAGACAGTCTTTTTTTAAAAAAACAGGTATTATTGTACTTGTTAGGATGCATGTATAATAATATTACTCATTTGTACTCATACATGTAGATTCGTACTTAACATAACTATAATGACCAGTAACATACATTTTAGGTAGGTAGGTAGGTAGGTAGGTAGGTAGGTAGGTAGGTAGGTAGGTAGGTAGGTAGGTAGGTAGGTAGGTAGGTAGGTAGGTAGGTAGGTAGGTAGGTAGGTAGGTAGGTAGGTAGGTAGGTAGGTAGGTAGGTAGGTAGGTAGGTAGGTAGGTAGGTAGGTAGGTAGGTAGGTAGGTAGGTAGGTAGGTTGGTAGGTAGGTTGGTAGGTAGGTAGGTAGGTAGGTAGGTAGGTAGGTAGGTAGGTAGGTAGGTAGGTAGGTAGGTAGGTAGGTAGGTAGGTAAGTAGGTAGGTAGGTAGGTAGGTAGGCAGGCAGGCAGGCAGCCAGGCAGGCAGGCAGGCAGGCAGGCAGGCAGGCAGGCACTCAGGCAGGCAGGCAGGCAGGCAGGCAGGCAGGCAGCAGGCAGGCAGGCAGGCAGGCACTCAGGCAGGCAGGCAGGCATGCAGGCATGCAGGCATGCAGGAAGGCAGGCAGGCAGGCAGGCAGGCAGGCAGGCAGGCCGACAGGCAGGCAGGCAGGCAGGCAGGCAGACAGACAGACAGACAGACAGACTGACAGACAGACAGACAGACAGACAGACAGACAGACAGACAGACAGATAAATAGACAGATAGATGATAGACAGACAGACAGACATACAGGCAGGCAGGCAGACAGGCAGGCAGGCAGGCAGGCAGGCAGTCATGCAGGCAGGCAGGCAGGCAGGCAGGCAGGCAGCCAGCCAGCCAGACAGACAGACAGACAGACAGACAGACAGTCAGACAGACAGGCAGACAGACAGACAGACAGACAGACAGACAGACAGACAGACAGACAGATAGATAGAACTAGGCGAATTTTGATGAATTTGGATGAATTCGGATAAATTGCAATCAATCTTTAAAAAGCTGGACAATTTGGATTATTTTTAGGGATTCTTTAGGGTTTAACCCCTGAACAAAATTCCTGACCCTACTGTGTATTAATTATTGTTGTAAGACATACACACTGTAGTAATAAGTGATTTAATAACACTTATATTTTGTGATATAATAGCCTACCTCGGTTATTCACCTACGAAAATCCAGCATTTGTGGGATATAACCATTTCACTAGCAGACTGTTTTGTACATTTTAGTTTTCTGTATGATGTTATAAAATTGACCCAGGACATTTGTCGTTTCAGGGTGACACCTGTGCCCAGGAATTGTATCGCGATTTGTCCAAACGACTTTCCACTGTGCTTGAAGACGAAGGAATAACACAGGCAATCGTGATGGCAAGAAGGATTTCATTTGTGTTGTTAGAAACAAGTTTGACAATGATTAGTAAACTCAATGAACGATCAATCGAGCATTTCTTTTTTGGAAGTCAGTCCGAAGGGACGACAACGCTAGGACTAAGGGCTGACATAGACATACTTCGCCGTATTCCATCTATCAATATAATGCGAAAACATGATGACACAGCATGGAAGAAAGGAATGCTGAACTGTTTGATGCTGGGGGATGAAAATCTTCCTCCACAGCAATTCCTCCTCCAGATTTTCAGAAGCGATAAGCCAGAGCCACTAACGCCTGAAAGTCATTTACTTAACGGCATGTTTGTAAGCCATGGGCATGATCGCGTAGTATTAAGCTCTGAGTTTTTTCGGAAACGTATTGAACTTTTATTACAGCAGTTTTCAGACGATCGTTCAACCATTACCACGGGACCTTCAGCTAGTTGGTCCGACGATATAGACATCGTACATGCATTGTGTGTATCTGGGGATATTCCTGAAATGCAACAGTGGATAGACAGACCTAGACCGGGGCACTGGCCACCTCGGGAATTGTTTGAGGAAGCTAAAAGTTGCAAGTGGTTCCTTGTACCCGTAGGACATCCGTCCACAAAAACAAAGCATATCGAATGGAGATTGTCTCCAAACCTTTTTGAGAGGAAACTCATGTTCAGTTTAAACATTACTCAACTTCAATGTTATGTATTGCTGAAAATGATCAAAAGCGCTATATTGAATAAAATATTAACACATGGCGGGATTACGAGTTTCCACTGCAAAACGGTTTTGTTTTATACAATAGAAAACACGCAAGAACGTAACTTAGCATTGCTACTTAAACTCTGTCTAGGAACACTACGAACATATCTTGAAGATGGTAAATGTCCTCATTTTATCATTGACGGCGTTAATTTGTTTGACGGTAAACTGAATATAACGCAATGTCAAGAAATACTTCCAAGGGTTTCGGAACTCATAGACACAAACCTTCAGGGGTTAATCGGTATAATAGAACATATTGTTGGTAACGAAACCCGATTGTCCGCGGATCAACGTTATATTTCACATGTATGTATGCGTAGTAAGCTTGCATATGAAAGGATACAATGGTTTCATATTATTATGCTCGGTTTTCATGGCTTCATCCATAAACCGATTGTTGAGGTGGATGATCAGTTAAGAAAACTGATAGGTACATGTAAGGAAATAATAAATGTTCACGACGGCAATGAGTTAGAAAAACAAGTGGCCAGAGAAATATTGACAACTGTATTGTCTTTACGAGCATCTATACAAGCATCAGCATCCATCGATAATGGCACTCCTGTTAAGCAAGATGTTTTGGACAGTTTTAAAGAGTCGTTTTTTGTCACAGGTCCAATGAAAGTGACCCTCAAAATGTTAGGCTCTAAACATTTGCTGTCGGCAATATCTATCCAAAATGACATTTATGTCCAGGAAAGTTTCACAAAGGCGCTCGAGACAAATTGCTCCTCAAGTCGACTGAAATTGGCCTCCGTAATGTATTGCTCTGGAAATTTGCAATCAGCAAATTTCATTCTACACTATGCAGAAGAGCGCTATCGCCAGCACACAGTCAAGGCAATGTGTCGTTGTTTTGGATATTACAATCGATACATCGACCATCAAAGTGCGTTTGAAAACAAACAAAATCCAAAAAAGGAAAGCGAAATCGATATGTGTATTGTATTTCTTGCTTATGATGCACATATCGTGCCCCCTGCGTTATTGTATGAAATGAACAAAACTGGGATTGAATCAAATTTCGTGGACACATTAAAGATTAAACAAGAGTGGAATTGTGAGGCTAGAGTGGATGCTCATGTTTTCGTGTATTATCTGCAATATCTCACTTACGGAGGGCTCGGTGACATATCTAAACAGAAGGCTTCATTGGATAAATTACAGGACTACATTTCAACGCATCGAGATGAACTGTATCATATGACGACTGCATTAAACCTGCTGGGTCACTGCTGGGAGATGGAAGGTGATTTGAACAAAGCAGCCGATAAGTATAAAGAGTCTCTACAATGCAAGCCGAAAAACAACGCAGCCAACTGGCACATTCGGAGAGTGTAAGGAAACTGATATACGTGTACATGTATATCAGCGCCACGTGATAGTTAAACTTTATCTGATGATAGGTGTAAAGACAAAGATCGCAATATGCATTTGTCGAGATTTGTTTACGAAAGACACTTAAACTAGGTACCGTAGTTGATTCATGTCATTTGTTTGCAACATGTACATTGAACTCGAAACACAGTTGATATAAAGGCTACAAATACTCCGAACACTGGAACAAAATGAGTGATTAATCGGTTTCTCCTGTTGCAGTTCCTACGCCCGAGGTTACATATCAGTTGCGGCACTTAGACAATTACAGTTTGTATTCACTTCGGGTTGTAATTATGAACATTGAATAATATTGTCTTCATTTAATCGATGTATGAACTGTTGGGAAGATAACGCATAATTTATGCATAAACGACGCTTTTTACTATTTTCATCAGATGGAAACTGTTTTATTATAACAATGATTTAAAATAAAATTACAATACTTGCATTCATCATGAATAAAAAAACATCTTTATTTGCATTTATTTGCATATACAAGTAGAAGCATTCATCATGACTATGCATTATTTGATTAACAAGTCCAATAATTTTCAACACAACATTTTTGTGGATGGCGAGGTAATGTTGTCAATGAAATTACACATGCGTTTATATAGGTATCAAATTCTTCATAGTGTTGAGTCTGTATGTATTACAGTGTATCACCAAGTGTATCTAGTGAACAGAATAATGTTGAAACAAAATAATGCATTTCTATAATCACTGTTCTGGTCATCATCCCTTTTATACATTTATGACAATTTATTTACATCTATATCAATCTGGTTCCCGTTATTGGACTTTGTGTTATCTGCACTTATATTAGTACATGTAACTGTATATTTACATATGAAAACGTTTATCTTGTAGTAAAGTTCATTGTATTATGTCACATGTTATGAGCTTCTTATTGTGTATCGCTTTGCTTTCATATTAAGCATGGTCCTTGTATATTATATAATCAACAGTAATGATAAGCATACACTGATAATGAATACAGGTAAAGTAAAGAATACTCTTGTAATAGTTTGCAATAGTTATCTCTCTTGCAAACTTGCTTACCCTAAGTTTCCACAGTACCCTTATATAAATAGAGTACTGCTATCTGCTGATAAGCCATAGATTTCACAAGTGAATGCTAAAAGGGACTTTGTCATCGAAAAGGGCCTCAAGGGGTCAATGTGAAATTCAGATATTATTACTGACATATAATAATGAGTAAACCGATAATATATAATGAAAAAAGAATGCACGCATTCTGAGAAAAAAATAATCAACTTATAATATGGGTCTTGTTTGTTTGGCCTATTTCATGTTTACCTTCTGACGTTTTATTTTGTGTAAAGCGCATTTCTATCAAATAATATCATATATGTTATTGAAATCCAATTTTTTGACGACATAGGCCCATTAACTGATATATATCGAGGATATGTTTTAAAATGTAGTGCTTTTGTACGCACTATTGCACTCAAGGTCAGCTGTGTTTACCATTAATTGAAATAAGAACATCGTGAACTGGTTGTCAATTTTAATGAAAATAAGCAATATAAACTATTAGCATTTATGTGTTTGTTGTAATATATTGCTTAAGGTACACACATGTTATTTTGTAAACATCTTACACTTATACAATTAACATTAACTGCAAAAACGTTCTCTACAGCAGCTGACAACTTGTCAAAATGTCCGATGATCTTAAGAAAACAATGTACAGTGTTTGCCCACTCCGTATGCGTTCAACAAATAATACAATCGAGTCCACTTGGGTTGGCATTAAGCTCACTGCTATCTACAGGCCTCAGTGTTGTCCACTTTATTTAGTATACCAAGGATTTCACGAGGGTACAACCTAAGTCTGCTGTTATCTCCAGCTGTATTGGTTGTCCACTTAGTAAATGAATGTGTCCATTGGACCCATTGGATCCCATTTTAAACGACTCTTAGATTTAGAGTTACTGAAGTAGTTCAGTCATCTTGAGTATGCCCCCGTGTCCCATGTTTCAAGCGTTCTCTGCACGTATATGTATTAGAATACCAAGGATTACGCGACGGAAGACCATTAGTCTGCTGCTATATCCAGCTTTCTTGGTGGCCACTGGTTAAATTGTTGTGGTTTTAACTGGTCTATTGTTTATGAAAGATTTTTACACACAGATAATTTAACTTAAGCTCAAATTATTAAGCCAGTTAGGACAGAACATTCATCTGTTCTTACTTTCTCAAGTATGTATTTACTGTTCTGTTCGTTTTAGCTTTTTTGTATTCTACATTTGGCTTGTTATTGTTCTTTGTGATCTGTCAGGTGTAAATATGTTCTATGTCAAATATTTAGTATAATAAATGTTCTTAAGCGTGACATTTATTTTGACCTATTACGCTTCTAAAGATTCAGTAGGTCTGACTGAACGTCATTTTATATGTTTAGTTTTATAAATAGAAACCAGTCAGTGATGTCATACTGAACGTAAAAAGAGGCGCAGATCTGTATTCCCGTATTATATAATTGCCCACAAAAATAACATAACTCTAACCGTCCCGTGACCGGTTCTCTAATTTAAGATTTCGATACCCCACGCAACACGTTCGAAATTATATAGTTCCAAATACAGTACTGGTTTAGGGTGTGTGTTTTTTAACACTTCCAGATGAACTGCCCGATTGGGTCATATAGCCAAGATAGGCACCGTGTTTGGGTTTAATAATTCAATTTATTAATAAACGTCACCAGCGCCACTGTCAACATCATCCTCGTTTTCGCCACCACCAGAGATAGTGTAAATAATCGGCCTTTGCTTTTTGATCATGTGTTTTAAATGTGTACAAAACACATCGGAAGTAAATACGCCGCACATTAGAATCATGCATAATTGTTACCCTTTGTTCCACAATACTAAAACCAGTAGCAGCTGTAAAAAGTACGACGACAAACACAAATACACAAGGTATCCGCTACCATTTAATAAATAGTTAATGTATTTGTATCCTACGCTGTCCACTTAATATGAGAAAGTCGTTAGTGTGCTAAAAGGTAATATGTATATCGCAGACGGAGTAAATAACCATTCACTTAATTATTTCCGATAACAAGACCTTCGAAACAAGTAATTTCAATATATATTTATTGACGTTCAGCGTTTATATCTACAATGTACGTATAACATAGGTTCCAATGATGACGTCATTACAGTAACAATAACGCGTGTTTGTAAATATTTAAAAACAACATTGTTTTGCGATATATTCCGATTACAAATTTTAAAATATACAGATAATTTGGATCATTTTTGTCCTGTTGATTCTTACTAATGTTACTAAAATTGGTGAGCTTGGAGTTGATCCCGACTAAAATGACATGCATCCAATAATTAAATTTACTGATATACACATGAACATTCAGTTTACGGCTATAAAATAGTTTGGACAACTGTATAGAAATTTTGATATCATAACAGTGATAAATACTCATTTACCATTAGGTACCTGAATATAAGTATACAATTCTGATAGTGGTATGATTAATAATTATTTAGCGGACTGCTACGAAATTTAGTGCTTCAACGAGTATGGCCCATAAGAGGTTATAATTTACTATATGGTACGTTCATTAACACTCAACGCTGTTTAATACTCTTGTTTAGGCCACAAAAAAGATTCAGTATCGGGTCTCCTGCCCAGAAAAATAAGGGTTGGTAAGTAGGGATTTTTTTGTTTTTATTTTTTTATGATGGGATAATGGTTTGTGTTGTACACGGTAACAGTCTTTGTCAGTCATTATTATTTTTGGACAAAAAATATGTAGGATCGGCAGCAAAAGTAAGGGTCGGTCGGGAGACCAGAAACGGGACTTTTTTCTTTTTTTGGGTGGGGGGGGGGGGGGGGGGCGGGGGGCTTAGATAAACAAAACTGTGCATGAAAAGGTTATGAAGACATTAGCTGGATAAATGTTAATGAATGTGTGCAAAAAACATGAAAACACACACCCTCAACACCGTCATTGTAATGAAACGAAAACCACCTTTTATTGTGTGAAGTTTCATGCTGATAGTTCCACACAACAAAATAAATCGTCATTTTAGTATTTGACAAAACGAATGTTAACATAGATATTAAAATAAAATCAACACTTCGTATGTTCTATAATGATATCCCATAATCGAGATCTTCAAAATAAATTAATTCGTGTACTGAATGCGTATAGCCGATATATTATCATTTAGCGGTAACATAGTATTCCTCAGCACTATTGTTTATAAACCTTACTTAAAGTAAGTGAATAGCCCGTGTAATGACATTTAGATATATGCAATATTGTCCAACGTTATCCAACCTATAGGTTTAATACTATTTAACTGTTCTGTCTGAATTATCTCATTCGTTTACTTTTATAGAGACATAACTTTCCGTAGCAATAGTTGCCTCTGTTAGGTGTAGGTGTAATTAACTTTTGAAAAAGACAAACTGCCTCTAGCAGTCAATATGAGGACGATATATTAGGGGTCTTACTCCGGCTTAAGTGAAATATAGTGGTTTAACAAGTACATGGTATACATATATAACGCTAGTAATGGAACGAGAAAGAGCATTTCATATTTCCATATTTTGCACTAATTAACCGAGCACATTGGAAAAGCTCCGACCACTGTATGCATGCGTCCCTCTTTATATCTTCCAGTAAGCGGGTCCTAATGCTAGCTCAAAATCACACCATAATTTAACATGTATTTTATTACAAATAGTATAGCTTGAAATTGCAGCCTATGACTTGAATTTCATCCCAACTTGATATGTCTCCTCCTCCTCAGCTATTGTTAAAGGATTAATATTTTTTTATTTTCATCCATCGAAATGATTGGATAATATTGCAGATTAATTTGAATATGATTAACATTTGTGGAACAGCACTTCCAGTATAATTACTTCGCCATTATGCTCTTTACCAATCGAGTTAAGGCGCTCGTGTTTGATCACCAGTTAATATAAGTATGTTTAATTACTGGTAAGCGTTGGTTATTGCAGTAATAACAAACGGTTTGGAGTTCCGATGCGTAGAAATTAAACTACGAGGGCGATAGCCAGAGTGGTTTGATAACAAGCATCGGAACGACAAATTGTTGGTTATTACCGCAATAACAGACGCTTCGCGTCAATTATTTCTATTCTAACATAATCATTAATAAAAGTCGACTGTATTTTCAAAGGTTATGAATGAGAACTATATTATTCTATTCTCCGCCCATTTTTCGCAAAGTACATTCACTCGTGCGTTTCTGTGACTGCAATAATTAACAATTCAAAATGACGTCAGCTTTATTGATAAACATTGACAATTACGTCATACTTGTTGATACATGCAATGAAAATGATATGCTTACAATCGCAAATGAAATATATATTAGCAAAACGCAAACGTGTTTTGTGAACTTAAATATTAAATATGTAGTAAACATGTGGTTGTATTGCACTATATAATGCAGAATTGATTTGTTGTCAACATTTTGCTTTTGCGCGTTTAAGCACGTGCATTTTACGGAACAATTTCTCCGAAAGTCCGGAACTATTTTCAAAACATAAGGCACCGCCCAGGATTTGTTGCATAATAACCCACGGTTGATTTCCTCCTATATCTATGGACAACTAACCACGTACCGTGTTAGAATCATGTTTCGATACAACAATTGTAACTTTTAAGACACGTAGCAGCAATGAGTAGCAGTTTCCAGTCAAATTTTATGCATATATTAATTAGAATGTACATTAGAAAACAAACAATTGCAAATGTCGTGTCTGGCTACAGAAGTGTCTTCCTAAAGACTATATGCACATTTCAGTATTGCTTAAGTGTCCATGAACAACGACTTTGTATACATGCAACGGGGAAGATAATGCGTGTTGTATGTTACTCATTTTCTGTAACAGTTACCTCACTCTAAGTCTAAACAAGTATAGTATAACAGTTACCTCCCTCTAAGTCTAAACAAGTATAGTATAACAGTTACCTCCCTCTAAGTCTAAACAAGTATTTGAAATATAGTCGTCCTTGAACAGTAAACTTGTATACAATGGTAATGACTCATTGGGTGCAATTTTAAATCTCAAAACGAATACATAAATGTTTCATAACTACGAAAGAAATAATTATGAATTGTGACCTGTCAAATGCAAAAATTAATTTATTCACACTTCACGATTTTTTTTAGAAAATCGTGAAGTGTTAACTGTGAAGTGCACACATTCATGTATTCACACTTTACACTTCACGACCTTTTTAGATAATCGTATTTTGTGAACTGTGAAGTACAAAAAATCATTTATTCACACTTCACACTTCAAGATTTTCTTTAAAATTGTGAAGTGTGAACTGTGAAATGCAAATAACCATGTATTTGCACTTCACACTTCACTGTTTTTAGAAAATCGTGATGTGTGAACTGTGAAGTGCAAACATTCATTTATTCACACTTCACACTTCACGATTTGTTTAGAAAATCGTGAATTGTGAACTGTGAATTGCAAAAACTCATTTATTCACACTTCACACTTCACGAATTTTTTAGAAAATCGCGAAGTGTGAACTGTGAAGTGCAAAAATCCATTTATTCACACTTCACGAATTCTCGATTTTTTTAGAAAATCGTGAAGTGTAAACTGTGAAGTGCAAAACATAATGTATTCACACTTAACACTTCACGAATTTTTTTGAAAATCGTGAAATATGAATCGTGAAGTGCAAACATTCATTTATTCATAGTTCACGAAATCACTATTTTTGGGGGAAAATCGTGAAGTGTGAAGTGTAATTAAACGAATTGTTGTACTTCATAGTTAAAAATGCATAATTATAAAATGTGAATAATGAAGTCCCCACTGGTCTTTCGTACATAACTGAGTGTCTCTTATCGTCTGCTTGTAGTGTGTTATCCAGTTGCATGGTTAGCATAGTATAATGTTCATATTTAAATCAGTTGTTTAAAATGTGTGATAAATAATATTGGACATTTGCTATTGCGATGTGAATATGGAAATAAAGTCGTTGACTGCAAATTTTGATGAAAACTGTGGTTATTACAATAACAGTTCCAAAGTGCATAGGTTAGCACCAAAACAATCTACATTGATTTTTTTTTCAGAATGCATAAACCTTTTGTTTCATTCTATGTACATCATTTTAACATTTATTATAAGCAAATATTAATATTACATTTTCAGATTGTTACTGC